>JAJLZA010000002.1:0-600000 GCA_030571925.1 Yamadazyma epiphylla
ACATGCGATCAATTAATTTTTTGAATACGAATTTATTTTACTTAGAGGAGTAATTATACTTTAGAGAAAGCGAATTTAACAAAATAAAAAGAGAATTATATATTTTATTTATGATTTGTATATAATCTATAGCGAAATTCAAAATTTAAATGAAGAATTTTTAATTATGTTGCTACGAATAATACAAAATGAAGAGCGAATTTGAAATTCCCTAGTCTGAATTTTAGATGTCGCAACGACATATTCTTGTTAGTGGAGGTGTGAAATTTTAATGGGATTAACTGTATACACACCATTGAATATTAAAAGGCATTAAGAGATTTCAAAGTATATGAGCTGTCCTTTTCAAATTTCAAAATGCCTGCATACGTAGGGCAAAGTTGCTCTGTTGGTATGCGCCGAAATGCTATTGTTATGTAGGCATCTTTTCTTAATTAGGCAATGGGATTGCGTTTATTTAAACCCCCCTGATGTTTGATAGATCTATGTAGACTACAGTCTAAATATTACTTACCCAACAACCTCTATAGCACTCCTCCTCTCTAGCATTCCTGAGCTCTAACCACATTCCTCTCCCAAAGCGATCCCACCATTCCCACCCCCAACACTCTCAATTAGAGATTAGACGAGCGCCATTTAGACGGGCAATACCAAGGCAAATTCCACATTACAATGCATTCATTAAAACTATATAATTTACATAACCGTATGCAATGAATTAAACCATTACATAAATAAACAATAAAGGGGAGATTGAACTGAATAAAATGCCGTTAATTTAAAATGATAATCATTATTGTTGTTTCATAAAACTTCTTCAACAATGGGCGACGGAGCCTACCCATTCCTTATCTAATTCAAGATATAATTAATGGAATGATGAGATTTCTTATTCATTTTTGGTGAACTAGTCACCGAACTTGAAGCTGAAGATGTTGAAGAGATTGAATTCGATCTTGAATTCTTACCATTAATTGCGCTAATTATTCTTCTCCATCTAAATTGACAAGCATTTGGAGTTCTATCATTGAAAAAAGTTGATATTTCTCTCCATCCCAATTTTTGATTCTCTTTTAAATCTCTTAATAATTTATCTTCTTTTTGAGTCCAAGTGGTGGACAGTTTTGTTTTCCTTTCATTTATATTATTGTAATAATAAAAAGGTACTTGTAAGGGTAGTTGTATTTGATTATAACTATTAGACTGTTGAGGTAATTGGGGATTATTATATGTAGGAGCCCCATATTGATGAGGATAATAGTATGGATATTGATAGTTATAAGGATATTGATAGACACTCATGTTAAGTTTATTGATAATTTCCTGGGGGATTAGGCTTATTTATAGTAGTGCATTTACTTTAATAAAATAAAAAAAAATTATAAAAAAAAAAAAAATAATTCCATATCGATAAATAAATTATCAATTGATACAATCGAATAAGGGGTTTTATCATATCATTTTTAAGCTTTAAATTGAATAAGAAAACCTGAAACAATTTTAGTCATAGTATTAAAAAAATTGCCGTTCACATTATCACATTGTGATCTCATTTGCATGAAAAACATTCTCAACCAGGAAGTCAAAACAATAGGGACCCCATTGTTAGATTTGTTACAGAAGAAAATTTTTATATTTTATGGTTAGCCGTTAATGAGGTTTCAAATTTTATCGTAAATTCCATCAGCCGGTTTAATTTGGTATCCTTTTATTTATGCATTGTTAGTCGGGTAAGTCTAGATTTCGGCGTGGAAGGTCGGGTGAAGACCTAGCCGGTGAATTTTGATCTGGCCGGTGGGGTTAGGCGATCTGGTAACTGCCGATCTGGCGATGAGCCCGCGATGGGGTGGGGCCACACCACTGGGCCCCGCCTGCTGTGATGGGCCGCTGATACCAGATGCTAAAGGTATTATTGCATAGCTTTATGTACATGATTTATTGAATTATTTTTTATATATGCTCTGTTCTTGGTCCCTGAGTCATGATTCATGGGGTTCATTTATCATAATGTATAGCCCCAATATACCCCCAATATTAAGTATTGTCTCATGCAAAAATGTTGAGCATTCGGTACCATCGTGATGGTAACTTTCGGTTAGAATATTCGTTCTTATTTAGGAAAATAACGTTAATTGCTAAAGTTAATCCTATGTTAATGGAGCACCTCTACTAAATAAATGTCGCAAATACCTCCTAACTCCATTTTAACCCTATAAGCTAATTTTTTGGTCAAGAATTGTTTGCTTAAAGTTACGAATTATCGTTGTGAACGACATTTTACTTTTGTCTTGTCAAACTAATACCTAGTAGATACGACATCAGTTTAGCAAGGGTGTAAATTTCATTTGTGGTTGACTGTAAATCATTCACTAGCATATTATTAGTTGCAATGAAGTTTAATTGTCGTCAGTAAAAAATATTGTTCCAAGTGGAAATTTTTACCGTATAAGAAGCAGCGCTTAAAATCTCGAACCATTCTGTTGTAAATAATAATTTTGATTAAGAAATAAGCTAATATTATATATATATAAATTATACACCAGATGAACCAAATTTAACCGCCCAATCTTGATATTTTTCTAAACTTTCAACCAGTACACTCGGTTTAATATATTTTAGACTTAGTTTAAAGTCTTCAATATTAATCGGTCTAATATCTTCTGTGGGTGTACTTAATAATAATTCTCCTAACGATCTAATTGGTCCCATGGCACTATCTTTACATAATGCAGTTATATCACTCCCACTAAATCCTTCCGTTAATGCAATTAATTCATTATAATCTTGTTCATTTAAAATATTATTTTGATATTTTAATAATCTCATAATTTGTGCTTTTCTAGTTTCCGATTCTGGTAATGGAATATATTGACGTTTAACAAATCTTCTTCTAGCAGCTTCATCAATTGACCATGGCATGTTTGTAGCTCCTAAAATAAGTACTTGATGTTGTAAATCATCTTTATCATTTTCTTTGGTGGTTGAACTACTTAATTCACTCCATTGAATCAAAAATTCATTTTTAATTCTACGAATACTTTCTAATTCTCCCTCACTTCTTGATCCCAAAAGGGAATCAATTTCATCTATAAAAACGATCGAAGGTGATAATTTTTTAGCTAATAAAAATAATGTTTTAACTAATTTTTCACTTTCTCCGAGATATTTAGAGGTGATGGTAGATGATGTTATAGAGAAAAATGTAGACTTACTTTCTGTTGCAACTGCTCTTGCCAACATGGTTTTACCAGTCCCTGGTGGTCCAAATAATAGCATCCCTCTGGTAGGTTCTCTTAACCCTCTAAATAAATCAGGCCTTAAAAATGGATAAACCACCGCTTCTTTTAACGAATTTTTAGCAGAATCTAACCCAACTATATCATCCCAATACACCTCATCTCCATGAACAACAATATCGTTTAAAATCTGTTTAGCACTAACTGAATCAATACCTCTAATCAGTTTAATGATTTCATCTTGAACTTTTGGATTCAATAAATCATCCATATCTTCAATTTCCGACTCACTTGAAGGAGTTTCTTGTTCTTTCAAATCAGATTTCATTGGAGGTGACAGAACTGGTGGTGATGGTGATACTTTTTTCTTTGGTTTGGCCGTTGGTACATAATTATAAGTGATGTTTGAAGACTTCTTAGCTTGAACTGGAGGTCGAGTTTTGGGTATTGGTTTAGGTCTAGAGGTTTCTTTTGGTCTGCTAACTTCTTTTTGCTTCGATGTTTGTTTCATCAACCTATTGATATTTATTGGTTGTGGTTTATTATAAATATATTTTTTTTCAGTTCGTATATCGGGAGTACTATTACTCTGATAGGATTCTAATTTTGGAGGGGCCAAGTTTTTAATGGAATTATTTGGTGAAGATCCATTTGAAACAGGTTTGGTGGAGGTTGGTTTTAGAGTTAAATTTTCCATTGAATGGCTAGCTTTAAAATAATTATCATCATCTAAATCGATTAAATTTGGTTCATTATTATCGATTTTTTCCCAATTCAATTCTAAATCTTGATCAAAATCATTGAATAAACCTTCTTGATCTTCTAAATTTAAAGAATTGCTATGAGATTTGGGTTTTTGCCAGGATACGTTGGCTGCTAAGTTGGCTTGCTGTTGATTTCTTTTGGTAGTAACTGGTCCATTTCTTAAGGATTTGACAAACTTTTTCTTTTGTGATGCAGCAGTGCCCAAGGTTCGAATATTATTGTTCTTCCTTAAAGATGGGGTTGACATATTTGTTGGATGTGAAGAAGATTTAATCTGGGGCCTCGGATTTGATTTCCTATGAACCTCATCTAATCTTAATTGGACTCTTATAAGATGCTTGACATTTTGGTCTCTTATAGCTTTCAATTCATTTAAGATGTCTAATTCTTCATTATTCATTTTAGTTATCAATTTATCAAATAATTCCAACTTATATAGTAATGAAGTATGTAAAGATTTCCAACCTTTTAATGCATCTTCTATTTTATTATCTTCTTCTAATGTTAAATTCTTGATTGTTAGATTACAACAATCATTATACGTTTGCTGTAACTCTTCTAAAGTTGACAATTGGGGTGGCTTCCTTCTTAACATTGTTGGAAGGAAAGATAAAGATCGCGATCACTTGAAACTACAATTATGAGGCTTGCACCGAAGTAGGAAATTTTCAACTCAAAATTTGAGCCAGTGCGATTATATTAAATATATTACAACAATTACAATACTACAAATTAAAAATTAGGGATATTTATATCCAATTTGACTCTGTCTTTATCGGGGACTGGATTCCCATTTCCAAAAATACATGAATAATCAACCAATATTAAATTTAAAACATCAAGTGAAATATTTAATGTAGGTACAAATACAATACAAATATTTCTTAAATTCATTTTATTCATTTCATTATTGTTAATAATTTCTTTTAAAAATTTAAAGATTATAAAAGAAATATCATAATGAATTTTATCACTTTTATTAAAAACCTCTTTAAATTTTAAAGCAGATTTACTACTAGCACCATTTTTACTTACAATTTGTCTTAATTCATTATAAGTTTTCTCACCAATTACTGGTGTGGGTAATTCTCTTAAATAGGTTTTAAATAATCCAGAAACTGTATGAATATCTGGTGTTAATTCATTAGAAAATAAATCTAAATCAAATTTTCTATTAAATTGATCTTTCAACTGTCTTATAGTTGAAGCTGATCCACTTAATCTAAATATACCTTCTTCATACAATGCACCAGTTTTTAATAAGAAATCAATACATCTATAACAAATACTTGGGATTTCTTTACCTAAGAATGTTTGATGTGAAATTTCAAATGCTTGAGTCAATTCTTTACCAAATATAAATTTATTTGAGGTGTCATCAAGACCCATTTTATCAAGATACAGTTGAATACTTACATCATTACTTGGAGGAGCATCTGTCTCCGGAGATGTTATAGTATTATTTAATTCTGAATCAACTATGTTATTTTGATCAAATATTTGTTGATTCAGTCCATTTGAATGTTTACTTCTAAATGGGAAAATACTTCTCTTTTTATTCTTTTTACTACTATTACCAGTTATATTATCAGTTTCAATAGTTAAATGAGACCCGAGCAGTGGTACTGGTGATTTAAAAGATTTATAATTTGTACTTTCTAAATCATCATTATACTCTAAATTAGTTCTTGTACTTGGAGTATTAGTTATAGTTGATTCTGCATCATCAGTTTCATATGAAACAGGGTTACTTTGACATAATTCCATTAATGCTTCAACCCATTCATCTCTTTCAAAATCATTTTCAGCACAGAAAAAATGTTTTGGTATACTATTTGATATTTTTGAAGCTTTTGAACCTTCCATAATTAAAAATGCATGTCTATAACCTTTATCTTCTGCAACTGAATCATTTGATTGTCTACCAATTTGACTACCAACTAAATTAATTGTTTCTAATAATGAACCATTTGGTTGATCATATAATTCAAATATTGGACCATCAACTTGACACCATCTAACTTTCCAACTAGTTCCAAGACCTTTATATTTTCTTACCAAATAACCTTCTTTTCTTGCTTCACTCTTATAATCATCTAATGGATTTACAAAATCTAAAGATAAATATTTACAAATTCTAAATAAAATTAAATGAGGTATATGAGGCATTAAAAATAATGTATCAAAATAATTTTGTAATCCAATTCTACGAATATCAATTTTATTAGGTGTAGTGGAAAAAAATAATGATTTATCAGGTAATAAAGGTAATCCAAAATATTCAACAGTAGGTCTAATTTCATTATCAAATGCAGTTAATTGATTATAATTTTTTCTAATTCTCCACATTTCTTTACCACTTTCTCTATCATTAATACTTAAAGTTATCTTAACTTCATCTAATTTTTTCAGTGATCCAGTACTATTTTGACCTAAAGAATTTCCTAAACTTATAGTACTAACAACATTAATAGTAATTGATTGGAAATCTTCTGGTTTAATGAAAAGTGATTCTTCTTCAAATTCTTCATGTTTATTAACCAGGAAACTTGAAGCTGATTGTAAATGATTTCTAGGTCTTGTATAAATTGAATCTTGAGATTGGGAAGTATAATCATTAGTAACTGGAGTTTTAATAGAATCATCATATGGAACCCCTCCAATGGTATTATAGCTATATCCAGTAGCTGGTGAAGCTTGTGAAACTTGTGAATAACCAGATGGGGGCATAGGAGATGATATATTACTTCCAGGTTCATCAAAATTGGTTTTTGGTTCACCTAGTTGTGGATTAGAAAATGCTTCTGGGGTATGAGGAATATCTTTATATTCAAACCCATAGTTTTTAGGGGTTTCAAGTCTTGAATAATTATCATTTTGAGGTGCAACAATTGCAGGTGATCTTAAAGATTCTTTTTCTTTTGATGAAGATGGAACATCAACTTTTAAGTTTTGAACATTTAAGTCTCTTAAAGTTTTACTATGTTGTAATTTACCAGGTGATAATACATTAGATTTGAATTCATTTGGTGATTCAGGTAATGGTATCTTTGGAGGATCATTAGCGGGTTCCAGAGGTGAATGCATTATTGCAGGACCTGTCTGTACTTTTGGTGGTGCAGGTTCAATATGCGCAGGATGTTGTAATCCCGAAGGTGTTGGTTCTGGAACTGGTGGTAAAGGAGCTGAGACCAAAGGTGCAGGCACTGAAGGTACTGGAGGTACTGGAGGTGTAGATACTGGTGTAGATACTACAGGTGGTTGTGGTTGCTGCATTGGTAACAGCTGTGCAGATGATGAAGATACTGGAGCAATATGCGAGTTGGTGTTAGGGTTCGTATCCTGAAGATTTTGGGAACCATGAGAGTGTTGAGAGACTTGGGTATTAATAGAATTCTGAGATCCTTTGCTTGGTAATGGTGGTAATGGCTGGGACTTTTGACCTTGTAAAGTTGGAGGTAATTTAATCCTAGATTTATAAGATTGGAAACTGCCAGCACTAAGGTTTACATGTTGAAACATCGAACTTTGATTACTACTTTGGGTATCAATAGACTTACTAGGTTTCAATTGAACATTCTTATCACTATTGCTTTCATCTTCAATATCTATGGTGGTGTTTATTGCCAGCTCATCAGGACCATTAATGGATATTGTCGATTGACTATGATCCATTATTTGTTTTGAATCCTCATCAGAATACACCGACGATTTACTAGATACAACCTCTGGAACTTCCGATGCTTCTTTTGTAGGTCCCTGGTGGTCTACTTGTGTGGAAGTGGAAATTGTAGAAGCGTTATCTGGTTGAGGTAAATCTTTTGAAAAATCATTTAATGTTGAGGTATCATCTTTATCCGTGTCCTTCTTGAACTCTTTGGCGTCAATGTCTTTTGGCTTCCTTCTAGAGGACCGCTGTGGGATTGCATTGGCAGCTTTGTCTGTATTCAAATTTCCTTGTAAACTTTGAATAAGTTGATCTTTCCTCTTCATAGTACTCTTCAACTCTTTAATCTCAAACAACAATTGCTCAATATATTCAGCGTCCGATAGAGTTGACCTATCAAAGCTTGGATCTGAAGGTGTTGTGTCACTCATGATATTAACGATAGGGTGGGTGGTCTAAAACACGTTTAAAATAACAAATATGAAATGAAATTAAATGCAAATACTGAACAGACTCAAGGATGGACAAGTTTGAAAATGAAAATTTAAGGTGATGCGCGTTGTGGAGATCCTGCATGCGAGCGTTGAAAATGTTTTAGGACCCGGAAATATTATAGTTGAATATTCACTTTATATTGAATCTATCTACAGTATTTAAGATCTAATATGCTAAATGGGTGTTGTTAATATGAAAGATTATGGTTATAAAGAAAAATTGACGAAATCCACGACAATTTCATTCATTTTAATCAGATCATGTCTCGGATCTCGAATCACACCCTCTGTTAAAAAAACCACCTAATCATGGTTTATTAACTAATTTCTTATAATAACTTCTTGTATGACGAACTTTACTTTCTGCTAACAACGGATCGGGCTCAATCAAATCCTTTGTCATTCTATTCTTTTCTTTTTCTTTAATTATATCCTCATCTTCATACTCATAGATATAATTATTTGGTAAAATGGCATTTGGCATCATTGATCTACCTAATTTAATGGCTTCATTGGCCCAAATGGTTATATCTGACTTAGGTTGTCTATAAGGGAACCAATTTTTCTTACAACCTTTAACTAATTCTCTCATTACTTGTTCAGACCCCCATGTTGGATTCCATAAATTAGTATCTTCATTTGGATCATTATCATAAATTGAATTAGTTAACCCAATTAAATGAGAGAAAATCCCCGTGGTTAAAGCACCATCTGAATAACCACCTTCTAAAAATGATAAGATTTTACAATTATGAATTTTTGATAATTTTACAACATCATTTGTAAATTTTGAATAAAATGAAGTTGGTACATTTATACCATGTCTTTGCATTTGAGGATTTTCATATTCTGAAGCATCAAATCCTGCTGATATTATTATAAGAGGTTTAAAAGGTCTTGGAGGATTGATATTGGTAGAATCCTTTAATTTAGTTTTACTAACTAAATATTGTTGATAATCTAATTCATATTGTTTCTTAGATTGATTTAAAAATTGATTTACACGATTTAATAATGAAACATATTTTGTTTGATAATGTTTATAAAATTCATCTTCTGTTGACCATTCTTGTAAATGAACATTCCAAATATTTAAATCATGATCCATAATACAAGTTGAAGCATTCTTAATATTTTCTTTTGTTGCATAACCTAATTCTGTTGGATATGATTTAATATCATGTAATGAAAAATATCCTACTTTTGGATATTTTGCAAATCTTTTACCATATTCATCTCTTGGTTCATTAGTTTTATCAATATCATCTTCATCATCTTTACCAAAATCTCCTAAAAATCCGGCTCTTTCCCAACAAATATCTTGAGATCCATCTCCATGATGTAAATCTATATCAAGAATAGCTACATGACTAACATCATAATTTTCAAATGCATATTCAATACCAATTTGAACATTATTAATTAAACAAAATCCACTGGGTAAACATGCATGAGAATGATGACCTGGAGGTCTAATTACAATAAATCCTAAACTATAATTTTTTTCAAATATAGTATCAACTGCAGTTTCAATGGTACCAATGACCCCTTCAATTGCATTAATGGTTTTAGGTATTAAATAAATATCCCCAGTATTCCAATCTTCAGGTACTTCTAAATTATTTGATTTTAATTTATCATGACTTTCAAGACATAATTCATATAATTTTTTAGGCCAAGATTTACCATGAATTTTTAAAACATGAGATGAAAATATTGAACCCTTTTTATTTGAATTTATAATTTTATAAAAAAAAGGGTACATGGTTAAAGCTGCAGATATACCAATACATGATGCTAATAATCTTTGGGGTCGTTCAAATATGGTAGATAAATATGATTTTGTAACCCATTTTCTACCAAATGCATGTTCAGCACTATATGGAGATAAAATAATTAAAGTTTTATCAGTTTCTTTCCTAAATTTTGTTGATTCTTTTTCAATTTGAGGATTAAATTTTAAAAACTCTTTGAATGCATTAGTGAATTTATCTAATGAAAAATCAATTAATGGTGAAGGTTTTAATAATTTTTCATGAACTTTTAACTCTTCAGAAATTGAATCAGGTAATTGATTTGGAGTTGGAGTTGGGCTTGGAGATTTGGATTGTTTTAATTCCTTCTTTATCTTGACAGCATTTGAAGGCTTTAATTTGTTTTGACGTTTACCTTTAAATTGACTTATCTCTCGAGGTTGTTCATCATCCAGTTCTTCTTCCAGTTCTTCCTTAATTGGAATGGTTTGATCTTTATAAAAAGTATGATTATAAAAAGTTGAATGGGCCATAGAGATATCACTATCAGGTTCATAATTCGTTGATCTGAACGTCAACGTAGTCTCGAACTGTGATATAAGTGACTCTTCACTATCATCTTCTTTGGGATCTCCAGACATGAATCAATTGTTGCGATTTGTTCCACGATTCAATTTCAAGTGCGCGTTGTTGTGGAACGAAATTACGTAGCCAAAGAAAATATTTGGCTGAAAAACTTGAGGCAGAAAGGTGCATGTAAAATATATATATAAACTAAGTAACTAGTTTTTGGGTTTGTTCATTTAATCTTGGAACTTCACCAACATTATGTCTTCTCTTTCTAATAACATTTTCTATAAATGCTTCCCCAGCTTTATATGATGATCTAACTAATGGACCACTAGCAACATAAAGGAATCCCATTTCTAATGCTTTATCTCTCCAATAATCAAATTTTTCTGGTGTTATATATTCAACAACCTTCATATGTCTTTTGGTTGGTCTCATATATTGTCCAAAAGTCACCACATCACAATTAATTGCTCTTAAATCTTTTAAGGTTTGTAAGATATTTTCATCAGTTTCTCCAAATCCTAACATGATAGAAGTTTTAGTTACTAATGAAGATCTAACTTGTTTAGCTCTTTCTAATACGGCCAAACTTTGTCTATAAGTAGCTCTTCTATCTCTAACATGTGGTGTTAATGCTTCAACGGTTTCCAAATTATGGGCATAAACATCTAATCCAGAAGATGCTAAAATATTAACCATATCCAAATTACCTCTGAAATCACCACCTAAAACTTCAACTAAAATTTGCGGTGCTTTTTGTTTGATTTTTTGAACCGTTTCGGCTAAATGATGGGCTCCTCCATCGATAAGATCATCTCTATCAACAGTGGTTAAAACAACATACCCTAACCCCCATCTACTTATAGCTTCAGCAGTATTTTCTGGCTCCATAGGATCCGGTTTACCTGGATTTCTATTGGTTTTAACCGAACAAAATCTACATCCTCTGGTACATGTGTCACCTAACAACATGATTGTGGCAGTTGCTTCGGATTTCTTCCCTCCCCAACATTCACCAATATTAGGGCATTTTGCTTCTTCACACACAGTAGATAATTTCAATTCTTTCAAGTCATCTTTCAATTTATGGAATGATTTCCCCTTTGGAATGGGCACTTTTAACCATTTTGGTAATCTTTGATTTGGATCTTTTCTTGCAGCTTCTAAAGGATCAATAATCATATTAGCAGCATTCCCACTAACAAAATCTGCAAATGAGGGACCTTTATTTAATTCATCTGAAAACACAGTCTTCCTTCTTCTTGGTTTTTTGGTTATTTTTTCTTCATTTACTTCTGTGGCCAAACCTCTTGTTATAAAGAGTTGATTCTTTATTTTATATTTGGTCGAATTCTTTATGATCTGTTTAAACATTATTCTTATCGGGTGGTATTAGGCCATAAATTTTTAAATCGCGAAGACTTAATCCCGGAGTGAAAAAAAACGACTCTTGCGATCGGGGTCAGAGACAGCAGTCAGAAAAATAAAAAGGTTAAATATTAATTAAGTATACTACAGTCTATGCTAATAAACGATGAATGGTGTCATCTTTAAATTGTGATAAATCATCTACATTATCCCACCATTTGAAAAGGAACGTTTGACAAATTAATTTGAACCATGGTGTAAATACAAGACTCTCATCATTAAACATACTCTTTAACTCTTCTTGAGAAACAAATTTATAGTCTTTAACTTCATTGTAATTAGCGTTTATATCGGTTTTTGCCGCTTTTAATATTAAAATGTAATCAATTTCGTGTTCTCCCCATTTAGAAGTTTCGTCACCACTAGCACTTTTATAATGAATTCTTGTTAAAAATTGTATATCATCCAATATAACTTGGTCGTTTGGTATACCTAATTCATGGTCCAATTTTCTTTGGGCAGCAACTTTGGCACCGCTGATGGCGTTTTCTAATGAATAGATTGGTGATGGTCCTAATTCAGATTGAACTGCTAAAGGATGAGAACAACAGGTATTGGTCCACATATTTGGGAAGGTGATTTTTTCATCTGCTCTTTGTTGTAATAATAATTCATTTTTATCATTGAATAAAAATACCGAAAATGCTCTGTGTAATAACCCGCCGTTTATATTCTCCATTAAATGACATAACTTCTTTGTACCGGCTCCGATTGGTTTATCGTCATAGTCTAATACAATACATAATTCATCCATTAATCTGATTTGTTCTTCATCATGGCCCTTAAAAATGTCTTCATCTTGATCTTCTTTGCTTGAGGTTTGGGTTGAAACACCAGAAATGTCTTTCAATGGAATGACTTCAGTCCATTTGTTCAAAATGTCCTCTTCTTTAAGTGATTTAACTAATTGCTCGTACATGTTTTGATGAAAATTTTTACGCGAACTGAGATAGGTATGCGAGAGAAAATATACGACGATTAGGTTGGTTATGATAGGAAGTCGAGAAGCGATCAATACGATTTCTTAGATAGACCAAAAGTCATATTGAAGTTGATTAAAAATATTTAAGGCCTCTTAATTTTAAGCTCTACACACTTATTAAACAATAAAGTTTTCGGTGTTTTATGATCTGGTAGGATAAGAAATTTTTCACATTAGACAACGCACGACCTGACACCGAATCGTCGAGAAGTGAAAAATTAAAAGACACCTTTCATTAGTCAACCGATAAAAAATTAAAACCATGTCAGCTACTGCTACTACTACTTCTACCCAAAGTTCAGCACCAAGACGTTTCATTAAACGTCCAGATGACAGTGTCATGAAAACCGAAGTTAACAAATTAAGAAAAGAAATTGAAAAAATTGATTTATCTTTAAATGATTTAACTAAACAAATTAACAAGATTTCCATCGATTCCAAATCCAGTGCTAGACAACAAGAATTACAAAAAGAATTAAAGGAAATCATTGCTAAACAAGGTTCATTCAAGAATGAAAGACAAGCTATTTTAGATCAAATCAAATCTATTGATAGTCAATTAAAGAAAAAAGTTGGAGAAATTCAACAACAAACTTCTAAAAACAGTTTTAAAAGCATTAAAGATATCGATGCTAGAATCAATTCCTTAGACAAATTAGTTGATAGTGGTGAATTAAAATTAGCTGAAGAAAGAAAAATTGTTAAGG
This sequence comes from Yamadazyma epiphylla, assembly GCA_030571925.1. Lineage (NCBI taxonomy): Eukaryota > Fungi > Ascomycota > Pichiomycetes > Serinales > Debaryomycetaceae > Yamadazyma > Yamadazyma epiphylla. The sequence goes on from JAJLZA010000002.1 coordinate 13,607, forward strand.
AAATGTCAGCTTTAAGAAAATTAAAGAAAGATTTTGGTTCAATTGAAAAGCAACAAGAATCAATTGATCAAGATAAAGCTAAAATTGCTGAATTAAAGAAGAAATTAAACTCAATTCAAAATAAAGAAGTTCAATCTCAATTTGAAAAAATTCAATCTGAATTAAATGAAATTAGATCATCAAATAAATCAATTTATGATAAAAAGGGTGAATTAATTAATAAAAAAACCAAATTAAGAAGTGAAAGAGATGAAAAAAATGAAAAAATAAGAAATTTAAGATCTGAATTTCAAGCTGAATTCACTAAATTTAAAACTTTATTAGAAGAAGAAAAAAAGAAAAGAGAAGAAGAATTTAAATTAAAACAAGAACAAGATAAAATCTTAAAGAAAAAACAAGCTGCTGAAAAACAATTGGCTGATGCTTCAAAACCAGCTTTTGAAAATGAAATCAACTCAATTCATGCTTTATTATCATACTTTGATCCAAGTTATGTTAAACCTCAACCAAAGAAATTTGGTAATGAATCATTTACTACCAACTCAAACTCAATTAGAACAATTGAAATGCCATCTGATGTTCAAGTTTTATCTAAAAAACAAGAATCATTCTTTGAAGGTTCTAAACAAAAATCTTTAAAATCTAAAAAATCTAAGGCTAAAAACTTTACTGTCGCTCCAGATATTATTGTTGCTTTAGGTGATTTATCAATCCCATTACCAGTTAAACAAGATGATGTTCCTCAAACCATTGCTACTTTAAAAGAAACTTTAGAAGCTTTAGAATCCAAACAAGATGAACAAACTAAAATTAATATTGAAAAGGCTAAGGCTAAAATTGCTGAATTAGAATCTGAAAATGATAACGAACAATCAGATGCTTAATAATAGATAGCTTTGTAAATAATTTATTGTTCCGACTTACTTATTCCGTCTCTATATCTACTTCTGGTCCTCCATCGCATCTCATCGCGCTAAAGTTTTTCAACGCTATGGGGAAGAGAAAATCTGAAGTGGTTGAAAAACCAACTAAAAAACCTGTCAAGACTCAAGCTGCTCGTCAATTTTCCATATGTATACCTTCAACAATCATATCGTCTTCAAATGCAACCAATTTACAACAAATTACTTCCGTGGCTTATCAAGTTGCAAAATTTGCAACTATCTATAATGTTCCTGAAATAATTATACTAGATATCCCAAGTATTGAAATTAGAAATCAAATTATAGAAAAACAAAATACTAAAGTCGTTAGAATAGATAAAAAGTTGAAATTCAATGAAGAAGATGAACAAGAAACCTCGAATCAAAATAAGAAAAATCCTGTTAATGAACCAAATTCTACCTCTGAAAATGCCAATAATAGTGAATTATTTACTAATTTATTACAATATTTCATAACTCCTCCATATTTGGTCAAGTCGGTTTTTAAAGATAGTAAATATCAACCTAAATTCAAATATGCAGAAAAATTACCAAAAATTTCAACCTTACCATTTATGAACAATAACGATGTACTTAAAAATTTTAAAGAAGGTTTAAGTATTCCGAAGAAACTGCCAGGTACAAAGAAATCGAAGAATAAATTAAAAGTCACTAAATATGTTAATATAGGAGAAGCCAAACCAATTGAATTAGTTCAAGATATTCCAGTAAATGTAAGAGTTACAGTTGATGTTAAAAACAAAAAGGTAGTTTCACCATTAACCGCTTATGGGATTATTGGTTCAAAATCTTCGTTTGGTTATTATACAAGAATCGTCAAAAACTTCAGTGAAATATTCACCAAATCCGCTATACCTGAAGGGTATACTTCCAGTGTTTATATAGACTGTGATAACTACTTCAATAACGAAGTTTTAGCGCCAAATAACATTGATTTCTTAGATAAAGATAATAGAGTTTTGCTTGTATTTGGAAACCCTAAAGATTTAGAATTCAGCTTCAAGCAAGATAGTTCATTAGAATTACCAAAGTTTACCGATTTATTCGATAAGACGCTCAATATTCCTACCAACATCAAAATAGAAGACGCCGCAGCAATAGCTTTGACCAAATTAGCATAAAATGCATACATAATATACAACCACACCGGTCTACTCGTCTCTGCTCTACCGTCTACCCTAACCACTGCCACCTAGCCTACCACCTAGCCTACCTAACCGTGCTACTGCGTGCAATAACCACTCCACCACCTCGCTCTCACACCAGAATGTAAATCTAGACTCTTTCTATTTTTGGAATAAATCTCACTTTCTGTTTACAAAAAAATTTTCAATCGGTACAATCGTTTTAATTTTTGTTTTCTTTCATTAACATGCAAATTAAATACCTTACAATCGTTGCAAGTGTTTTGGCCACTGCTAATGCCATTGGTGATGTATGTATACTATTTAGATTCTAGTTTCCTCCTGGTTAACCCCCCAGATCACGGTATTTCCCCCCGGGGATATCCACCTCGACGCCAAACCCGCATGGACCCCTCAACATCTTACTAACTATTAGCTTGCCTTTAACTTAGGTGTCAAAGATAACGAAGGTAACTGTAAAACTGCTGAAGAATACGCTTCAGACTTCAAAACATTATCAGGATACAGTAAAATCGTTAAAACTTATGCCGTTTCAGACTGTAACACCTTAGAAATTTTAGGTCCAGCTGCTGAAAAAGCTGGATTCCAAGTCATGGCTGGTATTTGGCCAACTGATGATAGTCATTTTAACGATGAAAAATCTGCTTTACAAAGTTATTTACCAAACATTTCAAAAGATACCATTAAAGTTTTCACTGTTGGTTCTGAAGCTTTATATAGAGATGATTTATCAGCTTCTGATTTAGCCGATAAAATTAATGAAATTAAAGATTTATTAAAAGATATCAAAGATAAAGATGGTAATTCATATGGTGATGTTCCAGTTGGTTTTGTTGATTCATGGAATGTTTTAGTTGATGGTTTAGCTCAACCAGCTATTAAAGCTGCTGATTTCACTTTTGCCAATGCTTTCTCTTACTGGCAAGGACAAACCAAAGAAAATTCATCTTATTCATTCTTTGATGATATCATGCAAGCTTTACAAGTTATTCAAACTACTAAAGGTTCAACTGATATTAACTTTTGGGTTGGTGAAACTGGTTGGCCAAGTGATGGTACTCATTTTGAAAGTGCCGAACCTGGTGTTGATAACGCTAAAGATTACTTTAAAAAAGCCGTTTGTGGTATTAGAAGTTGGGGTGTTAATGTTGCTATTTTCGAAGCTTTTGATGAAGCTTGGAAACCTGATACCTCTGGTACCTCTGATGTTGAAAAATACTGGGGGGTCTTTGATAAAGATTACAACTTAAAATTCTCTTTAGATTGTTAAGTCCGTTTTATGATACCATTTTATAGTTTTTAAATAAACTCTTGTTAGTCATTTTTATTTCCCTGTCATTACTCTTTTTTTTTTTGAAAATTTTCGAGGGAAGGTTTTGCATGAAGTGGTGTAATCTGACATAACCTTACAGGATTCTTAAAACTTTATAAGCAACTATGATTTAATAACTTAACTTTTTCTGAATAAATTCATTTAATAATGTTTTTCATATTTTTTTTGTTATTGAACATAATAGCTATTGGTCTCGAGGGATCTTGGATCAGTAAATCTGGTAAAGTAATTACAGGGCCTGATATTTATGACCCAATTGATGAATTAATCTTTGAACCTAGCTTACCAGGAAGATGTTATTCTTTTGATGGAGATGGCAATTGGGAACAAGCAATTTATGAAGTTCAGTCAAATCCAATTGATCATAAATGTCCAACGGCAATGATCTTATGGCAGCATGGGAAATATAAAATAAATAAAGATGGTTCTTTGATATTAACTCCTTATGCATCAGATGGTAGGAAACTATTTAGCGATCCATGTCATGCTTCTGAAAGTCTTTATATGAGATATAATGAAATTGAAAAAATTTCAAAATATGTAATAGAGTTTGATGGATATATGGGAAAGTATAAATTACAGTTGTATGCATTTGATGGTTCAAAGATGCAACCCCTTTGGCTTGAATATAGGCCACCAAAAATGCTACCCACAAAAGAACTTAATCCGATAAATAAAAAAGACTCTTTAAGTAAGAAAACTGAAAAATTAAAAAGACAATTAGAAAACAGAGCTAAAACAAATCTAAGGATAAAGCAAGGTCCGGTATCAAAGAAAGTATTTCATTATAGTGGAATCTTAATTTTACTTTTAATTTGTTTTATCTTAATGCATTTAATTAAGAAATTAATATAAAATAATAACGCAACTTGTGAAATTTACAAGTAGTTCAAAAAATATACAAATTAAAAATACATTTGATAAAAAAAGCAAATAAAATAAGAAGACTAAATAAGTTAATTCAAACATCATAGTATTTATTTGGTATAAATATATAACAATTAACAAAAAAAAAAACAAAAAAATTTTTAATTGTTTATTGAAGAACATGAGTAATTCTTCTAAGTGCTTTAGAAGTGACACTCAAACCTTTAATTAATCTATTAAAGTCTTCATCTTCAATGGCTTCTTGTAAAAGTGGATAAACTTGACCTGCATAACCAGTGAATCTACCACTTGCAAAAATAATATGTTTAAACCAATCTCTTTCATGTAACCCTTTATGATGTAAAAGGTTTCTTTCAAAGTATTGACTTAATTTATTATGTCTTCTAATTTGATAATGTAATTTGATTCTTTCCCATAAACTTAACGAATCTTTATTATCAAATTTAGTTTGAAGTTCTTTACCAGTAACATCAAAGACTTCACTTACACTCTTGAAGTCTTTCAAATCTTCAATTGTTGCTTCAATAATATCTTGTAAAGTAGCCTTTTTATGATTTTCCATCATATACATAACATGTCCTGTATGATGTTTACAATCGCTAAGAGTTAATAATTCAGGTCTTGGGAAAAATTCAAAAATTTTATACCATCCACTGGTAATTTGATCAACATATTCTAATTCTTCAGGACTGAAAGTTAAAAGTTCTTGCCAAACGGAGTCATCGTTAATCTCTTGATTTAACCATTTTGAAGGAATTTTCTTTTGGACAAGTTTAAAGTATTCAGTTAAATAATCAGCATATAAATTAAAACTTAATGGAATAATTTCGGTTTCAGAAAATTTTAAAGTTAATAAACCTAAGAATTTAGCCATTGTATTGTGTAAAACAAATCCTTTATCACCATATTTTTCCATCCAATGATAAGAATCATAATTAGAATGGTATTGATAAATTGGGGCATCTTTACCACCAGAGAAACCCATATCTACTGATGGGATACCTAAATGTTCTAAGAAAACGGTGTAGTCAGAACCTGAACCTAATGCACCAATTTTATCACCTGAAGTTGATAAATAATGTTCTAAAAGAGTTTGATTTTGTCCAGGATATTCGATTTGAGAGGCCACATCTTTAATAGTATTAAAGATTGATGGATTACCTTGCAAATTAAGATCAGTACCAGTGACTGAAACATCCAAGTTTAAGTAAGCGACTACCTTACCTTGAATAAATTTAGAGGCAAATTCACCATATTCAGTTGAACCTAATAAACCATATTCTTCACCATCCCAACTCATGAAAATGATTGTTCTTCTTGGCTTAAAACCAAGTTTAACCAATTCACTAAAACCTCTAGCAATTTCTAAAATAGTGGCAGATCCAGAATTTGGATCACCTGCACCACCTTTAATCCAAGCATCACGATGATTACCTACAATAATTACTTCATCTTTAATTTCACCTTCAAATTTACCATAAACGTTGGTTAATGTTGAAATATTAAAGTCTTGATTACTGTATAAATTCAATTCCACTTTTTTACTTGGACCAGTAAAATATTTAAAACCGTCTAATTCACCAATCCATTCTTTATCACTTAATTCAACACCATGTCCATTCAATTTTTCTAAAATTGGCTTAACTTCACGATAAGAGATTGGTAAAACAGGGATTTTACCAATTGCATTATGTGGATCTTTACGTTCACAACCTGGTTTTGAAGCATAACCCGGAGTAGTTGGGTCACCAGGATAAGAGCCAGCGCCTCCTAAAAATTGAACACTACCTCTTTGAACAGAACTTTCATGTCTTGCAGGACCTTCAGGATATTGCTTATATCCATTTGCAGGAGTTATACCATTGTCATCACCAGGATCACTATAAATTAATACCCCAACAGCACCATTATCTTGAGCAAATTTAACCTTTAACCCTCTGAAAATGTGTCCATATCTCACAACAGCAATTTTACCTTTGATATCAACACCTAATTCCTTTAAAGTTTCAAAATCTTGTTTTCTACCATAGTTAACATAGACATATTCAGCAGTGACATTACCATTAGCAGCATATCCTAAAAATGTTGGAATGGTATCATCTCCTTTAGTAGTTTCATCTTCATCGATGACATCTTCCTTTAATGGAGCCTTGTATAAAACTTCACCAGATTTGCTATCTACTAAGTTTAAGTCGTGATCTTTTGGATAACTAACAAGGATTTCATAATCATCAAGCGAAGCAGTTAAGCCATATTCTTCGAACTTATCTTTAGTAAATTGAACAAGTTTGTAGTTAGTACCAGCTAAATGAGGTTCTGCAGTATAAATTTTTGACCAATTACTTGCTAAATTAGTTTCTAAAGCTTTAAGATAGACAGATTGATAATCAATTGGAGTATCTGAAGCAGTGAAAGATACAAAATTATATTGGAAGTTAATAAGCAAAATTAAAGATAAACAACCAACAACATATCCAATTGGACTGAATTGTCTCTTTCTTCTTGGTTTAATATCAATAACTGGTTGTTTTTCCATAGTTATAGAGTTTAATTTTCACTTGCGAATTCCTTATCTATATGATGCCGCACTATGGCACACCAATTGCCGAACAATTAAGTGCACGCCACAATCGGATAATAGGGGATAAGAGATTTTAAGAGTTTAACTATTATTATTTAGAGTGAAAACGGGGTAATTAATACTGTAAAGTTAATTATATATAGAAATAGCAACTTAAGCTAAGTAAGACTACCAAACCTTATAAAATTTTTTCAATCAAAACCGTTCAGAAACGGACTTCGTGGCCAAGCTGGTTAAGGCGTGAGACTGTTAATCTCAAGATCGTGAGTTCGATCCTCACCGAGGTCGTCTATTTTTTTTTTTTGCAGCCATTTAATATTTTAGGCTTAGGTTATAGCTTAGGGTATCAATACACATAGTAGGTCGTTACAAGGTATTTATATTTAGTACTATTATTATTAATCATTATATTATCATCATCAATGGCGCAATGAAGAGAGAATTTCGCTTAGTTTACTCTTCTTCTTCAGCTTAACCGTCTCTTTCTGTCTTGTCGTCACCTTCTTTACGGTTGGTGAACCAGTTATAGGTTCAAGATCTGGCTTCGACGATTCGTTTCGTAATATTTTAGTTAAATCTTTAGAGGTTTGAGATTTACCAAAATGTGATGGTTCATAATTTTCCTTATTGTCATTAATCTTGGATTTCGATGTATGCAAATGGTTAGTTAGTTGAATTGTAGAGGGTGATTTTGGAGACTGAAATAATAAAGAATCTCTCTTTATATCACGAAATCGACTATAACTTCCAGCAGAATCGATCATAAGTTGATGGACTTTTTGTAAAGATTCAGATTTCTTTATGTGGCTAGTATGAGGAGAGCTTGGTGGGCCATCTTTTAGTATTTCGGACATGCTTAAAACCAGTATATCTACTTCACTAGTATTTGCTGCCTCCGAACGCTTTTCCTTTTGAAGAGTTTTGATTTGTTGATTTAAATCGCTTATTTGGTTTTCATAGTTAGATATATGCAAGGTTTTCTCCATATTGGACTTTTTCTCAAGGTATAAATCATTCTCTAATAGAGCAATTTTCTCTAATAATTCACTATTAAATTGGTTCGTCAACTCAAGTTTATTCTGAATTAAACGATCATTCGATTCCATATTATCATTAGCAATTTCAATATCCACCATTTTTTGCTTTAACTGTCTGATTTCTGTTTCGTGTTCGATTTTGCATTTAGTAAAATCATCACTTAATTTCTCCATTTCTCGTTTAAGTTTGAAATTTTGTTCAGAAAGTCTTGAAGCCTTTTCATCGGATAGTATTTTTGCATTCTTTAGTTGCTCTCTTTCTAATTCAAGTTGTTTCAATTCGTCTTCTAATGCCTTTTCCAATTCTTTACTGGATTCCTGGAATTCCTCAAGATCATCTTCCAATTCAAGCATTCTTTTGACAATGTCTTCTTTAGATAAATGATTTATTTCATTTTTTATGGATTTACTTGGAGTCACCGGCAGCCTCCTGGGACTTTCCATGGTTGCAATTAAAAATCTGGAGGTAAATAAACGATTTTTTGGATCGCGACCACCGGAAAATTTGGTATGAAGAGTGCTAGTGAATGGGTAAAAGATTTAAGCTTAATAGCTCATCCTGAGGGAGGCTATTACTATGAGGCTTCAAGATCTGATAGAGTTATAACATCCAATGTTGGGAACCAAGTTCCTCTTTATACCAACATCTATTTTCTTTTGGAAGACACCAATCCATCAAATTTCCATAAAATTGAATCTGACGAGATTTGGTATTATCACGATGGTGAACCTTTAACCGTTCATTGTATATTCCCAGATGGAGAATATAAAGCAGTTAAAGTTGGTAAAGATGTTGCTAAAGGAGAATCTTTACAATACCTTGTACCTAAGGGAACTATCTTTGGCTCTAGTTGTGAAAATAATTATTCTTTAGTAAGTTGTATGGTCTCACCAGGGTTTGATTTTAATGAATTTAAATTGTATAAAAGACAAGAATTATTAGATTTATATCCACAACATAAAGAGATAATTACTAAACTTACAAGAGATTAAATCAGACTCAATAGTATATACATTCTAATTCTACATTATTCATATGCATTAGTCTTTTTCTCAGATCCTAAATCTTCAAATGCCATATCGTTTTCTTCATCAGAGAAATTCATCAATGATTTTTCTTTTCTAAATTGTCTATCAGCAGCCAAAGTTTGAGCGAATTTGGACTTTCTTCTAATTTCTGGTCCTTTCCAGTAAAATACGTAAATTGGAATTGCAACTAAAATTGCAACAAATCCTAAAAATGTACTTGCCCATTGCAATGGCTTTGTTGGACTCATTTTTTTATACATTGGACCAGCATACATGGCTGCAACACCAGCTAAGAAATCTCTTGCAAACCCATTACCTCCAGTCGCTGAAGCTGAATATGGACCATATGCCGCAACCATATAATCAATAGTTGACATATAAATACTATAATTAGCAATTGCAATTAATGTTAAAAATATAATTGGTGCAATCCATGGATTATGGCTGGGTCCCATTGATGTCCAAGCAAATCCAAATAATCCAATTGGTTCTAATGGTGCAATAAATAATAATAATAATAATCTTCTTTCTGCAATTCTAGCTGCTTCTCCTTCTTTTTTCAAAATGTGTAATTGTCTTTTAATATCTGGTAAATGAATAGCATATGCAATTATATATCCAATAATAACTGTACAGAAAACCAAACCTTTAGTAATGGTTGTAAATCCCCATTGTTCGAACACTAATGGAACCGATTCCATACAGATGAAAATCAAAGCGTCTGAAAATCCTGATAATAATGATAAAAATAAAACAATTGGTTCCATTAAAAACATTTCAAAAGGTCTTTTCCAAATTGAAATGACTTCCTTAAAGTCAAGTCCCTTTTTAAAATCACCAGGTCCCCAAATATCTTTATCCTCACCAGATTCTCTTCTACGTTTTGCTTCTCTATCTAATAATATACTTGATCTAGTTTCACAAACTAAAAAGAAATGCATCAATTGAACAACTCCACCAACAATTAATTGGGTCCAGAAATTCCATCTCCAACTTAATTTATCAGCAATTATACCACCAAAAATTGGTCCAATAGATGAACCACCAACTGATGATAAAACCACATATGCAACTGCATATCCTTGGTCATTTGGTTCCCACATATCTGCACACATACCTAAAGTAACAGATCCACCAGCAGAAGAAAGACCACCAAGAAATCTTGAGACTATAATAGTACCAATGTTTGGAGCCAAAGCTGCAGGGATTTGCCAAATATTAACAAAGAACAATGAAAGTTGCATTACTGGCCATCTTCCATATTCTTCAGACCATGGAGCCCATAATTCACAACCAAATGCATAAGCAACAAGGAAGATCATTTGACCAACTCTTGCAGCAGCTTCACTTACGTGAAAATGTTCCATAAGTTGTTCAACTGCCGATGGATAAACACTAGGATTATAATTCATTGACATTTGTACCAAGAAAATTACTGTCAAAATAGTCCATTTCTTGTACCATGGAAAAGAAAATCCCAATACATTGTATGCATCTTCTTCGGATAATTCTCTTCTATTATCAGGATGAACATTTCCGATAACTTTCTTGGTTTTTCTTTTAATTAACATTGGTTTCCCTTTTGGAATACCATCATTAGTATCATTAGCATCATTAGCTTCATGTACAGAGTTATCACCAGAATTTCCTTCTTGATATTCCTGTTGTTCCCAAAGTCCTTCTTTTGGAGGCTCTTCAGTTGCACTCAAAGTATTGTTATCAGACATTTTTCTATAATATATGAGTCTAAACGATTTTGAACAATTTTAATTTATATAAAGTAATAAATATATAATTGATAGCAAGTTTAGGTTTCCTATTTTAGTATACTGCCTGAAAGGTTATTTTAGTTGCTACTTAAAAGATGTGCCAAAATAAAAAAAATCAGTAGATTTAAACAAAATAAGAGAGGATAGAGAGGTATTTATAATAATGTAGTGAATAGGTTTTGAGATCGACCCAATTACATTAGTAGTTAGCATAATATATGCTAAGAGTTTCGGAATAACTAATTCATCTTATGACACAAAATGAAACTACTGCGGTTGCGCTTATATGACGTAAGTATTATATTGTAAGACAGGCATTACTTAAAACATACGATTGAATCTTAAAAACCAAACAACCATGGTTGCATAAACGAGGCTTTTAACCTTGTAACGTGAAGAATTTCGGTACCAAATGGTGGATTTTTCGGGTATGAATCCATTACTGACGCTCTATTTAGGATCGATATATTTTTTTCCGAACAAGAAAAATTACCCAAAGAATGCCCCACTTACGTTAGATCTACATAATAATATTAACAGGCGGATAATTTGGAATAGCATTACCCGTTGGTGTAAAAGCTCTTATAACAACTTCTACCATAGCATCTAAACAAAGATCAGGGTCAATTACAAGCTGCAATTTATCATCAACTTCACAAGCATACCAAGTTTCATTGTCTTTATACAACACATTATTAAAAGCAACTCTAAACATACCCTGAGATTTCTTTTTAGAAAATACTCGTTTCAAGGTATTATTAACCGATAGAAAGCCATCTTGGTTTGTTAATTTTAGACTTAAATCTGAAGTGATGACTCCAGTAATATTACCATGTCTAATATCAGAAGAATTATTAACTATAATATCCCCATCATTATCTAGAATTAAAGGGTTTAAGTTAATTCTGGTGTGTCCGATGCAACTCAGACAATCTAATGGCGTGGTGACATTTTCGGGGATTTTATAAGCGTACAAAATAAAAATCTGAGATTGGGTATGGTTGGAAGCACCTATGAATGCTCCAATAACCGTAGTAATTATAGTCAATAAAATCCCGAAGTTCATTGTAATATTGGCTTAATATTTGTAATATTTGTTTAATATTTACTAGAGAATCTACTATATATTTATAATCTTATACATAATACTGCTCTTTCCTATCACCATTTATTCTTGCCTTGACCAAATAAATTCGCAGCCAAAAAAAGAAAAAAAAAACGAAAATTCAATGAAGTAGAAGACCGCATCAGCATCCGCACATTTTTTTTACCCTGCTTTACTAGTCAAATACCGGGTAACTTTTCAAGGTTGCAAAAATATGGATAGTCAACAAGAGATTGGAGGAGCCCAAGCTCTATTACAGCTTGGTACTAAGCTAAAGAATGAAAATAACGAAGAGCAATTTCAAAGAGAAGAAGATTCAAAAGCAACCAATCAACAAATTAACGATGCGGTTGAAGCAGCTGTGATGAGGTACGTTGGTGGTAATTTGGAGAACGAAGAAAACAATAAGAAAAGAAAGAAATTGAATCCTGATGAAATCATTTCCACTATTGGAGATTTTCAATCCTGGACGGGGTTTTTGGATGATAGTATCAATGAAAACCAGGAAGAATTTTACGATAAAAAAGCAAAACGTAAGAAGAAGAGAACAGTTTCGATTCCTGGGAATGAAATTGATCCTGAACTTACTGGTTTAGATTCCAATTCAGAACATGATCAGCTTGTTAGAGCTGCTATTTTGGAAACTAGAGAGCTTGCTAAACAATTAGGTAATACTTACAATAGTTTAAGTCATTTACCACCTCATCAAGTAAACCAAGTGATTGCTGCTATGCAAAACCAACAAGATAATAAGCAAAACAACAATAACAACCAGAAAGAGGGAGAGGAATCGCTTCCACCAATTGAAAGTAAAAGCTTCAAACATGTTAGTTCATTAGAATCATTAGCAGATGAAGCGCAAAAAATTGCTCTTAGATGGTATAAAACCACACCAGAATCGAAAGGACCAAGATCCTTTTCCCCTGAAGAACTGGAAGCTGTTGAATATTTTATTCAAGGTTATTGTTATTTATTTAAAACGGACCGTAAAGGTGTTTGCAATAGAATTTGGACCACCGAAAGAAAGAAAGACAATTTTTGGGAATGTTTAACTAAAGTGTTGCCATATAGATCAAGAGCATCAGTTTATAAACATATTAGAAGACAATATCATATATTTGATGTTAGAGGAAAATGGACACCAGAAGATGATGATAAATTAACTAAACTTGCCGCCACAAAAGAAGGTAATTGGAAAGAAATTGGATCGTTAATGGGCAGAATGCCAGAAGATTGTAGAGATAGATGGAGAAATTACATTAAATGTGGACAAAATAGGTTAAGACATACTTGGTCAGAAGAAGAAGAATTAAAATTGAAACAAGTAGTAACCGAAATTTTAACAGAACTGAAGGTAAGTACCATTAATTGGACTTTAGTTAGTGAAAAAATGAATGGTACAAGATCCAGAATCCAATGTAGATACAAATGGAATAAGTTAATTAAGAAAACTTCAATAGCCAGAGCCGCTTTTATGGATTATGATACAAAACTTTGGTTATTTCAAACTTTGAAAAAGTTGAATTTTGAAAAAATTGACAAAATTGATTGGGATTTAGTTGCCAAAACTTGCCAACAAGAACTTAAACCAGAGACTAATTGGTTATCATCAGATTTTGAGTATGGGTTCGATAAAATGAAATCTAGTTTAAAAGATTCAAAACAAATGAGTTTAAATGAAATATTAGACAAGCTTATTCAAGATTTGATGGAAAAACAAGCAAAATTAACTAATGATAATGATAATTTATGGGGGTTATAAAATTGTATATAGTTATTATATTGGTAAAGTGCACGACCGAAAAAAAAGTGTTTTGGCTTCCCTGGCTCTTTCTCTTGGTGCGCGGATTAACAAGTGTTGATAGATCAATACAAACTAGGCATAATGATTGATTACGATGATAATGACAAAAACATAATGAGTTTCTACGGAATCAACACCGTCAACCCCAGATCGCTCCAAGATTTAAACATAGACACCATTGATCCCATAGATGTAGACAATGTTAAGACTCTTTCAATAGATGAACAATTTGAGTTATTGAATCAGTTAGTTAAAGATACAAACCTCAACAAACAATACCAATTTTATGATCAAGACGTCGAGGATCCTTTAAGAGGAAGAAACACCAATGTAGTGAACGAATTAATAAGTAAAGGTGTGATAAAATCAACTAATGATCCTCAGATTAATCAATACTTAATTTCATCAAGAGAGTTTAACAGTCAAAAATTCTTAACTTCAATTCATCAAGATACACAAATTGATGATTTGATAAGTTATTTATCATATTTGGAAAACAACATTAAAAGTCAACAAGCAGAATTGAAGGGGGTTATTGATGATAATTTTTTGAAATTTATTGATTGTAAAGACTCCATTGATACTATTTTACAAGAATTCAAACAACAAAAAACGAGAGCTCAACAAGAACAGGATAAGATTAGAATTTTCAATCCTCAAAGACAAAGAGAAATTTCCAAAGATCATAAAATCACCAGTGGATTGGAAGATTCAATTAAAAATTTAACGTTGGCAACTTCTGTTTTAATTAGACCAATTATGGAAAACAAGACCAAAGAATCAAAGATTTCAAAGCTTGTTGACTTTATTAATAAAAACAGCTTTTTGTTTGATTTCCCTCATAAATTATTGCAAAATGTTTTAAATCAAGATCATGAACAAATTGTTAATGATTTACAAAAATATACTCAAATAAAACAATCAATAATTGAAGAGCAACATTATAAATTAAATGTAATTAAAACAAAAGAAGATGAAAAATTAGTTCAGTCAATGATTCAAGATCATCAAATGATAAATACCTTATTAGTTAAAATCTTTAAACAAGTTGATAAAATCATTGAAGAATATAGAAAATCAGTTTATAATGAATTATTAACTTTTGAAAATGAAGATTTAAGTAAGAGTAAACGACTGAATAATACAAAGTTTTTATCATTAGTTGATAAAATTGATCAATTAAATGGTGGTGATGCAACAAAATCTCCAATTAATTCATTTTTAAAAGCTCAATTAACTAAATCTGTTAAAGATTTAAATTATCAATTCATCAAATTTGAAAATAAATTTCAAATAATGCAAAGAAAAATTGAAGATTATTTTAATAGTCTTAATGATTTTAGAGTTAATGGATCAAATGTTAAATTTATTAGTGATAAATTTAAGAATGCTGAAGATTATTTTAAAGCTTCAAGTACAATATTTAATATTACTTTTGAAGAAAAAGAACAAATCATTTTCAATATATTTAATAGTGGTGATAACATTGATATTTCAATTATTAATGAGACTTGGTTAGTATTTTTAAATTTCATAAATTATTTATATGATAATTTTACAAGTAATATTAATAGATTTGTCAATAATTATAATTATTATATCAAAAATAATAAAGATGTCGATAGTGAAGGATTAATCAGAAATGAATTTTTAAATAATATAGTCGAGATTTCAAATAAAATTTTGAATATTTTTAATAATGAAGAAGTAACTACAAATCAATTAGAATCATCACCTAAAAATTATATTAATATTTTACCATATTATACTAATTCACTTTCAACATTATTTTATTTAACAAGAATAAGTGAAAAAATTAATTTAATATTAACAAAGTTTGGTAAAAATATTACATTAATTGGTAATTTAGGTAAAAGTAATGAAACTAATAAAATTATTAAACTTTTAAGAAATATTAGTAGTTCAATTAATCAAAAAATATTAGAAGCAACTTGCTCAGTTTGGATTAATGATTGTTCACAATTTTATATTCTTGAAAATTGGGAAATTAATGAAAATAAGAGAATTAATGATGAAGATTTTACAAATACAAAATTAATTAATATAATTGAATTTTATTCAATTTATACTTTAAAACAATTAAGAAATTTGTTATTTATTGATTATTTGAATACTTCAGAAGAAGGTTATATTAAAATAGTTGCAACTTATCCAAACAAAAAAATGTTAGTTTCAGTTGAAATTCAATTTATGAGATGCTTAAGTATTTTAGTTGATTCAATTATGAAAAAATATAATATTGAATTACAAAATTCAAATTCAAAAGTTGATGAAACCTTTAAAGTTTTAACTATGAACAATTTCGATGAAATTATTAAGAAAATCTATCCACAATTAATTTCGAATTTTGATAAAAAATTTGAAAAAAATTTATCTAATCAAAACTTAAAATTATTTGCTGATATTGATAAAGCTAATTTAACAATATTAGATGATATTTTATCTAAAGAAAAATTAGTTTTGGATGAAATTTTAAGTAAGTTCTTTAATAAAGTTAATAAGTTGGATAAGATAGAAATTAAAGTCGATAATTTTATTTATGAAATTTTAATTCATTTTGTTAAAATTGTGTATAATATTAAACCAATTACAAACAAAGAAATCTTTATTAATATCATAAATGAATTACAAAATTTCTTCTTAAAAAATTTCCTTGATTATTTCAGAACTTTAAAACCAACTTTACCAGATTTTGATAAAATTTTAGTTAACTTAAAATTAGATATTAATTTTTTTATTGAAATATTTGAACCATCAAAGACTTTAAAGTTGAATGAATATTCGTTTAACATTGCTGAAATAATTTTAAATTCAATTAAAGAATCTGAAACCAAATCAGTTTTAAGTGAAAAACAATTTGACGATTTATTTATCAAGAGTTTAAGTGATAGTGAAAGTCAATTCGATTGTTTAAGTAGATAATAAATTTGCATATTTTATTGATTTCCTCTCTTTTTTTGACCCGTATATTAACTAACATTATATATCCCTGCTCGACTCTCTTCCCCCAGAAAGTCTTATGAATTCTTCTTTCATCCACATTATTAATTTGTATGTGTGTGTATAAATGTGAATGAAAAAAAATTCATAGAATTTTATTAAAATAACCTAATTAGAAGCGACTGGTGCTACAACATCATTAACTTTTTCAGTTTTGTCTTCAGTAGATTCAGTTTCATTAGCACCGAGTTTTTGGTTTTTAACTCTTTCGAATAATTTATCTTGTTCTTCTTTAGATAATTCGTGTTTCTTCTTACCTTTAATATGGTACATTGGGTTTAATTTATTCAAAGTTAAATTCTTTGTAAATGGTAAATGTCCATGTTTTTCTTGGTAAAGCATTAATGCTAAAGTTACAATAATTGCTAACCAATAAATATTATAAGAAATAACAGAACCATAAGTTGCAGAATTTTGCCAGCCTAATAAAGCATTGAAAACATCCCAACCATTATCGATTTCTGGATTACAACAGTTTACATGCCAAACAGATTTTTTAATATTATAAGTACCTGGACCAGATCCACCTTCAGATGCATCTCCACCAGTTGCATTATTAAAGACATAAGTTTCAAAATACCAAATACCTCTGGAAAATAAACCAGCTGCAATTAAGTATAAAATACAAGTTGAAAAAATTAAAAAGATTTGTAAAGAGACAGTAGAACCAAAATAATACAAGGCAAAACCAACTGCTATACCAGCAATTAAACCAACAATAACTGGGATTGGGAAAGCAGTAGCTGGACTATTTAATCCAACACCACCAACGAAAACAACCGCTTCCAAACCTTCTCTTAAACAAGTAATAAATGGCAATACAAACATAGCATACTTTTGAGTGTAATGTCCAATACTAAATCTTGAAGTTGGTTTAGTAACAATTGCTTGAGCTAATTTAACTCTCCATTTTTCTTTCATCTTATTAATTCTTAACATGGCAATACCCATTAAAGAAATTAATACAGTTGCAATAATACAGAAAATACCTTCCCATAAATCTTCTGAACTTGACCAAATATCTCTACCTAAACTATAAAAAGTACCAATAAAAGCACCACCAATGATAAGACAGACTAAAACTCCTAGAATAGATCCTAGCCAAACCTGTCGAACCAATTTTTTATAAGTAACTGGATCTTCAGTAGCTCCACCTAACCCTTGTTTAATAAAGGCTAATAAAACTGAAACCACAACGATAGCTTCTAATGCTTCACGAAATACAATGAAGAAAATTTGTACATTAAAAACGTCAACCATTATTAATGTAAGGTTATTTTAATTTTTTTACTTTTCAGGGGGGAAAAAGGGTAATTAATCCTGGGGGGTTCTTTGGTATTTATAATTTTTATCAATTGAAAATTTTCAAGGAATATTACACAAAATGTTACAGTAAACCTTAAAGTGCCCAATGGTTTTTATCAGATGGGATTGACGTAACCGAGCTCGTAACTCAAGAAAATTAATGTTCGTTTTTCAAATGGGTAAAAGTGGACCGACGGGCAGAATGTTTAGTATAGGTTGATTGTTTTGTTAATTTTGTAATCGGTTAATATTCTATTGGTTATTATAAGGTCATTTACTGTCCAATATACGACTTTTAAGCACTAACCCATCAAAAACATGTCAAATATTTGACAGAATATAAACCGGAGCTTGGCAAAACTATTGGTTGAGGGTTTTATGCAGGAGAATCAAGGCGCTTATTCGGATACGTTTAGGGTTATTAAGGATTGGTTTTACAATTTAAGCCACTCATAGGACCAGATTAACTCCCCGGTTGGTTGCAGAAATGTTGTTATTCAGTAGTAAAAATATTTTTTAATTGTAGAAGGCTCATATTTTTATTCTCTTTTTTATAGAAATTTTAGCTAAAGTTCTTTTCTCTATTTAAGCAGAGCAGTCCTGGAGAGTCCAAAGTGTTTCTTTGGTTATATATGCCTAGTACGTGATATACGATCTTCAGGAGTTAAAAGGTCCAGGAAAAAAAATTAAGTTTATATTAATACGAATAACATACTTTTACTAAACTGTTTTTAGTTATACACACTTTATCTATTTAAATAAACAATATATTACTATTTGTGCTGAAATATTAGTGGGAAAGACTAGGTTTTTAGCAAAAGAACAACCTCCAATAGCATTATAGCTATATAATTCCTTGGAAATACGAGGACAAAAATTATATTTTTATTCTCTAGATAAAGTTATTCAAAATACCAAAGCTTTCTGACTATTTGTTAGTACCAGGATCTCTAATCAATTAACCTAGGGATGTAACTTATACTTTCAATCGTTACATGGATACAATTATAAGTGTGTGGTTCGTAATAATAACTTAACAAGGCTCAACGCTCAAAGAAGATAAATATTATAGAAAATGCACAGAAGGGATATTATACTATGGAGAAACAACAATATTACTTCCAAAGGCTAAGTTAATAAATATCCAGCAAAAGATTAAACTAGTTTTCGTGCTGGTGATCTCCATTATTATTTACAGTCTTTTAATAATACCAAACACTTAAGACCCTACCTTATTTAAATATCCAATTCAACTCTGAATAAACAGTGCTCAGTACCCAATGCCCAGTGCCCAATTATCAGGGCTTACAATTGTCTACCCAACCCACTATAGTATTTCTATTTCCCATAAGTTTTTTTTGCAACCGATGTAATTATGGTGTGCGCACGAAAATAATTTTTCAAATAAAGCTCACCATAGACTCAAATCAATGAAACAATTATGTTCTTTAAGAGGTCATCTAGGGAATGTAACATGTATTGAACAATGGAACCAATATATAGTGTCCTCAGATGATCTTGGATGGATAATAATTTGGGATTTAAACTCAAGATTGCCTGTAGGTGTATGGAAAGGACATGATAAAACTATTATCACAATCATTTCACCAGATTCAAAACATATTATAACTCATTCAAAAGATTCAGAAATTAAAATTTGGGAAATTCAATTAGATAAGTTAGCACATGAGTTACCTAAAGTGGAATATAATGAAATCACATATTTCAATAATGATACTTCCAAATTAACCAAAGAGTTCCCAATACCCAAGTTTAATTCCATACCAGTAAACCCATTGAATTATTGTAATATTGACTATAAAGATGGAATACTTATAACACCAGCAACAGTAGATTCCAATAATTTTGATATTTATAAAGTTTCAATCGAAGATTTCCAAATTTCAAGAATTTTGAATAATGTCGATGGTCATAAATTATATATGAAATCTGAAAATTTAATTGATGAAATTGATACTCTGCCAGATCCAAATAAACGAGAAGGATTTGGAATTATGATGAAACTTAAAATAATCGACGCCGATACGTTTTACATAGGATATGAATCTGGACACTTACTTGGGTACCAAATTAACTACAATGAAACCAAAGATATTAATAAGAAGAACGATCGTTTAGTAATTAATAATTCCCCAACTGTAAAAATTATTCATTATAATGATAGTCATCAACCCAATCCGATAATATCACTCGAACCTTTTAATCAAAAGTTAATAGTCGGTTCGACTACAAAATATATAACTATTGTCGATAACGATAATATTGAGACCAAGAATGTCAAATCTAATGGAATCCAATGTATTCAAATATTGAATAATAAAATTATCTTAGGATTTTGGAATGGGATTCTAAAAGCATATGATTTAGAGTTTAATAAATTATTCAAATTTGAAATCAAATTACCTAGATTATCAAATTTAAAGAGTAATGTTCATGGAACTAAAGAGACAATTGAAACCAATATAAAATTATCTACATTAAAAGTATATAAGCCTGTAAATAGTCTCGAGATTAGTAACTATAAAACTAAAGTAATGTCTAAACGAATGATTTCGAGTGAGTTATTAATAACGGGGTATAATGATGGGAAGATAACGATATTTAAAGAAAGTGACGAGTAAATGGGTAGACGATTAGGGGATTTGATCCTAGTAAGCATAGACTACTTAAACACCAGGATTATGCTAAAAAATGCAAAAAATAAAATGCAACTAGTTGGACTATAGATAAATATCATATCAACTATTTATAGCAATATCTTTCTTAAATCCTCCTTGACTGTGACTACGATTATGACCATAATTATTACCGTACATCGATCTTCTCTTTGACTTCTTCGATTTATCATTATTATTACTATTATGATTAGTATGAGTATTTAAATTATTAGATGGAGGTGTAGGAGTTCTTGCTCTTTCTTCAATTTTAGAATTTCTCTTTTTGTTCTTACCTAAATGCTTTTTGGTATTGGATCTTGATAATTTAACGGGTTCATCATATAAAGTGGCCTCTTCGTCAAATGAAGAGTTTATAGCATCATTGGAATCTTGTATTAAATCATCTAAATTGATTTCATTATTTTCATTAGTAGCCAATTTTAATGGTAATTCAGGATATTTTTCAATTAACAAATTAATATTACTCAAAACATCTTGTAAAATCTCTTTTGATTCTTTACCATGGATTTTGGCAATGGTTGATAATTTAGTCAACAACTCTAATATCAACTTATTCTTATTAAAATAAAGATTATCCAAGGTTTTCCTCTTGTTTGTTAATCCATCCAATAAAGTATCAATGTCTCTATCATTACTATCAAATTTTTTCAACAAATCCTGATATTTTGCAAGATTTTCCCGCTTAAATTTTTCAAACTCTTCAGTTAATTTATTTAATTCGGATTCATAATACTTCTTATATTGCAATTGTGAAGCAGTTAATGCATCGTAAGCAATCTTCAACCGTTCAGACTCAGCGGTTGACGAGTTGCTACTTTGTTGCAAATTTTCACATCTTATCTTCATATTCTTATTAGTTAATTTTAAATTTTCATTATTTGAAATTAATTCATTATATTCATTTTCCAAATCGAGGATTCTTCTTTCTTTTCTCTTCAAAAGGGCATTTATCATATCATTTTCATGTTTTGTATTGGCTAATTGATCTACAAACAGATCATTTTTTTGCTGAACCAATTCGAATTTTTTCTTGTATGTCAGATTTGAAAGTTTGACCGATTCTAATTCAAGCTTTAGGTTGTCGATTTCTGAGTGGAGGGAATCGATTACTTTGGATGAGGTGGGTTTCTTAGTCGGACTGTCGGTGTCTTGCATTATGGTAGAAGGAAAAAAACTGAGAATGATCTGTTGTGTTGACGATGGTATCAAAACGACGAAAAGTAAACATAAATGTCGTTGCTGTTCTTGGACTTGTGCGCGACATGTCGCACCGGTTTTTTCTCGCGTTGGAGTTTGGTGGGAGCTTAGCGAGCCTAGTGCGGCAACATGGCGCAAAGGGCGGTGATGAGACGCTGGACCAAAAAGAACGGTTTAGCTCCGCCAGGGCAAGCTATTGAACCCTAATAACACATATATATGAATCATATATAAAAAATAGGTCGTACCCGGATTCGAACCGGGGTTATGCGGATCAAAACCGCAGGTGATAACCACTACACTATACAACCTTAACCATGCACATGACTGCGCACTAACTCGAACCGCGGCGCTGGTGCTTTGGATATTTCCAAGGCGCCAACTCCACTTATTCTTGTGTAGTTTAATTCGCAGATTCAACACATAGGAAGACACTTGAATTTTATTATTTTAATTTTCAATTTAGCTAACTCAATGTTGAACTAGACCACTTAGTAACGTGTATACCATACTAAAGGAATTGAATCGTATTCTATTGCAGGTCACACGTACATGCATGAAAATGGTGCAGATCTGCGGAGACTAATTAACCTCATTGCTCTCTGATAAGCAATAATCGCACTTTCAATGAATTCATCTAGTACTAAAAAAATTGATTTAAACAAGGTGATCCCTGAAGCTGTGTCAATTGCTCAAGACGTTGATTCTTGGGACCCATGTAAAAAATTCAACTATAAAATTCCCATAAATATTGACGTTGAAACTTTCTATAAACGGTTAAATAATGATGATTGGTATGCTAGAGTAAGCTATATCGATAAAGATTATTTACCCTACTTTGAAAAATATTTAATTGGCACAAATGATCAGCAATTGAATCATACAATTGTTGAAAAGGATTATATTCATGAATTATTTGATTATAAAATCGTCCCTTCAGATGAACCAAATAGTTATATGGTGAAGACATACTATAAATTCCCATTCCCAATTAAAAAGAGAACGTTTCACAATTTTATCACTATTCATAAACAAGAAGATGTATCGTATGTGATTTCAATTTCTTTAGATCCATCTATTTTAAAAGTCGATAAAGGTTATATATTGGGTACTTATACATCAATTGAAGCTATTAAAAGAGAAGGTGATAAATTAAAATGGGTAATGTGTACAGCATCGAATCCTAATGGTTTAATTCCAAAATTTTTAACCAATTATTCAATGCCAAAAGAGATTTCAAAAGATGTACCAAGTTTCTTGAACTATATTGAAACCATCAAGTCTGATCGTTAATTAAAAAAGTTTCAAACCAAAGTTTTACATCATCTCCTAAATTATCTAAGAATTTTAAATTTAATTTTGATTTTGGAATATTGGTTAATTTCTTTCTTTTAGTAGCCTTATGATTTAAGTTTTTTATAATAATTACGAATTTATCAGATAGTGAAATGTAATAAAACATCCAATCATTAATTTTATTAGTACTAAATTTGTGGAAATACTCTTGAATTGAATTTGTTTTGAAAAAATTACCGTTTTGAAGAAAGAATAAATCTGATAATTGATCATGTAAATAAAAAATGGCACTTCTTAAATTCAAATTTGATTTTTCAATTTGATTCAACTCATCAATATTTGTTATTGGTAATGGTAAAAATGGTAATGAAGATTTAACGAAATTTTGTTTTTTATCAAATATAACAAAGAAAAAATCTTGATCGATATTTTGTGGTATTTGGTCCGATGATATTTGCTCTGGTAATGAGTTTATACTTGTTTGTAGTAGGTTTTGCTGAATAAATGATTCAATATCATCAATTATTAAATCTAAATTATCTTTGGCAAGTTGATTATAAAAAGAATTTAAATCTAAATTATGATTTGATGAATCATAGATGATCAGTATATAAATATGGTTTTTACAATATATAATTAACAGGTATTCTCTTTCTTGAATTTCGTTACCAACTTTAGTTGGAAGATAAATCAATTTTCTTTCAATAGCCTGCTCTTCACCATCTCCAACTAATCCAATTATATAAGACCCTTCTTCATCATGATCGCCTTGTTCCAGATCAGATATATCTTCATTCGGTTGAGCTCCAAATCTTAAATAAGATGGTAATCTCATCCAACTAGTATCTTCAGTTAAATTAATTACACTATTCATGGTATAATTAAATGGCAGAATAACCAAATTATTAGTTAAATTTATCGGATTTAAGATATCAATGGCTACATTTGCTGTAGTTTTGAAGAATCCCGAGTCTTCATCACTAATTTCTTCTTCGGGTATATCAATATTAATTGTATCCTTCATGGCTTGGGGTGATGAAAACAAATCATTATAACTTAATTTGGTTAAGTTTAAAGTATCAAATTTTTCATGATAATCATAATATTCAAGTAAATTATAGATATCAATTAAACTCGATGAATCTATATCTTTACTATTTGCTTGATGAATCATCCCGTATTTCTTCGGTATATCCTTTTTAAAATAACTTACAATTATACCTTTAGGATTGACATTTTCATCATTCCCTGATGACTGCAAAAATGATTCAATGGACTCTTTAACTGAATCATCCAAACTTATGCTTGATTTTTTAAATGTTTTTGGATATTCATTGTTAAAAAATCCCATAAATCCTTTATAATTTAAACTATTGGGCCATTTAACCGTTGGTGGGAATTTAAAATTCTCTGAATTATAATTATCAAGAAACCCTTTCCAATGCTCTTTTAATAGATTCTTTAAAATATCACGATTATAATCTTTAAGAATGCTAGTACAGGAAGTGTTAAGGAGCTTGAAAAATGTATATGACATGGTTAAAAGGTGGATCATTTGATGGTTTATGGCTGATTCTTTAATATAGTTTTCAGGCATTGAGATGGAGCATGCAATTTTAAAGTCATTTTCGAGTTTTTTGATGATGATGGTTGATTTGGTTGATTTAACGATTTTGGCATCGTTAGGGTTATGTGGGCCATTTGTAGATACATCGTAGGATGATTGGTTAGTACTGCTCGTATCCAGACCAGAACTTGGACTCGATGTCTCACCAGCAAAACTATCACCTATTCCTTCAATGGCTTGTATTAGACCAAGGACTTTTAACTGCTCGACTTTATTCATCTCTAGTTCATCTTTGGTGTCATCTGTGGATACAAAACAAAAGATTTGATCAATTAGTTCTTCATTTGTTTCTCCATTTCCTTTGATATATGTAGGATTGAATATGGCGATATACTTTAATTTAGGCGTTTTGCCTTGTTCTGTTTGAAGGTACTTATTGGTGGTCTTCTTGCCCACCATATTATCGAGCTTCGGGATCAATTGGGAGATATAAGTACTCATATCTGGTGCATAGTTCATTTGGCGCGCTGATAAGAGATGAGACAAGTAAGAGTGATAGCGACTTAAACAGATAGAAAATATGCATTAAGGTGACCAGAAATCCTTCCAGCCAATGGTTTTACGTACAGCATTAGAGAATCCTTCATTATATTTAACCCATATTCTTGTTAACTCTTTATCTATAGGTTTTTCATTAGTAGTTTGGGTTGCAATTCCATCATATTGTTCTTTGAAAAATTCCACACTAGTGGACATTTTTTGTCTTTTCTTATCAGGTTTGGTAGGATCAGTTGTATCGGATTTTAATACTCTTTTCTCTGTTCTAATCACCATATCGAGTCTTTGAAATTCGGCCTGAATAAGCGGGAATAACCATTTTCTTTTAGATTGAAGTTGTTTTTGGATTGTAGAGAATGATGAAGATAAGAAATCACTATCAAACATAACAATCGAATCGATATTTGGTTCTAACAAAAGATAATCTTGATTTGTCTCTATATCTTTTAAGGTTTCCAATTCGAATTTTAGAGTTTTAATCAATCTAGTGGATTTTTCAAGATTTTGTTGATTAAATGCACTTAATGACTTCTTACTTATGGTTAAGGATGACGAAGAATTTGGACTTAAATCAGGAAAAAGGATTTTATAAATATATGGTAATAAATAAATACTGAAATTATCATTATGTTCAAATCCTCCACCTAAACTTAACTTGATATTAACAGGTAAATTTTGAATAATTCTTTTAACTATAGAATTATTTTCCTTTTGGGTTTCATAACATTCAAAATCAATTGATTTAATATCGGGTATAAGACTTTGATTAATTCTTTTAGGACTTATTTCACTAAATAAAGTCCAAATTTTTAAATTAACTAAATTTGAATATTGTAAGATATCATTTGAATGGCTTGATGAATTAATTGTATCATAGAAATCTAACCAATCACTGAATTCACAAGGCTTTTTCAATGAATCATCTTGATAATGAACTACATCTAAATATTTATTGAAACATCCTTTAATAACTTTATCAAGACTCAGGGTTGAATTTAATGATTTTTCACTTAAAAAAGTGTCTAATAATTCATTAAAATTTGCCTCTTTTGTTAATGAACCATCTCTTTTGAATAACATATCAACAATTGTAAACCATGAAAGTTGTAAATCTTTATTAATATTTTTATCTACCGATTCGGATGACAATATCTCAACAGGCCGACCAGTGAATTGTAAATGATTTATACTAGCTCTTATATCTCCTTCACAAATTTCAACAATTTCATTAATTTTTTGATAATCAGTATTTAAATTTTCTTGTTCACTTATCCATTTTAAAAATTCTTTAACACTTCTAATAGCTTTACCACCAGTTTTAATACCATTTATTGATTTTTGAAATGATGGTTTTCTTAAAGTAATTATTTCACTCATTGCTCTTAATTTATCCATTGTAAATCCTCCCCAAGTTCTAGAACTAGTACTATAAATATCATTAGCAATACAAATAATCGGTCTATTTAGTATACTATCTTTTTTCTTTTTCTTAGTTTCTGTTTTATTTAATGCTCTTTGATCAGATTGGTTAATTTCATTTAAAACCCTTATGATTTCACTCGAATTACCTGCAGTATCAATCTCATCAATAATTAAACAAGTTGGTTTACCATCACTGGTGATTTTCTTTCCTCTGGATTGAATTGAGTTGGAAGTTAATGCATTCTGAATCTTTAACTTTAAAGCAGCACTTACACTATTATATTTCAGATCTGCTGACAGTGGTAAAGTATCCATACTATTAGCAGCATTTAATTCTTCAACATTATACCCCATTTGTTTGGCAATAACATGCACTGCTGCAGTTTTACCTATACCAGGAGGCCCATTGACTAAAAGAAACTTCTTTAAAGGTCTACCTAAAGAATCAACGTAATCAGTCTGGTTAAAGTCTTCATGAAACACTATACTGGACCATTTCTTAAGCCAATGGGATATTTGACGATATTGTTTATCATTTCCTCCGGAACAGAGTTGTGTGAATTTCTTAGGTCTATACTTTTCGGTCCATACGGGGGTTTCAGAATCAATAGGTTTAGATGGATGTGGGTCTTTATCAATGTTCATAGACAACTCTTTTTGGTTCTTCTTATACACTGCTTTCTGTTTGGATAATTGGAATAATGTGTCCATATCAATTATCGACATCTCGTCATTTGATAGGTCAACAGGAGGAGTTTTGGTTCTTTTCTTTAACTTTATGGTTGTTCCATCAAATAGTTTAACGTCTTTAGTATTGGATCCAAGGTCTGAAGGGTTAAATAAGGAAGATGAATTCATAAATTCACCAAGTTGAGCATCGGATATGTCATCGCCTTTAGAGGTGTCTGGAGGGGCGAACAACAGAGACAGACCGAAATCTAGCTCTAATGACATTGATTATCTATTCTATATAATCTAAAATAAAACGCGCTAAGTTAACGCGATCGATGTAAATATTGGGCCTGTACACGACCAAAAAAATGAAAAATTCAACTTATAAAAAAATTAGATTAAGATTCCAAATCTTTTAGGGCATTATGGGGTAATGCACAACCATTTCTTAAAGACGATTTAGGGTTCTTGAATCCAGCCAGTTCCCAGGTTGTAAAATTAACGTTTTTATAAGCAGCTATATGGTCATTTATGTATTTTGTAGTAGGAAATCCATGTGGATCACATGTCATAGATGATTTACCCTTTGGTTGGTAAATTCTAATGTAGTCTATCTCTAAAATTGCAGGAAAGTTCAATGATGCAAAATCAACTTTCAGCCATGTTTCTGATAATCCCAAATTGAAGACCATACTCATTGGTTCCTTTGTAATTTGTCTCCAACCTATATCGTTTACAGGATGTAAAGCATCTCCTTTGATCCCCATAGTTGGTTGGTCTGCCATGAAAAATTGCATATAACTATCCTTATCTTTAGACTTTTCGCTATTATATTCAAATCCAAAGGTTTGGAAATATGTACTTTGATTAAGTTTAGTATGGTTACTTTTACTTCTAACATCTTCGAACCATGTTTCATTAAGCAAATTTTTTGCAGCAATTGCTTCTTGAGTGGGTGTACCTGTATCTTGTTTCATGCTTGTTAAGAGTGGATCTTTAATAGCTAGATAATCATAATCTGGTCTCCACCAAGGATCAAATGGTGCTACTTGAAGTGTTTGAATACCCAAACTAGTTTTATCATCTGGTAAATGGAAGCCTTCAATAATATCAATCTCTGGTGCTCCCCTTCCAGTTCCTAAACTTGGATGATCTTCTCCAAAACAGGTACATTTAGAAAGTCTTTGACCAGGTAAAAAGGAAATACCATCAGGTGAGGATTGGTTAGCAGTGACACCATAATCACACTCGTCGTACGTATAGGGCCAAACACCTTCAGTTGTAGCTTGATATCCTGGTCTTGCTAAATTTCCCAAGCTCCAAATAGCGGGCCAAAGGCCACTTTCTTCAAAATATCCCGGAAGTTTAATACTAACCTCAACTATTGCAGCTCCACTATAACACATTTGATTCCAACTTTGTAGCATACCAGATCTATAAAGCAATCCATTTGTTGGGAATGCATCAAGGGTTATTTGTAAACTTCCGTTTTTGGTTTCAACCATCTCTGGTACATAATATTCCAAATCGTTAGTTGCTGCATAGTGAATATCTACAGCAGTAAAGAACTGGTCATCTCCTTCAAAAAAGCTTCTTCCATCAGCATTGAACTCATCAGAAAAAACTAATTCCCATACTTCATCATTAACAAACGATTGTTTAGTATATGCTTCTTTAGGAGTATCGGGATCCACTAAATTGGTTCTAATTGCTGATAAAATAGGATACTTGTATGGTGAAAGTATCTCGTAGACCTCTGGTGGAACTGGCTTAGAAATTGACTTGAAAGTATTAATAAGGTATCCCAAAGAACCAAAGATAATTACTGCAAACAAAACAAGTGCAGGAAGAGTTCTACCCAATTTAAAGTACTTGTAATAAATATAAGGATTGAAATAACTCCATTTAGATTTAAAAGGATTAAATGGTTTCGGAAAATCATCTTCATCGTCTTCTTTACCTTCTTCTTTAGTTAGAACAAGTTCGTTTATATGAAATGGCTCCAACATGTTTAAAGAGGGAGTACTGGAATTCGAACTTGAACTAGAAGAATTGACACTTGCAGAATAATAGTAATAAGGATCGTCTAATTCATCAAAATCTTTCGAACTTGAATCTTTAACAAAGTAACGGGATTTCTTACTTTGAGTTACTAAGGCAAACTCAGTAATTGGTCTAGAAAGTCTAATGTCTGGGGAATGAAAATTGGGATGTCTCAATTTTGAATTTAATGTAGTACCTGAGTCATCACTTGTATTATATCTATGATTCAGAAAACTTTGATCATTTTGTTTTATATGTCTATAATTTCTAGGGCAGTTTAGATTTTCTGGAACCGATAAGTCATCAGAAGAAAGGTTTCTAGTTAGGCGATCCATTCCAAAACTTTAACTAGTTCATTAAGAAGATTAAACATTTATATAGTATAGCTCTTTCCATCAAAAAAGCAATTGCTGCATGGCATATGTAAATAAAATAGAAGGCGCTTATACCACATCATCGCATCAAGATGCATAAATGTACATCGGCTATTAAAACTAAAACACCTAAATTCAAAGAAAATCTTAATTTTATATTCATATGAATTACTTAATTACTCTATTTAAAAGATATTATCTAAAATGACTCAGCCAACAAAAGATATGCCGAGGATTTATAAAATATCAAAATCTATTTCTATAATACTAGTTTACGAACCAAATCAACTACCAAACCAGTTTAGCTTCCCCTTCAGGTCCAATATATTGAGGATCTCTCCATGGTCCTTCATCTTTCAAGTATAATTCTTCATCAGTTGCTTTAGAAGTACCACCATATTTAACTGGTAAATTTTCAGATGGAATTTGGTTGAGTAATTCCTTTTTATATCCACTACCTAAAATAAAAATTTTTGAAACAGTGACTGGATCTAAAAATGGTTTAAAAATTTTAAAGGCAGTTGAAAATCCAAATGGGGCGTTTATACAATAGAATTTACCCATTCTTTCAGGATAATAATCTTGTCCAATTTTAGAAGCTTCTTTAACATATCCAACTACTTGATAAGCAGAAGATACAGAGATTCCTTTTAAATCTAAAATAGTACATGAAGTTTCAACCAAATAACCTTGCTTTCTTGAACAAGCAGGTAATCTATTATTGGTAAAAGATTCATATTCCCACACCAAGTTCTTTAACATTCTTTCTTGAGTGGTAATTTTCAACATTTCATTAAGTTTAACTTTACCTAATTCTTCATAATAACAAGGTCTACCATCTTTATCAGTTTTATGATAATATTGTGGATAAAATTTTTGAACTAATGGCTTTTCTTTATATTCAAAATCTTCTAAAATAGTATTTGTACCAAAACTTTCTCTCCATTTTTCACAATTAACAAACATTTGTTTTGCTTTTGTTATGTCGAACTTTCTGGCTCTTAAAAATCTTAATAAACTAGCATCATCTAATCTTTTTTCATAACCCAAAGCTTTCAATTCTTGACGAAATTTGGCTAAAATTTCTTTTTGTTCCTCAGTTAAATTTGAAGTAAAACCGGTTTGTTTTGTTGGAGCTGTAATTTGGGGAAAAGATGCAAGGATTTCTTCTTCAGTTGCCATGTTTTATATTTATAAAAGGTGGGTGGTGAAAAAAAGAGAGTTAAAGCAATCTGATAGTTTTTCAGTTAATCGAGCGTGGTTAATATACAGTACGCGACTATTTTTAATATAACTAAAATTTATTCGACTAACATTACAATTAAAATGTTACATAATATACACTAATTTAAACTACAAAAAACTATTTAAACCATTTTTTGAAAGGATTCTTTGTGGTGGTAGCTTTAACTACACTATTTAAAGATCCATCACTAAGATGAGACTTAAATCCAGTATTAATTGAATCTGAAATTTCAATGCCATTACTGTTTGTTAATTCTTCTGGGAATTTTAATTTGAGATGATTTAATGCATGTTCATTTAATTTTCTCCAATGATTGGGGGTTTCAAGATTTTGATCATTTACTTGCACTAAACAATTTCTATTATAATCAATATAACAATGATTCAATATTTCTTCAGTAAAATTATCCCACATAGTTTGATCAAATTGGTAATTTAATGGGAATTCATAATTACTTAAGAAATGTTCAGTTTCAAGAATTTTTTCACGAAGATTACTACTTCTTTTTTGAAGATCCTTTAATGTGATGTTTGAAGTAATAAAACTGAAAATATTTCCATCACTTTTACAAAGACTCTTTAAGAAACTTTCAGTATCATTATCACCAGCAAGATCTAAAAATTCAGATTTTTCGAATTCTAATGATCCAATTTGATAAACATCATTTTTAAATTTGATGTCACCTTCTCTGATTAATTTTAATTTTCTGTTTTTAAATGTAGCACTTCGACTCTGATCAAATTTATCATATCCTTCATTGGCAAGATCTTCATCATCTATATCATCGTCATCATCTATATCATCAAGATCATCATCATCGTCGTCATCCAAATCTCCATCTAATCCGTCGATATCATCTACGCCTTTTCTACCTTTAATTTTACCTTTCTTATCGTCTTCATAATTACCACCTCTGTCTAATAAATGAATCAATTCAGTTAATCTTAAATATTTATCAATTAAATAAGGTGTAGTAGGTAATTCATTTGACATTGAATCTCCTGATAATCCCAAATCAAATCTTTTAACTTCATGACTCAATTCTAAAATTTTTTCATTAAAATCGTTTTTTCTACCAGTAATTTTATCAAAGTAATCTAAAACTTCATCATAATGTTTATGTAAGAAATTATTCATTTTTAATAATTGAGGTTCTTTATGAGCAACAAAATCTTGTCTATTAGCAAGATTTAATAAAATCTTTGCAATTAAAGTTAAAGTTCTTTGAGTTCTACCAGTTTGATGATCTTTTGTTAAATAAAACAATTTTGGATTCAAAATTGCTGGACAAAAGAATCTTAAAAATATAAATGCACTGACACAATTTAGAGCAGTGACTTTATCATTTGGATCACAAGCTAATTCAACTTTAGTTCTGAAATGTTTTAATTGAGTTTTGATTTGTTCGGGTAAATCATTACTGGTGATATAAATTTTATTCCAAATCATTTCGGCATAATCATTTAAATTATTTAAGTTCTCATCAATAATCTCTTTAGTTCTTTGATCTCTTTCACGTTCTTCATCCAGATCATAATCCAGGTCTTCAGAATCCGAATCCGAGTCATTTTCTAAATCTTCATCGTCCATTGATTTACCTAATCTTTCAGCTTTTTCTTGTAATCTTACAAATCTTGGATCAACTTCACAATTTTTCTTTTCTTTACTAATGGTTGCAAAAAAATCACCAAAGACTTTTTCAAGATATTCTTGTCCAATTCTTAAATTATATTTTTCTAAAGATTTTGAAAAAATTGATGAACCTCTAAATAATGTATTGAAAACATTATTTGAATTTGAGGAATTACTTTTATTATTAACATAGTTTTGTCTTGTAACTTTATCAACATTAATCAATTCTAAATCAATTAATTCTTTAAACCATTTATCTTCAATATTTAAACTTTGAAAAATATCCAACATAATTAAACTTACATTTTCAAAATCTGAAGTGGAAACATTTTCATTACAAAATTTAATTAAATCTTTCATTGGTGCATTATAAAGCATATTTTCTAATGGTTTAAAATTTTTTGGTGATAAAATATGATATTCTTTTAAATTCACTGTAACTAATAATTTACCAATTGGAATATTAGAAGAATCATAAATTGATAATCTAACAATATCATTTGCACTAAAAGAATTATTTTGATTATCTAAAATTTTTAAACCATTTAAATTAATTGAATTACCAATTCCACCATCTATCAGCATAGTTGTGGAATTACCTAAATTTTTGCCCAAAATATCAGGTGTTATAAATACAGTTCCAATAATTTTATCACCTTCCAGATAATTTGAATCACTAAAACTACATTTTTTAATTAAAATATGAAAATTTGAAGTGGAAATTGGTAAATCGGTTGAAAATTCTTCTTTCCAAAATGGATTTTGTGTATGGTTTACCATTGCAGTCCTTGACCATGGTAATCCCCACATCACCACTTCGGCATAAATTTTCGATTTCAGATTTAAATTAGCATTATTTTCAAATTTTGCTTCAATTATATCAATTGATAATTTCTTTGAAACTCTGAAAAAATCTTTTTCATATTCAGATAATTTTGATCTAAAATCTTCTTGAGAATCCAGTTGATGTTGAGTGATTTGTTTATTAATTGAAGCAATTGAAGTATCACCAATATGAATTGAAATTTCCGGATCTTGTTCATGTTCTTGAAGTTGTTTTTGTAATTCTTGATATTCTTCATCAGCAGGATCTAAAGTAGTCCTTTTAGCTTCATTTTGCTTTTTAACATCATTTATATTATTTAAAGAATTTGAAGTATTCATTGATTTTGGATTAAACAGACCAATATATTCTCTTTTAGCAAAATAATTTAAACCAACAAACCAATCTTCTAAATCAATATGTAAAGGGAATTCAATTAAAATTCTACTTTTTGAATGAATCGATTTACCATCTTTAAATAAGAATGGTTTATAAATCAAATCATTAATTGAAGTTGAACTTGATTTGATTAAATTATTCCATCTTAATTCTTTAATAATTCCAATGAAAAGAACATTTGAATTATCAAATATAGAATGATGAACTTCACGAATTTCACTTGACATGATTTTCTTAATATCAATTGAATAAATTAAAGTACCATCTAATTCAGTAATAAAATTTAATATCCCATTACTTTTTAAAACTCCCATAGTATAGAACCAACCTTCATTAACGACATT
The DNA here is from genome assembly GCA_030571925.1 of Yamadazyma epiphylla. Taxonomy (NCBI): domain Eukaryota; kingdom Fungi; phylum Ascomycota; class Pichiomycetes; order Serinales; family Debaryomycetaceae; genus Yamadazyma; species Yamadazyma epiphylla. The sequence goes on from JAJLZA010000002.1 coordinate 47,840, forward strand.
ATTCGTCTGTTGATGAGAGCTGTTATTCGAATTTGAAGATGAAGCAAATGAATTATTAAAATCATTTAAAACATTATTTTGATAATTTGGTACTTTTGGTCCTTTAACAATATTTAAATTCTTACCCTTATTAGGTATTGGACCATAGACTTTAAATCTACAAACCAACACTTCATGAGGATTCTCATCAATCTTATTTGGTTGATTAAATTTATTTTCACAATACCATTTTTTAACTAATGATTTAGGCTTTAAATTTTGCCAAACTACAAGACTACTCAATAAAGTACCAAAATTATTCTTTGATGGAACCTTAATATATAATTTATCATTATCATAAGTCTTAATAAAGATTACAGGAGGAGAAATTGCAGAAGTTTGAGCCGAAGTTGATGACGAATCATCTAAATTTTTAGAATTTCTTCTCTTAGGTCTTAAATTAGATGAATTATTTTGATTTGAATTAATATTTGGAATGATCTGAACATAACAACTTTGTAAATATTGTAATAATAGATAATTATTATCATTTTCATCTGAAGAGTATAATTGACCTTGATTTGTTATAAATAAAGCATAAGCAGGGATCCAAGTAACTGCATCGGTTGATATTGAAAAGTTTCTACCATTGAATATTCCTTTATCTCTGGAAATAATTCTTTGAAGAGCTGTTTGCTTCATGGTGATGGGAAATTAAATTGTTTGATTTACTTGTGATTTACTGTTGAATTAAACTTTTACGTGGAAAAAAACTTTTGACTTGTTCAAAACTCGGGCGGGTTTTACTGATAAAGTTAATGAAGGGAACGATAAAGTGATTGGAGAATATCAATGAAACAGGTGTCAAGTTTGTTGGATGCTCAATTTATATAATAAAAAATAATTTAAATTGGCCAAGTGTTAAACTGATAAAGGTTGAGGTATCCGTAACTGTTAGGCCTTTTGACGATTTGACTAAAACAGCTAAATCATTACGCGTAATGTCGTCAAGGACATTGTGACATTGGGTGGTAAATGTCGCGATTGATCTGTTCTCCATGTTACCATATGACGGGGCCGAAGTTAGGGGAAGAAGGAAGAGGGGAGGGGGGAGAATAATGGGTAGAGGTAAGTTTAAGCTAGCTCTAGGGAATAGAGTTTAGATTGGATGAAGATGTGGGATAGTTTTAGAGTGGAATGCGGCTCATGTAGTGATCTGGCATTTAGGATTAGGCTTAGGTAATCGAATGAGCTGTTGGGGATGGAGGGACGTGGGAGGTGGTCATAGTAGTGGTCATGGTTGTGGTCATGGTAATGGTTATGGATGTGTCATGGTCATGGTCATGGTATGGTTGTGGTGATCATGGTCACGATGGTATCAGAAGCAGTGTGTCATCCAGACAGAAAAGAGATGCCAGGGCCAGGGCCGCACCGCTGCCACACCAGGACCGTAGCCGCACCAGCATGGGCCCACTAACCTGGGGAACTCGTATGAGCATATCGCCAGGGCTATATTTCCTGGTCATCCTTTCGAAGAACAATCATCACAGAAAAATATCACTAATCATCCTTAAACATCACTACAAACCTCCTTCGCCATCGCCAACACCCTCCCATTCATCGTGTCTTCGCATTCTCTCGTACTCACCAATGCGATAAGATTTTTAGAATTTTTCATGTAAACTGTCGCAGTAACATAATTTTTCACAAACCACCAGATGAGTGATTTATTATTCAAAAATTATGAATCAGATTCCAATCTTAATGATTCTCTGATAACTCCCTTTCATCAAGATGACACTTCCAGTGTAGGAACTGTAGATGAAAACGACATAAAAGATTTACAAGATGATGAATATTTTAATTCCGATGAAAAATTTCAAGAATCATGTTCATATTGTGGAGTTAACTCACCAGAATGTATTATAAAGTGTAATACTTGTAATAAATGGTTTTGTAATTCTAAGAATATGGGATCAAGTAGTCATATTGTCACTCATTTAACTATAAGTAGACATAAAAGTGTAAAACTACATGAAAAATCAGATTTAGGTGATACTACTTTGGAATGTTATAATTGTGGGCAACAAAATGTATTCAATTTAGGTTTTATTAGTGCAAAACAAGATCAAGTGGTGGTAATACTTTGTAGATTACCATGCTCTCAGCTAAAAGATTCGAATTGGGACTCAAATAATTGGAAACCTTTAATTGAAGAGAAACAATTTTTATCTTGGATAGTGTCGATTCCATCAGAAGATGAACTAATAAATTGTAAATTGGTTAATCATCATCAAATTGTTAAACTAGAAAATGACTGGAGATTAAATAGAGATACAAATATTGAAGATTTATATATTAATAATCCTGATAATGACGAATCTATAAATAAAGAAATCTTGCCTATTTTGATGAGATATACCGATGGGTATCAATATCAAAAATCATTTGCACCATTAATTAAAGCAGAATCTGATTTTGACAAGACGTTAACTGAATCCCAATCTTTAGAACATATTAATATTCAATGGACAACCAACGCTAATAAGACTTTAGCAATTTTCACCTTGAATAATTTTGAAACTTCAGGTTTAAAAGTAACGGTTGGTGATGAGATTATCTTAAGATATAATCAATATAGTGAGACTTCTTGGGAAGGTAGAGGTTATATAATTAATTTACCCAATGCTTATCAAGCATCATTTACCTTGGAATTAATTACCACCAATAGTCCTCCACCAACTGATAAATATACCGGTTTCACCGCAGAATTCGTTTGGAAAGGGACATCTTACGAAAGAATGCAAAAAGCTCTTCGTAATTTTGCAACTAATGAAAAATCAGTTTCTTCATATATTTATCATAAAATTTTAGGTCATGAAGTTAAACCAATTGAATTTGATATTGAAATACCGAAGCACATTAGTTTACCTAAATTACCCAAATTAAATGACTCTCAATTGAATGCAGTTGAGACGGTTTTAAAGAGACCTTTATCATTAATTCAAGGTCCTCCAGGAACTGGTAAAACAACCACCTCTGCGACTATTGTTTATCATCTTAATAAATTAATCCCAAAGCAAAAAATTTTAGTCTGCGCTCCATCAAATGTTGCAGTTGATCATTTAGCTGAAAAATTAGATAAATTAAATTTAAAAGTTTTAAGATTAGCTTCAAAATCTCGTGAAGATATTGAAAGTTCAATTGAACACTTAACATTACATAAAAGAGTTCATAAAGAAGGAACCAGAAAATTTAAATATTTAGCTAAAGAACGTGAACAATTTGGCGATTTAAATGCTATAAAACTTAAGAGATACCTTAAAGCATTAAGAGAAAGTGAAGAAAAAATTTTAGATAATAGTGATATAATTTGTTGTACATGTGTTGGTGCTGGAGATCCAAGATTGAAAAAATATAACTTTAGAACTGTATTAATCGATGAAAGTACCCAAGCATGTGAACCAGAAATTTTAATCCCAATTTCTAAAGGCTCAAAACAAGTTATATTAGTTGGGGACCATCAACAATTAGGTCCTGTTATACTTGACAAAACCGCGGGCGATGCTGGATTAAGACAATCATTATTCGAAAGATTAATCATTTTAGGTCATGTACCAATTAGATTAGAAGTACAATATAGAATGAACCCACATTTAAGTGAATTCCCATCAAATATGTTTTATGAAGGTTCTTTACAAGATGGAGTTACAATTGAAGATAGAATAATTCATAATTCAACTTTCCCATGGCCAATTAAAAATCTTCCAATGTTTTTTTGGGGTACTTATGGTAAAGAAGAAATTAGTGCTACTGGAGTTTCATATTTAAATAGGGTAGAAGCTATGAATGTTGAAAAAATAGTTACTAAATTATTTAATGATGGAATTAAACCAGAACAAATTGCAATTATTACACCATATGAAGGTCAAAGGGCTTTCATTATCCATTATATGTCATTAAATAGTACATTACTTGATAAAAAAGATCAATATCTTGAAATTGAAGTTACAAGTGTTGATGCATTTCAAGGTAGAGAAAAAGATTTTATTATATTAAGTTGTGTTAGAGCTAATGCTAACCAAAGTATTGGGTTCTTAAGAGATCCGAGAAGATTAAATGTTGCATTAACGAGAGCCAAATTTGGGTTAATAATTCTAGGTAATATTAAGGCCTTAAGTAAGAACATTTTATGGTATCATTTATTAAATCATTTTAGGGAAAAAGGAGTTTTAGTTGATGGTAGTTTAGGTAATTTACAATTATCAATGGTTCAATTAGAAAACGCCAAAATTAATAATAATACGAATACTAATTGGACTAATGAATCAATTAATTCGAATTTTTTTTCAAAAATAAATACCAATGAAATTAAAAAATCAAATAAGATAAACGATGATGATATCAAAAGTATCACAAGTTCGTTCGCTGCAGGATTTAACTTTTAGTAGTTAAAATTTATCTGGTATTTTTTGGCAAATGAAATTCCTACTATTTTCTTTTTCCCAATTAGTTAAAAATAATCGACCTTAAATTTCAAAAAAAAATTTAAGGGGAGTTGACGATAAAGCAGCAAAAAATCATAAGATTTTATTTAACCGAAAGTATAGAATTAATAATTAACTTAATAAATATAAGACTAAGCATAATAGTAAATCGTTTCATTACTGCACAATAGTTCGATTACGTATTTTATGAATAACCGCCTCACATAAATCCATAAAACCAATACATAAATGAAAACTCAAATTGATTCTGGAAACAGTTAATACAGATTAGTTAAAGCAAGATTAGACTAAACTGCGCAATGGTCTTTAGTGAAATAACTATATTAGGTTGGAGCACAGCGTCTTTTATGCCTATTAAAGAAATACGGTCTGTAGCCCTCTTGTCGTGTCGACACCGGCATCACCACCTGTACATATAACGTAATGCAATAAGCATGGCTAAACCTAATTTGGTAACTGATTTTAATCTACTGGTATATATATATTTGGGTTGCCGATATGTTTCCAGTAATTATTTTTGTCTTCATTAACAAACTATTTTCACCCATTAAAAGCTTTTGTTTTTCCCAGCAAGAAAATAATTTTATGATTGTTTTAACTGTAAATAAGAAAGCTATAGGCATTTCAATCTTGTAATATGGATAAAGTTTCAACACCTAGACCTAAAGATAAAATAAATCCTGTAGAATTACAATTAAATCCGCTTCAAGATCATGAAGCTCATCAAGATGATAATAATGAAACTAATGATGAATTGGAAAAACATACGATGTCCCGGTCGAAATTAAGTGCCAGAGATATTCGATTAATTCTTTATTTAATTATTTTAGTTAAACCATTTAAATATATTGGTGATAGAAGTTTAACTCAAACTAAGAAATGGGAATTAATTCAATCTAAATACTATGAATTAAAGAGACAGCAAACTAATAATGAAAATATTATAATTCCAACAGTTCGTACTTTACAACGTCAATTATCAACAGCAATTAAAAAAGTTAAACAAAAATCACCTTATCCAGTTAAACCAAATTTAATTTATAAATCAATTACTCAAGAAAGTAATCTACAAGACTTAGAAATGGCTATATTTGAATTATTTGATTTAAGTGAAACTTTGAAAAGAGGCGAAGTATCCAATCCAATTTATGATGATATACTTCAAGAAAATTCAATAGAACAAGATTTAACAAAAGAACAGGCAAGTATTGAACCGCCAATCAATTCAAATTTACAACAGCAACTAAATTCAACGAGGCAATCAATCCAAAGTATTTTGACAACCGATAGAAATGACTTAAAACACGATGATTTAAGTAATTTAATAAAGAATATGTTTATAGAGTACGAACAAATACAAGCCCAAACCACTCAACAAATCCAGTCATTAGTAGAAAAGAACAATCAACTTATAGAATCACATAAAAAGTTTCATGTAGAGCAACAGGAAATAAATCAGGCATTGATAGCCCAAGTAATGGCATATTTAGAGAAATCCAATCGATGATTGTATTTTCTTTTTGTATAATAATGTAGGTAATGAACGTCATTAAGTTACGAAGCAAGTAAATCATTTGGTTTAACCGCCGGACTTAGCGTGCCGGAGTTTTTTTCAAATTCATATCGGAGGTGGTAGGTGCACGCCCAGCGTATATGTAGCTGCAAAAAAAAAGAGTGGCTTACACTAATGTACATCACAAAACCAGTAGTGTTCATATCTTCACCACTAATTGTCCAGGCAATTGTACACAATTCGTGGAATTATCAACAGATGACGTCACCAATTTCATCGTTTCCCGTTAACTCGTCTCCCTCAGATGAATATCTAGTGGAACAAACAGTGCAACAACTCCATTCTATCACCGCTGCCACAGACATCAATGAGTGTTTGAGCTGTAAGATGAGATTACAAGTGGGAAAGTTCCTTTCGTTAACACGTGCCGATTTAATACCCGAAGTTTTTTTCACTTGGTGCCAACAGCTGGGATTTGACGAAACTAATTGCCAAATCAATTTTGGGTACCCGTCACGTGACTACAGTAGCTTAGGTAATGAGTTTGCTGACATGGTTCTGATGATGAACCCTGTTGGGTTGGATGGGGATTTATTTTGTTATTATCATGATAAGAATTGTCACGTTTTACCTGAACTTCCAAATATTTCATTGGAAGGGCTATGGCCAGCAAAGCCGGTTGAGTATAAGCCACCGAAATTAGGCGGTGAAACGTTTAATGTATTACACTTTAGTGATGTTAATTTACAACTTGATTATGAATTAATTAGTGAATCAAACTGTTCACAAACAGTTTGTTGTAGTTCATATAGTTATAATCTTTTTAACCCGCCAAAAGAGTACGATTATTCCAATCTTTTTGATGCACAATTTGGTTTATCTTTTTACAAGAGTAGTTATGAAACCGGACATTTTCAGAAAGGTCCATTTGTTGACCAATACAAGAATATTGAAGCCGACAAAATTTGGTTACCTGCCCATGAATTTGGATCTTTTTCATGTGAAACTCCCGAATTATTATTGAATAATACTTTACAAACCATTAGAGATTTCCATGAAAATCATCTTAATTTTGAATTCGGTATCTTTACAGGCGGAGTCGTCGATAATTCGGACAAAATTTTCATTGATAAATCTCAGGTGATTAAAACTCAAATTAAAGCATATAATAATATTAAAAATTATTTGCAAAACTTCCAAATATTCCCAACTTTTGGTGTTAGAGATAATTTCCCAGTTAGTCAATTCCCAATTGCAGATTCAAGAAATGCTAATGGAGTACAATGGCAATATGATTTATTAGCTGATATTTGGCAATCGAACGATTGGATTGACTTAGAGTCTAGTAAGCAAATTAGATATGATAGAATTGGTTATTCATATGTAACTGAAAGAGGATTAAAAATCATTTCATTAAATTCAAATGTTTGGCATGTTAATAATTTATATTCATTTGTGAATGTACTTGAATTTGATCCTTTTAAGATCTGGGAATTTTTAATTAATGAATTGATAGATAGTGAAGTAAATAATCAAAGAGTTTGGATTATTGGTCATCTTCCATTTTCCAAAAACTCCATGCCTGTTGCAGCTAAAACTTTCAAACAAATTGTTGAAAGATTTTCACCAAAAGTGATTGCAGCAATGTTTTTTGGTTATAATTTAAAAGATCAATTTAATTTGGTTTTCCAAGGTGATGGTAGTGAAAAAACTCTAGAAAAGCTAGTAAATTATATTCTTTTAGGTCCTTCAATTACTCCTTATAAGGGTAATAATCCTAGTTGGAGGTACTATTCGGTAGATGTTGATACCTTTGATATCGTCAACTCTTTCACTTACTATACTAAACTTAATGAAACTTTTATAAATGGAGGTGCAGAACCGTCATGGGAATTTGAATATCTGGCCAGAAGTGCTTATGACCCTGAACAACTTTGGTCTGTTGAAAGGGCTTTAGATAAAGAATTTTGGTTTCATTCAGCTGAAAAAATTAGAGATATGCCGAATATCAATAAGCTCTTTAATCAATTAGAGTACAAAAATTCACCTTTTGATCCTTATTATTTAGATAATACCACCGATGTATTAGATAATGATAATTATTGTAAAGTAACTAGTTTTGATGTACTTGAAAGGAAAATGTGTATGTTAACTAATGATCAAGATGATTATATTGCACCTAAGAAGCAAGAGACTTATATTCCTCTAATTAGACCATATATGCCCCCAGAGTATCAATTATTATACTCCGATGAAGTCCGTAGTGATTCATACGTATATATGAATGCAAAAGAGTTTAATTCTGGAAGTACTCGTGGTCCTGGTGGCTTAGGTAATTCTGGAACCTCAAGTGATTCTAAAAGTTTAGGTAGTTCAGGCGGCCCAGGTGGCTCATTAAGAGAGAAAATCCATAAACGTAGTTTAGAAATTTCAGAGGAGTTACTCAACAAAGTCCGAATTAAATAAGATTAAGGTGGAACTTTAAATTTGTTATAGTGCTGAATAAATTAAAATAAAATTTCGCTTTTTTTATCTCTGAACTTTATTACTTTACCGTTTTAGGCATTTTACATTTAATGATAGTTGCCTAAAGAGGAAATGTTTTTTTCTAGAGAATGCATTACATTATTCGATTTTATAAGGTAAAAAGGGTAATCAACGGTCAATTTATGATGTCATAGGATTACTACTTTAGTCATTTTTTAACAGGTTAGTCAGAGTGGTTAACTAAAATTTATCGCTATCACAGCCGCAATGCAATTTTTTTTTGAAACCTGGGGTAAAAGTTACACAAAACTGTAAAGTTCAGTTTAAAGTTTTTAATGACTTTTCAAGGTATGAATTAAAGAATTGTTGGGACTTAGATAATTAAAGAGATATTAGAGTTTGAATAAAATAATCATACTTTGTATTTCCCTATGTAAACCGATACCCTATAAATATTTATGCAACCAAATGAATGGGACGAAAAATGTTGCTAAATTGCAACTTAACCAAATTAATGGGCGAAAAATTAGTATTTTATACCAAATAAATGATATATATGTGTAAACCAAATTAATGGGCGAAATTATTATTATGTTACAACCAAATGAATGGACGAAATTGTGTGAACCAACTATGGAAGAAACTGTGTGAACCAACTTAATGGAAGAAATCATGTAACCAAATTAATGGACGAAGTATTGTAAACCAAGACTGGGCGAAAAAAAAACGTATTAACCAAGATGGGTGAAAGCATTGTAACCCAAATGGGCGAAAATTATCATGAACCAATGGAATATCGGCGAAAGTATCATAAACTCGTAAAAATCATTATAAACTAACAAAAGCACTGAAATCAAATTCATCTTGTTTTTGTAATAAAAATTCATCAATCCCACTTAAACCTTCAGATTTTAATGGTTGATGTAAAATTTCAACATCAGAATCATTTGGAGTCGAAATTGAGTCATCAGAATCACTTGATAATGAAATTGATAATTGATCACTTAATTTCATAAAATCTTCTAAACTTTGCTTAGAAACTGGTTCAGAAATTGTATGTCTATGTTTTAATTGAGGTTTTGAAACTTTTTTAGGTTTTGGTGAATAAGTTTTAAATTGTAATGGTTTTTTCTTAATTGCATCAACAGATTTACTTCTTTTATGTTGTAAAACTTCTGGAGTTTTAAGTATTTGATTTACAGGAGTTTCAAATTGGGCATTTGAAGCTTGTTTAGGAGTTTGCCAATTGGCTGAAATTTGACTTGATTGACTTTGGTGGGGAAGTGTTGATGCATCCACGACCGATGAATTCGAGGCATCGCTGGTTTGGACCGATGCTTGATACGGCTCGCGAGGGTATAATAATTTTTCATCAAAGTTCATTAACCCCAAACCAAAGTCAAGGGAGGTATTAAAGTCTTCCGAATCGCTGGTGAACGATTGGTCGAAAAAGGAGTCGTAAGAAATATCAGTAATTGAAGTATCATTAGTCATAAGCGAGTCATTTGAATCAGATTGATCACTTGATGTTGGACTTAATGGTAAAGTAGTAGTAGTAGTAGCAGATTCATCATCTTTAACTGGACTTAAATCAACAAAAACAAAATCTTTTGGCATTCCAGGTTTGTTTTTTGGTCTCTTTAATTGAGGTTTCCGTATAACATATTGTTTATTAGCAGCAGTAATCTTTAAGCTATTTTGTAAGCATTGTATGGTATTAGATTCATGTTGGGAAGGTATAGTCTTTTTAACTCTCCATAACTTCTTACCGTTAGCTGGTGGTAGTATTTTAGATTCCATCTTGGGTATTATAGGGTATCAATGAGCGATAGAATAAAATTTGTATAGAACAATATTTTTAAACTAGTTTCTGGGGGGTAAATGGGTTTATATACTTTTCCAATGGACTGAAATTTGGGAAAGGGGTAAAGGAATCCCATTGGCATTGCATTGGATTCTAGGTTCCACATTACATAAAAAAAAATGCATGAATAATCAAGGTTGCAAAATAAATAAAAAAAAAAAAAAACCAATTAGGAATATTAATTAATGACATTGTTCGACAACATGCAGTACCTTTACAATAGTAAAGAAGAAGATTACTTGTCATCAATGAAGAAACTCGAGAAATTGATCTGATCTGTAGTTACTTAAGTATATACGGTTATAAATTCCTAAATCGAGAGCGCTATCAATTAATTATTCATTAAAATCAATTAATTGAGAATTTACATGAGTTTGAAAAACACAGGAAATATTAAAACGGGATAATAATAGTCATAGGTTGGGGTATAACGTTAAATCGAATGTACAGTACTATTTGATTAACATTTGTTAATTGGCAAAAGAGTCCGCCTGTATATAACAATTTACCTGAATAGGCTATATTACTTGCATGAGACCTGCCTAATTAGGCATTTGTTGGGTCTCCTCTTTTGCTTAATTAGGTCGAAGGGTTGCGATGTCATATCCATTTAGGCAGCATATGATCTTTCGATTAATTCATAATTCGATGGAATTATTCGTTTAATTTATTTAAACCCAACATTTTAGTTAGCTAATTTTTGAATGGTCGAGTGCTTTTAATTGGTTACACTGTAACAAGTATCTACAGTATAAAATTTATATTTCGTTCAAGGTTAAACTATTATGGTCATTTTAAGTTTAATTGTTCGCTTTCTTAGGTAATTAAATTGAAGTGGAGATGTAATTATCTTAGACATGCGGAAAAAGAAAAGTTATAGTGATAATAAGGCCGTTGAAATTTTTACATTTCTCTATAGTAAAGTTGCGCATCAAAATAGAAGTTTTAAAAAACCGCCAATTAAACTCAAGTTCACTTAATTGTCTTTCTCTATACTTTAGGATATACAACACCGTATAATCCAACAATTTTTTAAACTTATAGTAAGATTAAAATTAACATTATAGCACCAATAAAAAATCGTAACCGTTGTTCAACCCCACAATTCAAACTTTGAAAGGCATCTGAAACTGGTGCAGTCGCACCTTCCTAGTTAGGCCCAGGTATTTTGCCTAATTAGGCCGATATCATGTAACATTATATGGCACTATACATGATTTAGGCCTATTTAGGAAAGGGGGGGTTACTTAATAAAGTTTCATGAGATTTTATTTCACAATTTTGTTGCTATTTAAGAGTGGGGTTCTATTATACTACTTGAATTTCTTGCCAATAAGGTAATGCCTCAAAACCATTTCATCCCTTATCCTTATTAATTAACCTAATTAAGCTCAAAGGTTTTTTTATCTATGATTAAATTAATTTACTCGTTCACTCGGTGATAATTGACTTGCGCCCGAGCCGGAATTTTTAGTCAAAGTTGCATTTATTGTACGTCAAAGACTAAAGATTTGTTGAGTAATTTCAACCAACAACCCGATGTATTTGACAGCTATTTGTTAATGCATATGTTTAGTTGAGTTGATTTTATTGGGAAAGTAAGGTTTTCTTAGTGGTTAATATTTTTGTATATCAGTAATTTAAGCTTTATTCGTATAACCGAAAAGTCGATGTCGGTGCAAAAAATTCTCGAGATGTCGTATTGGTGGATGAGAAACATGTCGTATGGTTATTTTAACCGTCGCATGTAACCGCCTTATGTGAGGGCCCCACAGTGCCGTACAAACCATTGTTCGATGAGTAATTAGTTCTAGGGCCTTATTGAGGCGTCGTTAATACATATATGAGGTGACTAAAGGTTCAGTGATGTGCAACCATTGAAACTCATTGCAACGGTAAAAAAAACGAGTCTAAAATGCCGAGTCAGGTACATAATTAGAGATCTAGATTAGAGTAATGAAATGAGTTGCAAATTTTACAGCAAGGGACCAAGGACAAGAATATACGCATCTACATACACACAAGAGCTTGGCCTAGATTACATTGTCAAGCAATTGCTATATATCTAAAGTATATCTTGATTAACACCTTCCGGGTAACAAGTGCTAAAACCGGCACCAGCGCTCATACGCCGAAGTCCCGACATTCCCTTAAAACATCAACTACTACTCCACTTTAGGGCATATGGAAGTATACTGTGGGGAGGAGGTATTGTAATAGATTTAACCTCGGGATGATATATTTGAAGAATTCAAGGTGGAAAGGGGCATCTCTTGATAAAAAAACGCCTTGAAAAATTGTGTAATAAAACTATAAACTATAAAGATATATTTGGTCTATGGACTTAATAGTCCGGAATCTGAATGGGATGCAATTAAACGATTGGCTTAGGCGACATCGCTAATGTACGACATTAGTACTGCCAAAAATATCCATTAACGAGACCTTTTAGTGGTGGCAGGCGCCCAACGGACCCGCGGCGCGTACCCGACCCGGCGACCTCGACACGTCACCTTAAATGAGCCCAGGTCATGTGACGCAGGAACGCTCCATCGCACGACCACTCAACGAGACCTCTTTTTCTTTTGATTCATCACCATCCTCATCGCGCAGGTGATGTGCGTCACGTGTTCATCTCCAACGCATCACGTGCGGTTCATGCTCTGGAAATCACGTGATGCTTCCCGCACATTATCGTCGCAAATTATTGCTCGCCCTTTTAACCATGGCCGCTTTACCTAAAAGAATTATAAAAGAAACTGAAAGACTCATTTCAGATCCCGTACCGGGCATTTCTGCATACCCCGACGAGTCAAACTTGAGAGCATTCGTAGTGACAATGGACGGGCCCGACCTGTCCCCGTACGAAAAAGGTGTGTTTGATTTGGAGTTATATTTGCCTGATGACTACCCAATGTGTCCCCCTAAAGTCCGATTTTTAACGAAAATTTATCATCCAAACATCGACAAATTGGGAAGAATCTGTTTGGATGTGTTGAAAGATAATTGGTCGCCGGCGTTGCAGATTAGAACCATTTTGTTATCGATCCAGGCGTTATTGGGGGCTCCCAACCCGGACGATCCTTTAGCTAACGATGTGGCGGAAGACTGGAAGAAGGATGAGAAGCAGGCTATAGAGGTTGCTAGAGAATGGACTGAAAAGTATGCTAAATCGAAGGAGAGTGAATAGTTTAGTGAGCGGTAAGTGGTGTCGCGGTGTGAATCGGCTGGTGTCCTGGTGCCTTTATGGTGTCCTGGTGTGCGCGTCTGGTGCACCGGCGCCGGTGCTAAGCCCACACCGTTGACCGGGTCGTTTCGAGACGCGACGTACCCGCCCTCTTCCGCCCGATGTTGGGCGGATCCTTCGGCCATCGCGGTTATTCGACAACTGTAGAGCTAACGAATTAATGATATAGTGAATATAACGTAGACCGTACTCGGCCTCTCGAGACCCTCCGGACCCCCCGCGTCCATCCCACTTTTCCCTTATACCTCTTGCTCCCATAACCACCCTCTCGTCTATCCCTCCTTTACCTTTAAGCTTATTTTCTTCCCATCCCGTCGGTGCACCAAGTGCCTACCGCGTCAAAAAGGTAATTTTTTTTAGCTCCTGCGAATCAATTTTTCCCAAGGGTGAAGAGAAACCAACATCTTTCGTTAATTAAATTGTGTTTCGTTAGTTTCCAGATCTTTATTACTTATATTTCTTGATTTTTAACCATTTGTATTTTAAAAAAAATTCCCAATTCCAAACATTTTCCAACATTTCCCCATTCCTTTGCATATTATTAATAGATTTTTAAATGTCAAAAGAAAGCCCATTTGATCAGTCGTATAACCTGGTCCATGATACTTCTTTTGAAGTCGATAAAAGTGGGAATCGGGTGTTTAGTGACGAGAGTTATAAAACCGTCAATACCCACCACCATTCGTTTGAATCAGAACATGAATCAGACCATTCAAATAGTGCTTACCCGACTCCAAGCCTTCAAGTTGAATCAAAATTTTCATCATCACCTTCAAAATTTTCGTCTTCTCCTTCAAAGTTTTCTTCAACTCCTTCACCAATCACCAGTCCAACCACGGCTAGAAGACCTTCATTAAGGTTTAAACTTCCTGGTAATTCTATAACTGATCGTAGAAATAAAAAGCCAAATACTTCACCATTTTTAGATAGAAATCGAATTCCGGAAGAAAGTGAAGGAGTCTATAAATTAGCTAAACCAAATTCACCATTTGTTGATAAATTTCAATTTGAAACTGTTGATTTTAATGAAGAAGATGAAGTATATTCAATAGATGAAAATGAAGGTATGAAAAGACATAGATGGGGGACCACTAGAAATAAAAAAGGTCGTCCAAAAAAGGAAACCGTTAGTAGATCTAAAACTTTAAGAGGAATCTTATCACCTCAAGGAGTTATGAGATCACTTTCAACTGCTGGTTCAAGGAAAGGATCTAGAACTAATTCAATCAATTCAAGAAATAATTCAATTAGAGATTTAGATACTAATAGTGCTATAATATCTGCATATGATTCAACCGATGAAGAATTTGAAGATGATGCATCTAAAGATGAACCTGTAGATCCAAAAGATAGAAAGCATTTAAAAAGATCGGTTGTTTTAAATCAATCTTTACCTGATGAATATATTGATCCAAATACAAATAAATCAATTGTTTCATATCCAAGAAATAAAATTAGAACAACAAAATATACTCCTTTAAGTTTTTTACCAAAAAATATATCAAATCAATTTATTAGAAATGTTGCAAATATTTACTTTTTAGTTTTGAATATTTTAGGGTTTTTCGAAATTTTTGGTGTTCCTAGTCCAATTTTAGCTTGGGTTCCATTAATTGTTATTGTATGTTTAACTGCTGTAAGAGATGCAATTGAAGATTCTCGTAGAACTGCTTCGGATTTAGAAGTTAATAATCAAACAACTCATATTCTTAAAGATCTTAATAGAAATTCAAATTTTAAATATGAAAATATTAATTGTGCTGATGAAAAAGTTTCACTTTGGAGAAAATTTAAAAAATTAAATTCAAGATTATTATTTAAATTTATTGATAGTTGTAAATCAAATTTCACAAAAGAAGGTAGAGCTTTAAAAACAAGACAAAAACAATCAGAAATTTCAAAAGATTCTGAAAATAATCGTAAAAGTTTTGATAGTGATATCATTGGTAGACCTTCAACGGCGAGTGAAAATCCTTTTAGAAGATCAATGAATAGACAATCAACTTCAAGAGAAAAATCCCTTAAATTTGAAAGAAATTATTGGAAAAATGTTAAAGTTGGTGATATCTTGAGAATTTATAATAATGAAGAAATCCCTGCTGATGTAATCATTTTATCTACAAGTGAAGAAGATAATGGATGTTATGTTGAAACCAAAAATTTAGATGGTGAAACAAATTTAAAAGTTAGACAATCTTTAAAATATGGTAATGATCATAAAATACATAGAGCAGACGATTTAATTGATCATAAATTTCAAATTGATAGTGAGGGACCTCATCCAAATTTATATTCTTATGAAGGTAACTTAATTTATGAAGAAAATAATGAAATCAAACAAGAATCAATTACAATCAATAATATTTTATTAAGAGGTTGTACCTTAAGAAATACTAAATGGGCAATTGGTATTGTCATGTTTACAGGTGACGATTCAAAAATTATGATAAATGCTGGTATAACTCCAACTAAACAATCAAGATTATCCAGAGAATTAAATTATTATGTTATTTGGAATTTCATAGTATTATTTATAATTTGTTTTATTGCTGGTCTTGTTAATGGATTATATTATAGAAAGTCTGGAACTTCAAGAGATTACTTTGAATTTGGTACAATAGCTGGTACACCATTTAAAAATGGTATAGTTAGTTTTTTCGTTGCTCTTATTCTTTATCAATCATTAGTGCCAATTTCCCTTTATATCACTATTGAAATTATTAAATCTGCTCAAGCATTTTTCATTTATTCTGATATTGGAATGTATTATGAAAGATTGGATTTCCCTTGTACTCCAAAATCTTGGAGTATTTCTGATGATTTAGGACAAATTGAATATGTTTTCAGTGATAAAACGGGTACATTAACTCAAAATTTAATGGAATTTAAAAAATGTACAATTAATGGAGTTTCATATGGTAAAGCTTATACTGAAGCTCTTGCTGGTTTAAGAAAACGTCAAGGTTTTAATGTTGAATCTGAAGCAATTATTGAAAGAGAAAAAATTGCTGAAGATAAAATTCAAATGTTACAATCATTAAAAGAAATAAATGATCAAAATATTTATACTGATGAATTAAGTTTTGTTTCAAGTGATTTTGTTAAAGATTTAAAAGGTGAAAGTGGTGAAGTTCAAAAAAGATCAAATGAACATTTTATGTTAGCATTAGCTTTATGTCATTCAGTTTTAATTGAAAAAGATGAAAAATCTAATAAATTACTATTAAAAGCTCAATCACCTGATGAAGCTGCATTAGTTGGAACTGCTCGTAGTTTAGGTTTTGCATTTAAAGGAAATACTAAACAAGGTTTATTAATTGATATTCAAAATTCTACAAAAGAATATCAAGTTTTAAATGTTTTAGAATTTAATTCTACTCGTAAAAGAATGAGTGCATTAATTAAAATTCCTGGTAAAAATGTTAATGATGAACCAAAAGTTTTACTTATTTGTAAAGGTGCAGATTCAATAATTTATTCAAGATTATCAAAAACTGGTAATGATAAAAACTTATTAAAGAAAACCTCTGAACATTTAGAAACTTTTGCAACTGAAGGGTTAAGAACTTTATGTATTGCACAAAGAGAAATTTCCTGGAAGCAATATTCTGAATGGAATAAACGTCATAAAGAAGCTTCTTCATCATTAGAAAATCGTGAAGAAAAAATGGAAGCTGTTGCTGATTCAATTGAAAGAGAATTAATTTTATTAGGTGGTACTGCTATTGAAGATAGATTACAAGATGGTGTACCCGATTCAATTGCTATATTAGCAAATGCTGGTATTAAATTATGGGTTTTAACTGGTGATAAAGTTGAAACTGCTATTAATATTGGATTTTCATGTAATTTATTAGGTAATGATATGGAATTATTAATTTTAAAAACTTCATTATCTAATGAAGAAAAGGAAAAATTTCAAATCATTGATAAATCTGGTGAAAAAGTTGTTGAAAAATTATTAAATAATTATTTAAATAATTTCAATTTAACTGGATCTACTGAAGAATTAGATTCAGCAATTGGAGATCATTCTCCACCAAATGATAAATTTGGTGTAGTAATTGATGGAGATGCATTAAAATTAGTTTTAAATCATCCAGATTTAAAGAGAAAGTTTTTATTATTATGTAAGAATTGTAAAGCCGTGTTATGTTGTAGAGTTTCACCAAGTCAAAAAGCTGGTGTTGTTAAATTAGTTAAAGATACTTTAGATGTTATGACATTGGCCATTGGAGATGGATCAAATGATGTTGCCATGATTCAAGCAGCCGATATTGGGATTGGTATTGCTGGTGAAGAAGGTAGACAAGCAGTTATGTCATCAGATTATGCAATTGGACAATTTAGATTTTTAGTTAAATTATTATTAACTCATGGTAGATGGTCATATAAAAGATTTAGTGAAATGATTCCAAGTTTTTTTTATAAAAATGTTATTTTTTCATTTGCATTATTTTGGTATGGAGTTTATAATGATTTTGATGGATCATATTTATTTGAATTCACTTATTTGATGTTTTATAATTTAGCATTTACTTCATTACCAGTTATCTTTTTAGCAGTTTTAGATCAAGATGTATCATCAAAAGTTTCATTATTAGTTCCCGAATTATATAGAACAGGAATTTTAAGAAATGAATTTACTCAAAAGAAATTTTGGGTTTATATGTTTGATGGAATTTACCAATCAGTTATTTCATTTTTCTTCCCATATTTAATGTATAGGAAAGCATTTACTGGATTTAATGGATTACCAGTAGATCATAGATTTTGGATTGGTGTTGTTGTTACTACAATTGCATGTGTCTCATGTAATCTTTATATTTTATTCCATCAATATAGATGGGATTGGTGGTCTTCATTATTTATATTCCTTTCAATTATGTTAATTTATTTTTGGACTGGAGTTTGGACTACACCATTATATAGTGGAGAATTTTTTAAAGCTGCCCATCAAATCTTTGGTAATTTACCTTATTGGACGTGTTCATTTATCGGGATATTATTTTGTTTATTACCAAGATTATTTTATGATATTGTTCAAAGAATATATTGGCCAAAAGATATTGATATAATTAGAGAATGTGTTAAAAGAGGTGATTTTGATGTTTATCCAGAGAATTATGATCCAACTGATCCAAATAAACCAAAGATTAGTGAATATTCAAGTGATAAAATCAGAAGCTTAAATTCATCAAGTATAAGTACTTCACCAAATTCTAAAGAAAGTGAAACTGAGGTAAAAGAAGTTAATATTAATTCATCAAGTACATCACATTTTGGTACACCAACAGAAGAACGTACCACCAGATCAAATGATAATACACTCAATTCAAATCAAAATAGAAAATCTGTTTTAAATATGTTTAAAAGAAAATCCACTGCCAGTTATTTTGACAGTTCATCGTTTTTAGATACATACAATTATTCACATGCAGGAACCAGAGAAGATTTAGTTAAAACTGAAGAAATTGCCATGGACGAATTCGATTCCAATGTTAGAAGAGCTTCTAGAATATCATCAGATAATAAAAGAAGATCAATTGATAATAAAAGATTATCACAAGACTATAGATCAAAAGTCCGGACCTCATTAGACTTACCAGAATTAACGACTTCCGAGACTTTGACCAGCATCTCATCGCGGAACTAATCGGAGTCAACCTCTCGGAGTTATCATTTATAGTATATAGAAAACCAATGTATGATATTAATTTGACCTTATAACTTACTAACCCCCAACACCATCCCCTTAGTCTAATTCCCTTTTAGTATATATCCCCAAACAATCGGTCGGATCAAATCGTAACTCGATCTTTGTGTAATATTTTTCCAACCACCGCTAACAAGAAATAAAAAGAAAATTATTTGTCGTGCGCCGGCCACGCAACGACGCGTTTTCATTGGTGGATTGGCGAAATGTCCAATTAAAATCCCTTGCCCAATTAATATAAATTTAACTTGATTCCCGTCCGGTGAAAAAAAATTTCACATAGACAAACTTTGTTCTTTTATTAATTATTCAAGATGGATCAAAACTTCTTTATTGACTTCATGATGGGTGGTGTTTCCGCTGCCGTCTCTAAAACCGCTGCTGCCCCAATTGAAAGAGTTAAATTATTAATTCAAAATCAAGATGAAATGATTAAACAAGGTAGATTAGCTAAAAAATACGATGGTATTGCTGAATGTTTCAGAAGAACTGCTGCTGAAGAAGGTTTCACTTCATTCTGGAGAGGTAACACTGCTAATGTTATCAGATACTTCCCAACCCAAGCTTTAAACTTTGCTTTCAAAGATAAATTTAAAAAAATGTTTGGTTTCAAAAAGGAAGAAGGTTACTGGCCATGGTTTGCTGGTAATTTAGCTTCTGGTGGTATGGCTGGTGCCACTTCTTTAGCTTTTGTTTACTCTTTAGATTATGCTAGAACCAGATTAGCTAACGATGCTAAATCATCTAAAGGTGACGGTAAAAGAGAATTCAACGGTTTATTCGATGTCTATAAGAAAACTTTAGCTTCTGATGGTATTGCCGGTTTATACAGAGGTTTCGGTCCATCTGTTATCGGTATTATTGTTTACAGAGGTTTATACTTCGGTTTATATGATTCCTTAAAACCAGTTGTCTTAGTTGGTCCATTAGAAGGTTCTTTCTTAGCTTCTTTCTTATTAGGTTGGACTGTTACCACTGGTGCTTCTACTGCTTCTTACCCATTAGATACCGTTAGAAGAAGAATGATGATGACTTCTGGTCAAGCTGTTAAATATAAAGGTGCTTTTGACTGTTTCAGACAAGTTGTCGCTGCTGAAGGTGTTAAATCTTTATTCAAAGGTTGTGGTGCTAACATCTTAAGAGGTGTTGCCGGTGCTGGTGTTATTTCCTTATACGATCAATTACAAGTTATCATCTTTGGTAAAAAATTCTAAGGTGAATAACAGTATTTTTTATTGTATATATTCAATCTTTATTTATTCAATTGTTTTATACAATAATAGAATAATTGTTTATAATCGTTTTAATTGGTTTTTCTTTCGCGTTAAATTATCTCTTGTACCTAACTTTAATTGACTCTATTATTACCCTCTAGTAACTCTTCGGTGAATCAATTGACCTTTATTGATTAAGATCAAATAAAATTTTAACGTGTATACAGGACAACGCATCAAATAAAAATTTTTTCACCTAAGCCGCGCGCTCCTATTGTTTAACTTGGCCAACCTCGGAAGTCTTAAACCGTTAAGTGCCGTATCAAGCCCGGAATTTTTGTTATCGCCCGGAATTTTTTGGCTGCAAAAAAGACGCTGTAAAATTAAAACAGATATATATTTTCATATATACATCCTGATAATTGTATTAATAAGCTACTAATATTAAGACCACCACATGCATAATATTTTTCCCGTAAAATTATTAATATCCCCCAATTATCAAGATTTATCTAACTAACATTTAACAAAATTCAAATAAAGCAATTTATAATTATTTTTCAAATCATATAAAATTCTTTCATTTTTCTTATAATCAAGTTTAGCTAATTGGCTTTCACAATTGAACAAATCTTTCAATTCATTAGTTAAATTGAAACAATCTTCATCAGTTTCATTAATTAAAGTAACTGAAAATTTTCCTGGTCTGAAAACTTTTAATACTTTAGTTAAAACTTTAACAATATTCATTGAAGATTCTTCACCAAATGGATAATTAGTTTCAAAAGATGCATATGACCAACCTTGTTCTGGTGTAACGTGTAAGGTATAATAATATCCACCTTTATTACTACTAATTGAATTAGATGAAAATCCACATGGGGTAAAAGAAAATGCATCATGAGCAAATTTAAGATGTTGATGTTCATCTTCTTCTTCCTTTGGTGAAGGTAATTGAATATCATCAAAAGGATTAAAAATTGAATCTAATTTACTTGAACACATTGTATCCATACCAAAATCATGACCTAAATCATGTTCTTCTAAACCTTTTTTAATTAAAGATTCATATCCAGGTTTTCTTGAAGTAATAAATTCTTCACAATTAACTGGATGTAAATCAGTCATTAAAACTTCAAAAGTTTTATCCTTTGAATCAATTGGTTCATCAGCTTTAATATCTTCACCTCCAGTATATAAATACCAATGATCATCACTTGCAAAATCACCAACAATATAAGATTTCCCATTAATAAAATGATCACTTAATAATTTAACTTCATGTTTCCAATCTCTATGAACATGTTGTTGTTTCTCTGGGAACATAAATGATCTTCTAGAATAGAAAATTCTATAGATATCTTTACTATTTAAAGATTTACTAATATATTGTTGAATGGTTTCAAACAATTTATCAAGGCAAAGTAATGTAGTAGTAGTACCACAAGTTTTCAAGATCAACTTATTTGGGAATACAAATAATGATGATTCCGATAATAAGTAAGCATCCATATACTTGGAAGATTTCATTGAAAGAATTTTACAATTAACCAAATCTAAAATTTTAACCCATTCTTCTAATGGGATACTTCTTAAATTATTTTTAAATGGGCTTTCATTTTGCCATAACCAAATTTCTAATAATTTCTCTGGTCCTTCAAATGCAAATGTAGAATCTAAATTTGCACTTAATTCATGGTTAACATATTCGTCGATATAAGTTGGAGCTACCATAACTGTTAATTTTTTGAGCTTTTTTAAATGCTTTTTTGTTTTACTTTTTGTAGTTTTTTTTTGCTTTTTGTAGCTTTTTTTCGTGGGCTTAAGTTCTTCTTCTGGGTGGATTGGAACTTACTCTTAATTTAAAAGTCTATTAACTAAATTCAATTGAAACGAAAAGAGAAGTAGCAAGAAACGTTCCAATAGATAATAAAGTTAAGGATTTTTTTAACCAAAAATTATAATTCACTAGTAGATGGGGAGGATCGACTTGGTGAAATATATAAAAACGTTTTAGAAGGGATTCAAAAAAAAGTTGTTTTGGGGAGTTTTTTGTTATTTAACAAATTAAAACTGATTTAAAACTAAATAGGAATGTTATCCGGGTTCAACTAATTTATTAAAGATTGATATCAACTGTCGTGATGGTTTCTTAGGCATAAACTAATTAAATATAGTTAGGAAGCAAAATTGTATAGGTGATATAATAAAGTATTTCCCACCTAAAAACAAATGAATTAAATCAAAAAGAAGACCCTTTTGGTATTTGCTTTTGAAAATTTTTTTCACGCAAAAATTCTTGTCTCAGATTTACTGACGCACTCACGTGCGATAACAATGTCCCTTGGCAACGACTCTTGTGACTCAGGTTTTAATCTAATATATATTATCTAAACAATTAATTAATTTATTTAAACACTCAGAACAATTTCACTTGCATTTCTTAATACTTCAACCATCTTTAAACATTCTTTACGTTTTTGAACCGTTAATTCATTTTCTTTAACTAAATCACCTAAATCTGATGAATTGTATAATTTTTCTAATAATACTTTTTGAATATCATCTTTTGATTTAACAATTAATTTTAACATAATTGCTTTTGGAACTATATCACTAACAGTTCTTTTAACAATATTATAATAAGAAGAAATTAATAATTTAATTACTTCAGTTTCCATAGTTTCTCTTTCAGTCATTGTACCAGTAGCTCTTAAAACTGGTGGAGGAGGTTCCATACTTTGTAATCTTTTTTTATTCTTTGAACTGAAAAATCCTCCAAAAAATCCATTTGGATTTTCTTCAGATTTATTAGCTTGTGGTGGTGGTTGTTGAGATGGTGGTAAAGGTTTACCAGTTTTTGGATCAACTGCAACTTGAGGTTTTGGATGAAATTTATCTTCAACAATTGCCATTGCTTGAGATCCTTTTAATAAATCTGGATGAGCAGTATTAACATAAGTTTCTTCAGATTTAATAATATCACTAACAAAAGTATTAGTTGGAATTAATGCATCTCTTAAAAATTGAATAAAATATTGAGATAATTGTTCCTTTAATGCTGGATAACGTGAATATTGTGGTTGACTTAAAATTTGTGATAAAATTCTAACTAATTCATCAAAAATTAAATTAATACATCTTAAAGATGGATCTTCCATTCTATGAATTTGTTGTTTAACTAATACTTCAAAAGCTTGAGTTCCAACAAATAATGATGGGGCACTACCAGAAGTATTATGCATAATAGTTCTAATATCAGTATCTTTAATTTGATCAAAAGGATCTAAAGCATTAATACCATTTTTAAAAATTTCATGGAAAACAAATGAAATTCTTGCCCCACCAGATAATTCTTGAGAAGTTAATTCTTTTGCTTCACCATCTAATATACCATTATAATCTTTTGTAAAATTAGTAATCATATTTAAAGCAATTGAAGTTGGACTTTCAGACATTTCAGGTCCTAATAAACTTAATTCATTTTGATATTTCTTTAAAGAATGTTCAATTCTCATTTTAATATCTGGTAAAGTACCTTTAATATGATGTAATAATATACCATTTAATTTTTTAGCTAAATAAGGAGTACCACAATAATGAGCTTTTGCTTTATAAGATGGATGAGTTTCAAAAAAATTGGCTTCATCTTTTAAAGCATCTCTAATAGTTTTCTTAGATTCAATATCTTTTTGACCTCTATTTATAACTGGTACATAACCAAATCTTAAAGGAATAACTCTACCAGCTAAAATATCAATCACATCGGTACCTTGATCCATTAAATCAACTTTAGTTAAAACTCCAATGGTTCTTGAACCTTCAGGATCAACTTCTCTGGCTAGTTTTAATCCATCACTATTAGCTAAATCAGTATTGGCAGCATTAACTGATAAAATAATGGCATTTGGTTTAGAAATAAATTTCATAATCATTTCTCTAATTTGTTTTTCAATATCTTTTGGTTGATCTCCAACTGGAACTTTAGTTAACCCTGGTAAATCAACCAAGGTTAAAGTTAAAACATGAGGTGAATAAATTCTTAAATTAATTGGAACTGGTGAAATCCCCAAATTCTTACCAGTTTTAGCATCAGTTTCTCTAACAATTTCGTTTCTAATATCTTCAAAATTATAGAACTTTTTGTTTGGTAAATGTAAAAACTCCCCCCATTCTTCAATATTATTTTCGGATTTTTCTCCCGACTCGGTGGTTTTATTAATCTCGATCAAATCGGAAGCGGAATTAGAGGTTGGATTGGCTCTTCTATTAATTAATTGTAATACTAAAGGACGTCTAGTGACAATACCAGTACCTCTTGGTAAGAAATCTCTTCCAACAATATTTTCCAAGACTGATGATTTACCGGAGGATTGGGATCCAACGACGGTGATTTGTGGTAAATCAACAGGAGATGAAGATCCTCCTCCTAAAGGCGCTAAGGCATCTTGAAGTTTGTTAATGGTGGCAATTAATGTTTCATCCATCTTAATGTTTGTGTGTGATCTAGGCAATTTAAACTGACGACCGCGAAGATAAACTTGCACTTCCAAATATGGGCGGTGCACGTAAAAAAATAGCTGACGGTCACATGACCACACCACTAAAAGTATTAAACTGTGCCTCTATATATTAATACTATCCGTTATATCTATCTATAAAACTATTACTAGCGGTATAGCTGAACCCTTTAAATAAATCTGTGTCACTGGTTGTGATGGGAATGTTCATTCCTTCATCGATATTGTAATTGCTTACTTTCATGTTAGTAAACTCATCTGAAAAATTCTCTGCCAAAATTGGATCAGTTATAACTGGTACAATTGGTGGTACTAAATTTTCATCTTGAGTTTCTAATAATTTCCAATCAAGTTTTCTAAAAAATCTGTGATTTTTAAATGTTTGCCAATTTTTATCAACTTGAAATCTTTTTTGGGGATTTTTATTTAATAATTTATTAAGTAAATCTTTAGCATCCATTGAAAAATAAAATGGTATAGCTAATTTCTTGGTCAATATTTTATCTTGAATTACTTTATGAGAGTTACCGGTATAAGGAGGTTTCCCACTCATCATATCGAATATAACACACCCTAAAGACCACCAATCTACACCATAATCGTATTCCTCACCTTTTAAGATTTCTGGCGCCATATACTCTGGTGTACCAATGATCGAAGTACAAATATTTTGATTATCATTACCAATTTCCTTCGATAATCCAAAATCAGTTAAAACCAAATTCCCTCTTGTATCTAACAAGCAATTTTCAGGCTTTAAGTCTCTATAAACTATACCTAATTCATGTAAATGTCTTAAACCTAGTGCCATTTGTCCCGCATAAAAGGCCACATGATCTTCTTTAAATACATTTCCTAGTGAATTATTCGTGGTTAAATGATGAAACAATTCTCCTCCGGGAATGTACTCCAAAATTAAATAGAATTTATCATGATCTTGTAATGCATAAAATAATTTAACGATGTTGGGATGATGGTTAATATTACTTAAGATTTGTCTTTCATAAATTGTTCTTTTGACGTGATTAGTATGGTGATTCTTACTTTCTGTATGAATATTGATAACAGGTTTCCTTAATTGTTTTTGGGCGTAAAGTTTCTTACTCTTTTTATCTTGGACTAAATGAACTTTTCCATATGCACCTTGACCTAAAACCTTTATTGGTTCAAAATCCAGTAAAACACGCTTATGATTTGTTTTCTGGGTCAAATCATCTTCTTCGTCGAGTTTATTGAAGTTGGAAGGAATAAATAATTCTTGATTTGATGAAACAGACGATGGTTTTATGGAAATTCTTCGGTAAACAGACGATTTTCTTCTTGGAATGTCTCTTGCTTCTGGTAATTTTATTTCAGGGACTTTTATTTCAGTGTTGGTCACATGGACATCTTCTAGAGGATCAACTACCTTGAGGTCCTTGAAATTCTTCAGGAACAGCTCTTCTTCAAAGCTAAACATTTCACTCATCTCATATGCAGCCCGCGTTTTTCCTCAGCTGATAAATTGGCTGCAAAAAAACTGTAACGTGGTTAATGCGATGGTAATTAGTGTGTAACCATTTTAAAGTCATACAAATTATATATTAATAAACGCTAAACACAAATTAGTTTATATACAGATTAATCTATACAGAGATTAATGTTTCTTCGATATAAACCACGTTAAAAATAAAAAGAAATTTATCGTTATCATAAGAAGCATATAAGTAATAAATGGTAAGGTAGGCAAGCCAATACGAAGACCATACTTATAAATATTTTGAAAAATAATTGGACTAGCCATACTCACAATAGTTGAAACCATTGCAAGAGCTGTGAAAACCTGGGCCATTTGCTCTTCTTTAAAAAATTTAGGAATCGTTGAATTAATTGTTGGTACAGTAACTGAACCATAGCAGAATACAACAAAGACAAATTTAAAAATAATGGATTTTTTAGCCGTGGAAACTATAAAATATACAAAAACAATAGATGAACATCCAAGACCAATGGTTAACATATCAATGGTATCAAAACTATGAGGTTTGTATTTTAATTTCAACACTTTAGGGAATAAATAATCATTCAAAAATGGTAATAAAAACATTAAACAAAGAAGTCCAGAAAATGATGTCAACAGACTAAACATTCCAATGTCATCAGTATTCCAATTAAATTGATAAATACAATATTGCATTATAATACTAACCATTGTAGAGCTTTCCATTAAGATAATCGCATAAAACCCTACTAATGAGAATACCAGTAATTTAACATATAAGCTTGAAGAAATTGGGTTAAATAATACTCTTAAAGGTTTAATAATATCCGTTATTCTCTCAATAATTGAAACCTCTTTATTGGTTTCAACAGTCTCTTCTTCATGAATTTTAGGTTCTCTAATTGGTTGAGGTAAATTAAAAATAATATGAGTTAAAATTATAATATGTACAACAGCACAAACTAAATAAACACAATGCATGCTTAATGATTGGCTGAAACCAAAGTGTTTAAATGTTCTAACTACTAAACTACCCAAAAATCCTCCAATAGATTGACCAGCATATAACATTGAAAATATAAATGATGTGGCAGTAGCTTTATGTGCTCCAGTTATCAGCTCAGATATATAAATATTTACAATAGATAAAAGCCCCATGACTCCTCCAAACGAATTATAAAATATAGTAACCGCTAACAATGGATAAAATTGAAACGTCTCAAATACTGAAAATATTAAGTATTTCAGAGTTACAGTAATAAGGAAAATCGATTCGGCCACTATAAAACATCTAACAATTCCATATTTTTCACAAGTATTAGCAACCATATTTAAAGCAAGAAACATCACCAAATAACTTAAAATTGTATTAACTTGAGTGAAGTCAGCAACTAATGTCTGGTTAGCTATAGGATCACATTTCCCATTAACCATATTTGAAGCACATGCTTTTTCAAAATAGATAATTTCTTCAACAGAAACTGACATGGCTGTTAATCCAATCAATAATGGAATGATCCCCAATGGTAAAATGTATGTTTTGAAAAGTAAGGCATACTCCTTATCAGACTGTTCAACATCAACTTCGTCAACTAATTCTTCGGTACCTGTACCATTCTGTTGTTCTAATTGGTTTAACTGTTCGTCTGGTCTTTCAAGAATATCAGTTCCTGATCTTGAATCTTTAAGAAGGGGTTCTGTCTCTGACATCTAAGTAAATAGAGATTCGAAAAAAAGCTGAACTATAGGAGAATTTAGAGCCGCATTGAAATGAGGCAGACCGCCCGATAAGATTTACGAATTTAGAGGAATGAGGGAATGGAGACAATATATAACGGCCTTTGACGAATATTGTCAAACTTTGGGGTATTTTTGAAGATCTGTGGGAATAATCTCTCCCTTATGGTTCTTTTGATGGAGATATGTAAGATGTAAATGTCAAAATGCCAAGCATCACGTGACATGCCTTCAAGAGTCTGATTAGCTAAATCATTCAACACAACAAAAAGCGCTCAATATACGTCATAAGGATCGTGAAACTGCTCGCTACTTCTTGCCTCTTCTATGGTATTCACTTGTTTAGCCTTATTTAGCCTTAATGTTGCATTTGGAAACTTTATTCCATAATGGATACATTTTGGCCGGTTCGGTACCATGGCTCTGAATCCAACGGAATATGTACCATTCCTAATACCACTTTCTTGAGCCTTTATAACTCTAAAGTTTATATATATCGGCCATTTTAAAGCCGAGTTCATTGGGTGTACTTGACCAAAAGTCTTGGTATTCATATTATAGGCATACCTATAATATTAACCTATTGAATTCAATAACCCAGGTTCATACCCAATATATAAACCAGAAGGTTACACAATTATAAACCCGAACGGAATTAAACCTTATTCCAGTCAATTACAGATTTGTGTAAATCATTTTGAATAAATTCTGGTAGCAAATCCTTTTAATAAGTCCTTATTCACCGTTCGGATGTAATATCAAAGACAAGAAAATTAATACAAGGCACCGTCTAGTCAAGAAAAAGTAAGCCACTGAAAAGACACAACGGATTAATGAAACAAAATAAAGAGTTCATAACTTGGTAAAGAAGTGGCTTAATGTACAGTTATTATTCAACAATAATACTACACTAAATATGATCGGTTAAAACAGAATCGTATGATTATATAATCCTTCTAGGTCTCTGTAGATCTTTTCATAAATACAATAAAAATTACGTAGCCCGCCCCAAAAAATATATAATAGCCAATTAGGTGCTCGTACACCTCCGTTTTATTGCAGTTTTTGACGTCTTGACGTCTCCGGGTAACTCTGAGAGAGGTGCTATTGTCCAATGAATTTACATAAATGGTAGTAGTATACTCGCTGTACAGAGGATAACTTATAATAAAATGGGTATCAAAATAATCCTAAAGCTCTCGTCTATTTGAATATCGATTTATATCTGGTAAAAACCTCTTCTCTACATAAATAATCCTATTAAACATTGCACGGCTCCGCTGAAAAATTCGCTTCATTTTTTTTTTTATCAGATTCATCAGTGGAAATTCTGTACTCTAATTGGCTAAAGCTAAAAAATAAAAAAAAATTACGACAATAATGCATTAGTATAAATAACCCGTGAATGAGCTAATTAATTTTCCTTTTTCTTTAGCCTTTTATATTGGGGATTTTTAACACACCTAAGAATGAGAATATTTGATTTAGTTTCTCTATTTTATATTTTAGGGTTAGCTTATTGTAAAACTCATGTTTGGAATTATACTGCAACATGGGTTGATGATGTTAATCCAGATGGATGTTTTAGTAGAAAAGTAGTTGGTTTTGATAATGAATGGCCATTACCAACTTTAAGAGTTAAAAAAGGTGATACTGTTAATTTATATTTAACTAATGGTTTAGAAAATCAAAATACTACATTACATTTCCACGGTATGTTTCAACCAGGTTCAAGTCAAATGGATGGTCCAGAAATGGTCACTCAATGTCCAATTCCTCCTGGTGAAACCTTTTTATATAATTTTACTGTTGGTGACCAAGTTGGTACTTACTGGTACCATAGTCATACTTCCGGTCAATATGGTGATGGTATGAGAGGTGTTTTCATTATTGAAGATGATGATTTCCCTTATGAATATGACGAAGAAGTTGTTTTAACTTTAAATGAATGGTACCACGATTACTCTGAACAATTGACTGACAAATTCTTAAATCTTTTCAACCCAACTGGTGCTGAACCAATTCCTCAAAATACTTTATTTAATGAATCTAGAAATGTTAGTTGGGTTGTTGAACCTAATAAAACTTACTTAGTAAGAATCATTAATATGGGTAGATTTGTTTCTCAATACTTTTGGATTGAAGATCATGAATTTGAAGTTGTTGAAGTTGATGGTATTTATGTTGAAAAAAATACCACCAGTATGCTTTATATTACAGTTGCTCAAAGATATTCTGTTTTATTAAAGACAAAGGATAATAAAGATAAAAACTATGCCATCATGAATAAAATTGATGATGATATGTTAGATCTTATTCCATCTGATTTGTTATTAAATTCAACTAACTATATGATGTATGATACTGATAAAGATAAGCCAGATCAACATTATGTTGATGAATTAGATTTCTTGGATGATTTCTATTTAGTTCCTTTAACTAAAGATGAACTTTTAGACGATGCTGATCATACAATTACTGTTGATGTTACTATGAATAATTTAAATAATGGTGTTAATTATGCTTTCTTTAACAACATTACTTATACTAAACCTGTTGTTCCACCTTTATTATCTGTCTTATCATCTGGTGATGATGTAATGGATCCAACTGTTTATGGTACTAATACTAACACTTTTGTTTTACAACATGGTGATATTATTGATATTGTTTTGAATAATCAAGATCCTGGTAAGCATCCTTTCCATTTACATGGACATGCTTTCCAATTAATTGCTAGAGGTGCAGAAGTTGGTGAATTTGATGAACCAGTTCCTTTCAGTTATAAGGAACATTCTGGTGATTTCCCAGAAATTCCAATGCAAAGAGATACTGTTTACGTCAATCCAAATTCTTACATTGTTATGAGATTTAAAGCTAATAACCCAGGTGTTTGGCTTTTCCATTGTCATATTGAATGGCATTTGGATCAAGGTTTAGCTCTTCAATTAATTGAAGCTCCAGACTTAATTCAAAGTAATGAAACTCAACAATTAACTGATGATCATAAACGTATTTGTGAAAAATCAGGTGTTCCTTACAAAGGTAATGCTGCTGGTAATGATAAAGATTTCAAAGATTTAACTGGTCAAAATGTTCAAGTTAAAGATTTACCTGCTGGTTTTACTGCAAGAGGTATTGTTGCTTTAGTATTCTCTTGTATTGCTGCTTTCTTAGGTTTAGCTATGATTACTTGGTATGGTTTAGCCGACATCAAAAATATCGAACAAAATGTTGTTAGAGATTTAGATGTTGAAGTTAAACCTGACGATATTGAAGGAGTAGATGGTTCCTCATCTTCTTTGATTGAAAATCGTCAATAATTTGTTTCTTTTTAAATTCTTTTAAAAACGTTTGGTTAAGATTATGTGTGTGTTTGTTGAAATATCGTTTTTATTAGAATTTTTGTTTTTCCCCAATATAGGCTCGACTCTCTTCCCCCAATATACGCCCGTTAAAGAAAATGTCATATTCGCAGTTTCAACTCTAAATCTATTGTTCTAACTATAGTTTAGAATATATGAAAAAAAATTGCAAAAAAAATAACTTTTGATTATATATTTATAATTGCATCACTTACTGTAATATTTCCACTCTTTGTCTTCCACTAATTGTTGGTCAATGCCGTGACATGCTTATCTTGCCAGTTGACATAATTTGCTTTAGTCGCGGTGGAAAATTACCATCAATCATCACCACCATGTTCGAAGGTGTCTACATAACTGACACCAACAATAATTTGATTTATGAATTTCTAACTAGTCTTTCGTCGCCATCATTCAGCTCACTTACATCGCTCATCCAAACCAGTGAAAATGATATTATCGAAGTAAATCATCAGTTCAATATCCATAAGTTTGAAATCTCAAGCATAATTATATTCACTTTAAATCCCTCAGACATTAATCCTATGTTACCTTATACATTTGTTAGTCATCTTATACAAGTAATGCATGATTATTTTGGCCGTCCATTGGCCATTCCTAAGATAGAAGCCAATAATGATACGTTGACTTTACTCATAAATGAAATGTTGGATGATGGAATTCCAACTGTCACTGATTTTAATAAACTTAGAGATATTGTTCCTTTTAAAAGTTTTTTAAGTAAGATTCTTAGCAAGACAAATGAATTAACTTCGGGTTCCACACCCCAAGTAAAAGAAATAAGCACAATTCCATGGAGAAGATCTAACGTAAAATATACAAATAATGAAATGTTTGTAGATATTATAGAAACTGTTGACGTAATCATGAAAAGTCGTAAACGTAAAGTAGCCACAAAGAACCTTGATTCTGCATTTTATTCAACTGTAACTGCAAATTTAGGTACTAAATTGGTGCCAATAACTGGGTCAATAAATGGGATTATAAACTTTACCAGTCATTTAACTGGTATCCCATACCTTCAAATGGGGTTGACTGTTCAAGGATTAAAATTAACTCCAAGTTTCCACCGATGTGTTAAATTGGATCGTTGGAAAGATTCACCTGGTACTCTTTCATTTATTCCTCCAGATGGGAATAGTACACTTTTAAAATATAATTTAGATCTAAATGAATATTCTTCTAAAGATCAACTTTCAATGGCTGGTCACATTAGTGTTGAATACAATTATGGTTTAGGAGCCAATAAAAATGAATTTGAAATTAAATTAAATGTACCAATAGTTAAAGGTGTTAGTAAATTTGAAGATGTTAGTGTAGAAATAGTTGCATTTTCATCTATCAAACAGAACCGTCTTACTCATGGAGATTTTAATTATAAAGGTGATGGGAAAGCCGAATGGAACTTAAGATCGGTTAGTCCTGGTGTCACAACTATTATGTATGGGGTTATATATAAAGAACCAACAGAAGAGGGAGAGGAAGAAGATGAAGCAGAAGAAGAAGAATCAACAATATCTCAATTGAAGCCTTCTTACATCCGCTTACTGTATACAAATAAAGCTACAGTTGCTTCAGGAATTAAAGTAGATAATTTAAAGATTATTAGTGCAAAAGGGTTAGGTGATAGTGTAAAGCCTTATAAAGGAGTTAAGTACTTAACTAAAACCAATCTTGTAATACGTAGTTAAATAGAAGGACGAATATAAAAGACTCGATCAAAACCAAAGAATCGACATATAGAAATACCAAACTAGATCGTTTATTAAGAGGCAATGGGCTACATCAACGTATACCCAGGGCAGTGCTCGAGCTATGACCAGCATCTATA
Organism: Yamadazyma epiphylla; assembly: GCA_030571925.1. NCBI lineage: Eukaryota > Fungi > Ascomycota > Pichiomycetes > Serinales > Debaryomycetaceae > Yamadazyma > Yamadazyma epiphylla. Next base: position 81,322 of record JAJLZA010000002.1, read on the forward strand.
CCAGTAGCAGCAAAGGCCGAAGATATTCGTCAATCAGTAACCCTTTGAAACTATCCTCCGCATTATCATCATCTAATCACTCCGTCTTGCACTACCCAGGGCCAGTCTTTATTGGCTCTTTTTCTTCTTTTTGGATTCCTTAAGAAGGACATTTCCAATGAATCCACTAACACCAACACCAGCAATCAATAATAAAAATAATGGGATCTTAATAGCATAATCTCTTGGTAAGAAGAACAGTTGTAAGAAACTAGATTCATCTACAAATGGCAATACCCAAACCCAAGTAGTATAATAAGTAAATACAGCAATAGCTACCCCAAGCATCGAAATTCCAACTAATTGGTCAAACTAAACGTTAGTATATAATGGTTTCCATCTACATGTTTATAGGTTCCACGTACCATATTTGATATTTTTCAGCGCGACGCTTCAAGGCCAATTTTAATTCAAAATCAGTCTCACTCGCATTAAAATCAGCCTCCATGTTTTCCAAGATTAAACATAAGAAGCCACCGATTTCACTTAATTCTGTATCAAATGTTTTAAAATCAGGATCCCATGATATACTGCCATCTGATTTCAATCCAAAACAAATTGACATCAAACATATTATCCAATATGGCTTAAAACAACATTCAATTTTAGCAACTGCAATTGATCCAGTCCAAAGTTTAATGGCTATTTCGACATCAAATAATGAAGTTAGAGTTTTAGGTCAAAGTACTGTCGAAGTTGTATTTGAATTCAACTCTCCCCTGCCAATTATATATCTTAAATTTGTTAAAGGTATCTACCTTATAGCAGTTCTGGCATCTTCAAATGTTACCATATTATCATTACATTCTAAACAAATCTTATCATCATTTCTGCCTCCAGGTTCAATTTCTTGTATAGAACTGGATCCTTCATTAGATTGGTTAATTTTGGGTCTTAGTAATGGGAATATAGCCTTTTATGATGTTGATAGATTGACTTTGGCACCTTTAAGAATCGATAATTTACAGAAAAAAATCATGCCAAAAGAAAAGTTATCCCCCGTTATAAGTATTCAGTGGCATCCTCGTGATATTGGTTCGATATTGGTTAGTTATTCTCATAGTACTATTTTATATAGTTTAACAACTGGTGAAACTAAACAAGTATTTGTATATGAATTAACCAAAGGTCTTAGAGGATTTGATTGGGCGGTAAATGTTTCAAATAATGGTAAGAAAAAGATGTTCAGTAATCCAAAGGAAGTTATTCCTGAGGTAAAACAATCACATTTCCATCCAAATGGGTTACATATTGTAACACTTCATGTAGACAATTCAATTGTATTTTGGGATGCAAATACTGGTACAATTCTTACATCTCGTAATTTATTTGTCACTGATCTTCATAAACCTGGAACAATGGAGTTTCCAACCTCTTTTTTCCCAATTCAAGATCTAAAATGGGTTTGTGGTAGTGATCCTGAAGTTACTAAGCTTATAATTGCTGGTGGTGATACAAAATCTCCAAATATGATTTATATTCTTGATTTTGGTTTTACTTTAAAATATTCTTTGACATCTTATGATAAACAAGCTGAATTTTATTGTAATCCACAAAATGGTCAAAAATCTATTTCAGTAAACTTTTATCAAAATACTGAAGGTGAAGCAGAATTTTTTGATAATATTTTACCAATTCCTCAAGATGGAAGCCCATATTTTAATGGTGGTCATAATCCATGTTATTTATTACTTAAATCCAATTTAGGTAATATCTATTTAGTAACTTTTGGTGATATGACTACAACAAGTGACTTGGGTAAACTTCTTTTACCACCTTCTATTGCTTTTGTTCATCCACCTGTTACTTATTCAAAAGTTGAATTAATTAAAAGAATTGATTGGTATAGTGTTCAATCAACAAGAATTTCATCTGGAGTTCAAGCTAAAACCGAATTATTACTTAAAGGTGGTGCAGCTGTCAATGAAAATGTTATTAAACCAATTGGATTTAATGATGGTTATAGAAAATTATTAATCACTGGTCATGAAGGTGGTATTTTAAGAATCTTAGATATTACAAGAGGTGAGGTTGGTGAAAAGGAAGGATTAATTCAAATTAGTTTACAAGAAACTCTTGTTGCTAATAATCCAAATGATTTAAGGATTGTTGAAGTATCATGTGCTTTTGAAGGAAGAGAAATAACTGTTGCTTTAGCAAATGGTGATGTTGTAATTTGTAAATTCGGTAAAATAAATCCTAATAAATCTTTTGTAGAAAATTCTTATAAATCATGTAAAGTTCAACATGCAAATGGTGATGCTAAGATTTTAGATATAAGAGAAAGAATAAGGGGTAGTTTTGCAAATTCTTCAACATTTTTACCATCATTTTTATTTCAACTTGAGAATCCTGATGAAGTTTGTTGTTTAAAGTCTTGTAATATTGGATTTACTGCTATAAGTTATAAATCAGGTAAATTAGTCGTTTGTGATATTGGTAGAGGTCCTGCGGTGATTTTTAATACTGATAATATTTCATCATTTGTACCAACAGCATCTGCACAATGTTATATTACTTCAATGGAATTTGCTATAATGGAATATGGACAAGAAGGATATTCATCTATTTTATTAATTTGTGGTACTAATGAAGGTGGTAATTTACTTTATTTTAAAATTTTACCTCAATCAAATGGTGGATTTGAAGTTGTATTTGCTGATAAAACTATTAAAATGAATTATAAATCTGAAGGTGATTCTTGTATTAAACAAATACTTCCAATTAATTCAAAAGGACAACCAGCAATTCCTTCATTAGATGTTTTCCATAAATTAAGTCAAGGTATTCTTATACCTGGTTATGTAATAACTGCATCTGATAAAGATATAAGAGTTATTAAACCTCCAAAACAAAAATTATCTCATAAAGTAATTGATGAATATTGTAGTAGCATTGGTACTATGGATGTTTCAACCAAAGGTGTTATTTTGGCATCAGTGCTTCGTACAGGATTCGTTAAATTTAGTAGTTTACCATCACTTAGTGAATTTACTGATTTTAAATTATCAAAAGATTTAATTAAAAGTTATGATTTAGAATCAATTTCTAAATCCAATATTCTTCAAACTGGTGATATTTATGTTAGAACTGGTGAACTGGAGTTTATTAATCTTGGAGTAGTTATAAATGATAGACGGTTAAGTCGTTCAAAAGCATCCGATTCAACTGATTTATTATTTAATGAAAACTCCATTATTCCAACCAGACCTGCCTTAAGTGCTTTACAATGGGCAAAAGGTGGTGTTGCAAGTGTTGGCGCTCAAGATCTTAATTTATTGATTGCTGGTCCTAATAGGAAACCTGCTAAGCATCCAGAAAGTCAATTAGCATATAATATTAGCCCAGAAGCTAATCCTCAAAGTTATGGAATTGGTGTAGGAGGTGCTGGTAATGGAGGTGGACTGGTTTATGGTGGTTCAACTAGTAGATCATCAACAAATGAAGACCTTCGAAATTATAAAGAACCAGTTAGAAGGACTGGTACTGCAGGTAGTAGCAGAGGTGGTGGAATTGGATCACCAGGATTTATGAGATCTATTCAAACAGGTATAGAACAAGTTGAAGAATCTATAAATGGATATGCTAGTACTATGAGTGAAGCTATGAGTGAAAGTGTAGAAAAATCTAAAAAAGATGTTTATGCATCTGCATTTAAAAATAAATTTGGTTTTTAGATAATAAAAGTTTGCATTTTGCACCCATTTTACAATGCGATTTATCTTTTTAAATAGGCCTTAATTAACAAAACATTGTTAACAAACTTTCATCAGAACCACTATTTAAATCAATTTCTCGTTTTAAATAAACAAATTTCTTCAAAAAAAATAATTTCAACCATTTGAACCACTTCTGTCAACAGTTCTTTTTTTTATTACTCGAAAATGCGAAATTACTTTTTTTGTTTACATGAATTCCGATAAAGAAAATACTCCTACAACGCCCCAAAAGCAGGTTGAATATTCTCCAAACAATCCTAAGAAGATCCTTAAACCAATATCACCAAATAAAACCGGTGGAAAGCTAAATTTTCTTCAATCTGACACCATTGAGTCCCAATTTAGCTTATTATACAATGCAAATAAAGATTTATCAGATCAACTATATAACATCGAGGTTAACACCAAACAAAGTCAAATTGATTTGAACCAATTGGTCGATAGGCTGAAAAATAATAACGAGAACTTGAACAAATTATTAACAAATGTGGTTGAATACGCTAACCAATCCAGTATAACTAAAGAAGAAATTATCGAGGTTTTAGATCAGCATCGTCTTAATCCTAGAGATATAATTGAGCCCATAATAGACGAGTTAAAGGCTGTTCATTTAGACCACAAGTCACAGGCATTGTTGCAAGATATTCTAGCTCGTTTAAGTGTAGAACAAGAAACATATAATTGGCAAGATGAAATGAAGAGATCGATGATAAAGTTAGAAAGCACTAATGATGATATGAAAAACTCAATAAATAAATTGGTTGAAAATGTCGAAAAGACGGAAATTTCGGCGAATCTGAATGATTTAGAGAAGGAATATGACGAATTAACTACTAAATATGACGATTTGACTACCAAATACGATAATTTGAATGAAAAATACCAACAATTGACCCAATTATATGCAGATAAATATAACGATTTAAAGAATTTACAGACGGAATATCAAGAATTGATCAAGAAGGTCGATACAGAAATCAAACCACCTAGTATGGAACCATTGAATAATATTAAACAATTGCATGATTTCAAGGTCCAACAAATTAAACAAATACCCAAGCTGAGACAAAGAATTGTCAGCACACCTGTAAGAGCAGATTAAATGGGCCAAAGAAGAATTGTCAGTACACCTGTAAGGGCAAATTAAGTGGGCCAAATAGTTATCTATGTACATTTGCAGTCTCTATTTACACTAAATATAATCTTTACCCATAAAAGGTCTTAAAACCTCAGGTATTAAAATCCTATTGGTTTTAGGATCATAGAATTGTTCAATAATTGCAACAATAACCCTTGGAATTGCCATGGCGGTTCCATTTAACGTATGTACATAATGTAAGGCTTTTTCATTATCAAAATGTCTAATATTTAATCTTCTAGATTGATAATCAGTACAATTTGAACAACTTGTTAATTCTCCCCAACTATTTCTTCCAGGCATCCAGGCTTCAATATCATATTTCTTATAAGCTGGTGCACCTAAATCATTAAATGGAATATTAATAACTTTAGCTTTAAGGCCTAAATTTTTAATTATATCCTTTTGGAAATTAACTAAATTTTCCAATTCAGCATCTGAATTTTCACTTTTAGTAAAATGAAATAATTCAATTTTAGTAAATTCATGAACTCTATATAAACCTTTTGTATCTTTACCTCTTGCACCTGCTTCTGATCTATAAGATCTCGAGAATCCAACATATTTAATTGGGAAATCTTGTTTACTATCAAAATTAGTATTTATATGATAACCTGCTAAAGGAATCTCAGCAGTTCCAATTAATGAAAGATCACTACCGTTTATTTCATAAATTTGTTGTTCATTATTTTGATCTTTTGGTTTAAAACCACAGGCATTAATGATTTCATTCTTAACAATAGTAGGAGGAATTACAAATTTATATCCCGACTTAAGAGCCATTTGAAGACTATATTGAATTAACGCATGTTCCAACAAAGCACCTTCATTGATCAAATAATACCATGAAGTACCCGAAATTTTCGATGCTCTTTCAAAGTCCATTATATTTAATTTTTCTCCAACAGTTTTATGATCCCAAGAAGACTTTTCGGGAACAAAATCTTCATCACAATTTAAATATTCTACGATTTCTTCTTTATTAGTGACGGAATTGTCTATTAAATTTGGTAATGATTCTGCCGCTTCGAGTATTTGGTCAGAAAGTTTATTTAACTCCTGTTCCATTGATTTTATGGTCTTTTTCATGGCCCCCAATTCTTCTATGATTTGTTTTTTATTTTCTGAATTGATACTTTTGGAGATTTGGGATCTTTTATGCTTTAAATGGTTTAAATCATGCTGAAGTTTGATTTCAATTGGACGGTTTTCTACTATAAAATCCAATTTGGAGGCATTTCCAGTTTCCCTTTTTAATATTGAGTCTCTATAAAGTTCATGGTGCTTTATTATTGATTTCAAATCGAGATTTGGTTTTGGTAGTATTGAATAATATCTTATAAATCTCATATAGATTGAATTATTTGAAAAATCTCACTATATTTTAGCTGGTAAGTGCACGACTTTATTTACGCTATCCAGATAATGTCGACATTAGATTTTATCACATAAAAAAGGGATTTTCTCCGTTGAAAAAGGAAGATCTTGACGTATATAGTTTAAAGGGCGTGTCAAGAAACCCTATATTTCCCCACAAAAAAAATTACATCAGTATGACACCTATTTGAATATCTATTGCGTGAAAATATATGTTCCGAGAACGCTTGGCCCATGGAATGGCGGTTACAAAAAGTGAAGAAAATAGAAAAAGGTTTTGTTCAGAGTTAAAAGTTAGATCAGCTTATTTCAAATGATATTAAAAGTATATTTACTATTAAACACTTTGTGATATGATCAATGGATGGTGTTATTTTAGAAAGTCTATGTCAATACTTATTCGCAATTGCCATATTTCCGTTATAAAATTTTATTTTGGTCCAAATTGTTGCAACTTACAACGACATTTGGCGAATGATTAAATTACTAGTTTATTTAAGAGATTTTGGAAAAGTTCGAAGTTTTTACTGCAGGAGTGGAGTCGATTAAAGCACTCACAGTTCAAATGCAAATAAAGAGGCTGAGACAAGTCGTAAAAAATACCCAATATACACTATAAGAGATCCAGAATGAAATGCACAGCCACATAGACTACCCCTTAATGAGCCGAAAGTAAGCCTCCTAGAAGTAATCCCCTAGCGTATTTCAGGAATTAAACTAATTGAAATAACATCACGTGATCCAAGCGATTGACAAGATGTGAATCACCCAGGGCAACAAGACAATGCAGCTTGCAATTACACGGACACCCGGGAATTATTTGGATGGAACTATTTGGCGACAATGTTCAAAGAGATCGAATGGGCCTAATGTTGCAGTGGCTCAAGCCTAAGCGTAATGCGTTAAGTCATTATCGGTCCAAAAGACCAACCACTAACACCTATTTACTGCATAAAAAAAAACGCACACATTACTCAAACTTATCCATCTATTACACATCTTAATACTAAATAAATCTATCCAAACTATACACCAACAAATAATCATCTCTCCTGCCTCATAGTAGATTAGACATGCGCAGCACGCTAAATATGTCAGGCTGCGGCAACATCACGGGACTAGATTCGCGCTAACGGTGCCATGATTGGCAGCAGTTGGTCCATGCACCTTTCTTTTATCAGCCACTTCTCAATTGCCTTTTTCGGCGCGAACTTGGCTGTGCTGCAATGACTTAGATTACGGACAAACACTATTAAATGCCGTGAAAATTGTAAACAGTCTAATTCACGAACGTAATAATATCTCATTTAAAGCCAAAAACCTTTTCCGAATCTCTTAAATCGTTCACAACCTCTATATCCGTAAAAAAATCAACTTCTCTGTTCAAAAACCCCGTTGCTCTGTAATTATTTGATCAAATTTAATTAATTTTATTTTTTTTTACACCTTTTTTAATATTTTTTACAACTTCAAACCTTCAGCTTTGTTTAACCCCATTTTCGTAGCCGTCGCCAAAAACAGTCCCCATCAAATATTTCCTAAATTGGTCTCAGCAGTTTTTGACTTCGCACTTTATCAACCAATTTTTTTTTGTTAATAAATAGTATACTCCGTCATGTCACATGAAGATGAACAACTTTATGACATGTTAAACTTATCACCAAGTTCAGCAATGAATAATAATTATCAAAATATGTATACTGATACTCCGCCGCCTGCACCAACCACTCAAACTGAAGGCCCTTCATTGCCTGATAAAGACTTACTCAACCCAAATTATAGTTCCCTTTTAAATCCAAATAGTCCTGGTAATCAATCTTCACATTCACTTTATTCTGAATATTCTTCAAATCCAACATCTCCATTTTACGATGCTGCTTCAAATATTTCCCAAAATGCCTTATCTGATGTAGGTCAAGCACCTCAAATGAACAACTCATTTTTAGGTTCAAATTTCGATGATATTGCTCTCGGAGCTTCTGTTTCAAGTACAAATTTGATGGAATTAAATGAAGATCATGTAAATGCCCAAATGTCATTATTTCAAAATCAGGGCCAAAATTCGAATGTAAATTCCAATGTTCATCAAAATATCAACCATAACTCGAGCCATGGTTCTCAACCTCAATTACAACAACATCATATATTATCAGGAAATAGCTCAAGAGACAATTCATACAATTCTACAGAATTACAAAATGATTATAATCTTCAAAACCAATATCAAATGTCTATACCCCATATTGAAACTGAATATTATGATCCTCATCAATTAGAAGAAATGAATAAATTAAATGGTAATTTTAATCCTCCAGAAATTGTATTCCCCAAACAAGAAATCATTATTAATGAACCATTGGAAGCAACTGCTAATAAAACTCCTTCATTATTTTCAAACTCTTCTCATAATTCTTCAGTAAATTTATCAGGTAATGATAATTATAATAATAATAATAGTAATCATTTGACCCCTGGTGAAGGTAATAGATCAAGATCAGCATCTGATTTAAGTAATTCATCATTTGGTGATGAAAATCAACCTGAAAATTTGATTTCAACCAGAGAAAAAATGCTTGAATTAGCATCACCAAATCAAGTAAGTAAAAGAACTCAAAAACATCCTTCAGCTTATGCATGTCATCTTTGTGATAAACGGTTTACCAGACCTTATAACCTTAAGTCTCATTTAAGAACTCATACTGATGAACGTCCATTTATTTGTAATATCTGTGGTAAAGCATTTGCTAGACAACATGATAGGAAACGTCATGAAGATTTACATAGTGGAGAAAAGAAATTCCAATGTAAAGGGGTTTTAAAAGATGGAACTCCTTATGGATGTGGAAGAAGGTTTGCTAGGGCTGATGCTCTTCGAAGACATTTTCAAACAGAAGCCGGTAAGATTTGTATAAAGTTATTGATGGAAGAAGAAGAGAGGGAGAGAATAACTAAAGAAGAAGGTGGTGATGTCAAACGAGACGGAGAAGACATAATGAAGAAAGAGGATGCACTGATGGAATATTTGAGTCCTGTGGGGGTGCCGCATGTAGCTATTTCTCCACCGGAGTAGGCGAGAGTAGCCAGAGTAGCCTAAGTAGCCAGAGTGGCCAGAATGGGCCTGTGCCAGCAGCAATAGTAGCTGATACCACGATACCTGAACCAAATTATCAATGGTTAAGCAATAAACTCATCATCATTGATAGAAATCTATCCTTGACTTGGACATAGCACGTTCATTTTGTATTGCCCAGTATGTATTTTATGTAGTATAACGAACATCGCGAATTTTTCACCATGTCCTTCGATCAATCTTTTATGGACAATGTCCAAACCAAATCTAAAGAGGAGAAGAAACTCGATTCTCTAATGCAACAAAAACAGCAATTAATGATGAAACAAAACAGTCAATTCCTCGAACAACTTTTCCAAGACCATTCTCATAAACCCGTCAAATTACATTCAATCCAAATAAATAATTCAAATGATTTCAGACTTCATTTCTTAAATAAAGTATTCCAGCCTTTGAATAATAAGTTGTTTACTCTTGAATCCTTCTTCAAGGCCATCGATGATGTTTCTGCAAACTTCAATAAGGGACAAGTTCTTCAAAATTTAGTGATACAAATTCAATCACCATCCTCAAAATTTTCAAATCCTGATACTTTAGAATTAATCCCAGTGTTTAATTTATTACCTATAAAGAGATTTTTCGCCAAAACAGGAAGCAATATTGGAAATGGTGAAGGTGATGGATATATTCAATTTCAACTTCGAAACATATTTGGAGGTGGAGAAAGTCTTTCATTTGATGCTACCACTGGTACAAGAACATCTTCATCATATCTTTTCAATTATGCTATGCCAATCAATAATAACACTAGCCATGTATGGGAAACATCTATGTTTACAAACACTCGTAGTTTAGAATGGTTAAGTAGTGAAAGTAAAGTTTCTGGATTATCAACCAAATTCTTCACCAAGTATGATAAAATTAATTTTGATGCTTCATTTGATTATGTTTATCGGGTGCTTTTTAATAAGAAAACGGAATCCATGTCAATTTTAAAACAATGTGGTGATAATTTCAAATCGGCGGTCAATTTAGGTATTAAATATGATACTCGTGATAATATTCATTTACCTCGAAATGGTTCATTTTTAAGATTTGGTATTGAAACTACTGGGGTTGCTAAATTTAATTCAGTTAAGTTTATAAAAGGATTAATTGAATCGCAATTTACTCTTCCAATTACTCAAACTGCAAATTTTATATTTACTAATAAATTTGGATCACTTTTCGCTTTTGGTCAAGAATCTTTTATATTAGATAGATTCTTTATAGGAGGTCCAAATGATGTAAGATCATTTACATTAAATGGACTTGGACCCAAATCTTATGGTAATTCAATTGGAGGAGATATTTTCTTTAATGGAGGAGTTTCATTAATTTCAAGATTACCTTATACACCAAAAGATCTGAATTTTAAACTTCATAATTTTATAAATTATGGGAATTTACAACTTTGTAATTATGAATTAAATGATTATAAACGATTATTCAATCAATTATCAATTGGATGTGGATTTGGTATACTTTATAATCATCCAATGGCTAGATTTGAATTGAATTTTGTTTTACCATTAATCACCCATCAAAGAGATTATTCTCGTAAAGGATTACAATATGGAGTTGGTGTTTCATTCTTGTAAATACATGTATATTATATTACTATTTAATTTAAGTTAATTAGGTTACTTTTTACCTATCCATAAATCATGCTCTTCGATTACTTTTGGGATTATTAAACTTTCAATTTCTGTTTCATCTTGTATTTGATCCTTTGTTAATTTAACCCAATTAGGTTCACTGTTTGGTTTAACAAACACAACTTCACTCTTTCTTGTTTGTAATAAATTTCCAATTACTAATTGATGTTGGTATTTATCTAATGCACCTCTTGCCTTTTTTAATAAAATCAGATCATCAGTTTCAAGTTTAAATGAAATAATCATAGCTCTTGGAGCCCAATCATCAACCAATCTACTTAAAAATTTAGGAACTTGTTCTAAATCAACAATTAATTTACCAGTTGCTTGAGATTGAATTTTATGTTGGGGCATTCTTGATTGAGGTAAAAAGAAATCCGAAACTGCAGCAGCTAAATAAAAAAGAGCCTTGCTTCCAATCTCTTGTAAGCATTCAGAGGACAATCTTAAAGTAAAGAGATACTGATTAACTGTTGTAAAAGGTATTAATAATAACAGCTTTGAAGATTTAGCTTGATTATATTTTCTTAAAACCGTCAACATTTTATCTTGAAATTCTTGATTAATTTCAACCTTATTATTAATTTCAACCATATAATCAAGGAAACAATTGGTTGTATGACTGTAATGTCTTGAATAAGGTAAAAGTGAAAATTCTCGATGTAAGAAGATTACCGCATATCCATTCTCTAAGAAATATTCAGCAGAAGTAGCCCCTCTAGTACCAGCACTGAAATTATCAATAAACCGAACGGTGTTGTTTTCAAGAGGAACCGTTGTACCTCCAGAAGTTACTAAAGCAATTCTTTTACCAGTAGTTAATTTATGGAACTGAATGAAATTTTCAATTTGATCTTTAATCTCATCAAGATAAGCAGGAGGTTTATGATTTTTGAAATAAGCTTCTTCATCAGACACTTCTGCACCTGGGAAATCAGGAATGGTCCTATCAATGGCAGTAGATGCTTCAGGTTGTGCAGTATGATAGTTCATTGATTCGTGGGGTCGTAACTTTCCGCGGGCCAGATGTGCCCACAGGGAACGACCAGCGGCCGTAGGGTACGACCATTGGCCGCCGAGTACGACCAGTGCGAGATTTAAGTCGTGTGTAAAAATTCGCAAACTAATTAATTCAAAACCATGTCTGCAGACTTCTGGGCTTCTTCCCAAAGAGCTAAATGGCAATTCAATCGTCAAAGTTTACTTGAACAAAGAAGAAGATTACTTGTTCTTGAGAAAAAAATGATCCAAAATGGGTTTATAAAAGACTATCCAAATATAGTATATGATGCGAACATGAGAATCTACCTCCATAACTTACTCATCCGTCTAGGGAGAAGGTTGAACGTTCGACAGGTTGCATTGGCATCCGCTGAAGTTTACATGATGAGATTTCTCTTAAAAGTGTCTTTAAAAGAGATAAATGTATATTTGATGGTAACTACATGTATCTATGTTGCTTGTAAGATAGAAGAGTGTCCTCAACATATAAGAGTAGTAGTGTCAGAAGCAAGAAATTTATGGCCCGAATATATTCCTCATGATGTGACCAAATTGGCGGAATTCGAGTTCTATTTGCTTGAAGAAATGGACTTGTATCTTGTATTACATCATCCTTATAGATCATTAATTCAGATTAAAGATTACCTTAAAGAGAATCGTAATCTATACCAATTTGAGTTGATAAACGACGAACTTCAACACGCTTGGTCTCTTATTAACGATAGTTACATCACTGATGTTGCATTGCTCTTCCCTCCACATATAGTGGCAGTTGCAGCCATTCATATTACTATAGTATTAAAGAAATTTCTCAATGCTATCAACTCAGAGAACGATAATAAAGAGATGCATCTTGAAGATTTGATGGTATTAACTGATAATAATGGTAATGAAGATAGAAATGAAGAAAATATGGGTTTACAAGACCTAAAAATAGATGAAGACACCATAAAAATTAACCGATTTGCTAACTTTTTGGCCCATTCTCATGTTAATATGTACCAAGTCATCGAGTGTATGCAGGACATGATACAGGTGTATGCGGTGTGGAATCGATATAATGAGGGAGCGGTGAAGAAGGCGCTTCAGTATATGTTATTAAATCGGTAGATGGGTTGTGGAGAGGGTGGTGGAATGGTGGGGTGGGGTTTATGGTAGAGGTTAAACATGTCATTCGTGGGGTCTACCGTTTGCCCGCTTATCTGATGTTCTATGTTTAGTAACCCCATTTAAGACTGACTGCCTGGGCCATCGCCCCTCTCACATGGCCCCGCCGTTTCTGCAAGGCCTCGCCTCAGTGCTCACACCCTGGTCCACGGCAATATATAAGGATAATTCTCCGGTTTATTTGCTCATGTCTAGTTCAAGATCAAGATCAACCTCTCATGTAGAGAGATCAGTATCACTCGCCCCCACGATAGTAGAAAATGATAAAAGACCTTATAGTTTATCTATATCATCAGTAAATTCCGATTTAGATGATGCTTACGTTAATAAGAATAAAAAAATGGATGATATAGACTTAGAAAATCAACTTATTTTAACTGCTGGCGGAAGAAAAGAAGATGTGTTTTGTTTTTGCTTAAAATTATTCATTTTACTTTTCATAGTCTTCGGATCTGGTATCCTTATATTTTACGCTTTGTAAATGTATACTATATAGATGAATAAAAATTGCGACCAAATTATGCGAAGATTTTCAACTACTTTATGTTATAATAACGAAATAAAATCTGTTTTAACTGAAAGAATAAACCAAATCCTCGAAGATAAAGTTGTAAATGATGCAAATATTCGAAATCTTGATGATGAGTTATTTAAGAAAAAATTTGGTCAACATATTGCTTATCTAAAACTGGAGCTGTTGCTTAAATATAATAATCATGGTAGTCAGATAGCTAATGCTAAACCATGGGATGGAAATGAACTGATCCAAGACCAAACTTTGAGGATGATCATCGACCTGAAATCAAAATCAAAGTCCAATTTTTCGGTGCCAAAACGTATAGAGGTGGCCAAATCAATTACTCAAGATTACCAACAATTTAAGCTGATCGACTCAATTAATGAAGTTAATAGTAAAATCAATGATAATTTTAGAGAATTATATAAAGAACGGTTCATTGGTCCTACGATGTTGAATTCTTCCCCTTCAGCAACGTTAAATTTAATCGATAATGTGGCTAGTGCTAAGATCAATTCTAAAATTAATATGGAAACGGGCCAATTTGACGATGATTCTATGAATGAAGTTAGAGGGAAACCTTTAAATGCTGATATTTTACGAAACTCTTCGGATACAAGTTTCTTTATTAACAAAATCTTTAATAAACAAGATGTTCTACCACCTTGGATTGAATCTCAACAAGGTTTGGCTAGAGATATTGACCGATTTCGCCATGATTTAAAATCTTCTTTGGTATCTTTTTGTAAAAATAATGGTTTACCCGCCAAAGATGTTTTGCTTGCAAAGTTTACAGGTAGACATCAAAATTACGTTCAAGAGAAAGTAAACTTTATAAATAAAAGTGTAAGAGATTATAACTTACAGTGTCCATCAGTTAGTTTCCATAAACTTAAACTTCATCCTGAAGAAGAGTTTAGAGATGTTGTGGAGAAATGGTATGATGAATTACCCACTCTAATGGCACAAAAGGAAGTGGATACAACTGTATATAGTAGTACAAAACAAGGGTTTCTTACGTTATTTGATGAACAAAAAGTAGTAAATCAACGGCCAGTAGAGAAATTAGATGTGTGGAAATCGTTCAAACAGATGTTCAAAGATCTTCGGGGCCCACAATAAACTGTAAATAGAAAACCTATATGATTAATGAATATATCTAATTAACACACCAATGAGTGCTACTACCGCTACAAATACCCATTTCACCCATCCTAAATACACACCATTCTTACTCTCCAATAAGTTCTTCATAAACTCTTGACTCATTTGTTGTCTCAGGAATTTACGAAGCACCAATTTGAACCCATTTTGTCCCATTTGGGCCTTCTTTTCTGATGGTAGATTATAATGGGTAGTCATAGTTTTACACCATTCATCTTCATTTAATTCAACATTATACCCAGTACTACCTTCAGTTTTGATATCTACAATAGACTCCATTGGACCTCCATTATTTGGCGCCAACACCGGGGTCTTGAATAGCATACTTTCAACGGGTACTATACCGAAATGTTCATTTTTAGGAGTATATAAAAGAAGATCACTTTGTTTAATTAATGCCTTTTTAAGAGAAGATTTAATAGAGGGTAAGAACAAAATGTCTGTAGCGGGTGGCATTACAATCAACTTACCTCTAATAAGGAACAGTTTAAGTCCTAATTTATTAGATAACTGGGTTAATTCATCAAGATATTCGACATTTTCCCGAACTCTAGCATCAAATCCTCCTGAAATAACAAGTTTTGGAGGCTCTTCGTCTCCTTTGATTTGACTACGAAACTTATAATACGATTTGATAGCCAATTCGATATTCTTCTTTCTTTCAAATCTATTAATTGAAATGAAAAATTTATGACCTTTGAAAAATTCTTTGACATCTTTGGTGGCCTGTTCATCCTCTTCAGTTTCTATAATTCCTTGATCTATATCTACACAAGGATAAATGACATTTGGATCTTGTTTAATCCATTGGAAAGTATCATGGAAAACGGTCTTGGTGAACGTAGAATTGACGACTATTTGGTCACTTAATCCGGTGCTAAACTCTTCTATCATATCAAATGGAACTCTATATAACTTTTTTATCATTCCTTGAGGGATAGATAACAATTGGTCTGGGAAATGACAATAAAAGAGGATTTTAGTTTGGGGATTCATGAATATTCTTAGTATAGGAATACAGAATGATAATTGATCAATAATAAAGTAATCGTATTTGTGAACTTCTCCGGTGATTATCATTTTGATTACGAGGAAGAATTGTCTTAAAATGGCACATAAAATATGGAATTTGCCCAAAATGTTGGTGGGTAAGAAGTCTCCATATACTTTGACGTCTAACGAATGGACTTCTTCAAAACAGTGTGTTGGGTCGCAATGGGAAGTATACACGGTGATTTTGTTGTTTAGATCTTTAAGACCGACTGCTGCGTCCACTACTAATCTTTCAGCACCACCAATCCCAAGATCTGGGTGGATAAATGCTATTGATGGCATGTTGGTAATGGTGTTGTCGCGTTAATTTTCACCATTCTTCACTGCCGCACTACTGGGACGTGGGCGCGGACGGAAGAACGCTACACGGTGCGAATTGATGGCTGTGAATGGCTGCAAATTGAAGGCTGCAAATTGAAGGCTGCAAATTGCTGTAAATGGCTGCAAATTGCTATTTACAAGGTAATAAATATATATTTACATCTACTCAATCGTTATTTGCTTAATTTGGTCTTTAGCTTGTTCTTCTTGTTTTTCCCTCTCGGCTCTTCTCTTGGCCTTTTCTGCTTTCCTGTCGAATTTTGTATCATTTGGATTAAACCCAGCTTCATCAGAGCCCCAAACTGCCCATTCGGGTGTTGGTTTAACATAATCAAGATCAACAAAATCTTTACCCTCTTCTAATAATTTAAAGAATTTATCATAATCTATATGTGTATGCCAAATTCCATCAATTTTGAATTTAGTATCAGCAATTAAAATACAACATGAATGTGCATGCTCTGCTGCCACTTCATAGTTATATCCTCTTGATTTCAATTCATTTGTTAAGTTAATAACAAATTTCTTACATTCATCATAAAATGGAATATTTTGCATAGTTAATGGGTTACCATTACCATTTGATGAACCACAGAATGTAGCTCCTTTAACTTCAATTTGTGATGGTTGTGCTTTTATAACCATATCTGCGTAACCTTTAATTTCATCCATATTGAATCCTTTAACTAAAGTTAATCTGAAAACAGTTCTTTGATGACTTTGTACAGTTCTTAAAATATCCAAACATGACATTAATCTTTCCCAAAAATCACTATTTAAAGGTCTATCAATTTTACGAAGATCAGTTCTAGTTGGTGCATCAATACTAACATATAATTGAGTAACTTTATTAAGTTTGGCTAAATTATCTGGATGTTGGGCATTACAAACTAAAAATGATGAAATATGTTTTTCATGTAACATTCCAACAAATTCATTGATATGTGGATAAAAGATTGGTTCACCAACCAATGATAAAGCACAATGTTTAACAGTGAAAGCTTCTTCAAATCTATCCATTTGGATTCCTGGAACTCCTCTCATTTGTTTAATTTTTTGATAATGTCCTTGTAATGCACCTTCCATAACTTTCTCTGGTGGATCTAATACCCATCTCCAATTCAGTTTTGCAACTGGATTAGTACCATGTCTCCAACAGAAAACACACTTATTTGAACATGCCAAAGATGGAGTGGTTTCCATACAAAGATGAGATTTAATTCCATAAAATGCAAATTTATAACATGATCCTCTACCACGAAGAGCACTTTTAGTCCATCTACAAATCTTAACACCAGAATGGGATCCAACAATGGTATACCCTTGTTTGGTAAGTGATTTAAAAGTTGGTGAATTTTTTGCAACCATTTCTTTTGGTTCATTCATTGCACCTTCTTTTCTCATCAAAGTCCCCATATCTTCAACATCAACTAAAGTATCATCAGTCTCATCACTAGAAACTTCTTCTTTGTCACTATCGTCAATTTCTTCATCAAGATAAAATGGTTCATTATCATTAAGTAAAGTTACAAAATTTTGAATCCATGCATTAGCTTTGGGTTCTCCTTCATATTTCATACAAATTTCTCCTCTAGGGAAGATTCTTCTTCCTCCAAGTTTAGCAAGCCATCTGTCTGCAAGTTTTGATTGGTAACAAAATTTTTCAGGCTCTCCCCAACTTTCAGAATCACCTAATCCTAAAACTGCAAACCCTAATAATGATCTAAGAGGATATTTATCTACACGGAAATCTTGGTATGTATCCTTTAAATGTTCTAAGAAATAATCAATTGGAGAATCAGTTTCATATGATGGTAATACTAAGATATAAATATTTTTTTCATCTTTATTAGGTGTCTTTAAGAAATATTCTTCTAAATCATCAACATCGTCATCTAAACTGAGTAACTTTGGTGGTTTTGAAAGTTCAATTCCTTGAAGTTTTTCATGCAAACTTCTAGCTATTCTTTGAGATGACCCAGTTAAAGTAGTATAAAAGATGTAAATTTGGGACTCAGTTAATTGGACAGCATTTGAAGTTAATGTTGGTTCTGTGACTTGACCTAATGGTTTAGATGCTCTGATTATTTTAGGACCATTCCTATTTCTACGTCTTGGAACAGATTTTTGTTTTGTCTTTGGAAAAACAGTGGTTGATTTAGGTACTATAGATGTGGAGGTGAAGTCGATGGCATAAATGGGCGACTTCTTTTTTGGTACCGGGACAGATTCGACTTTTTCTTTCTGTATGAGATATAATATCACACCAGCAATGAAAAATGTGAGTCTACCACCTACTAGGAGGTATCCTAGTAAAATTAATGGAGTTGGTATTGATGCCATTACTAAGTTTAACTGAAAATTTTTGCGATGTCTTAAAGAGGTAAATGCGTGTGCTAACCATAGATAATAAGAGTATAAAGAAGATTATGAAACTATCTTTCTATTAGGTAAGGTGGTTGGAATGCATGTTTAGGTTAATAAAGTTAATAATATTTACCATGGTGTTTAGAAAATAACAAAAAAATCATGTTTTTCTCGAATAGTTTTGGGGAAGTTTTTGTAAGATTCTTTTTTTTGCAGCCATTTATTCTTTGCATTCACGCATAACCAATTTGTATCTTAGATATACAATTTAGTACCTAGCTATTAAAAATTGCTTTTTTATCTACCATTAGCATATACATTATATCATTACTTTAAATCAGATGGAAAAGAATGTCTCAACTTATCGAATGATGCCTTTAAACCAAAGTGATAATTCAATTTGGGATTATGACAGACTAATGCTAGAGGAAATGAATTTAATATCTAGAGAACAACATGAAGGTAGTAGTACAGAGATTAATGAAGTAAATTCTGAATCGAATAATGAATCAAATTCTTTGAATAATGATGAAAATGGGATTAATCATCAAAATGCAAATAATTATGATGAGGTCGGTACGATTACAAACGATAAATTTAATAGTCTGGATGCATTCCCATCTGCACAGTTCCCTAATGAATACCAAATACAGTATACCAGTCTGTCTTCTTTAGATTTAAATTCAAATGGACAATACCAGAGCCTGTCGTCCTTGGAATATAATCAAGAACATCAGACATTAGATAATAATTTATTAGATATAGATCTAAAGGAATCAACCCAAGCAAGTGGTATTCCAGCTCCTGCCCAAAATAGAGATTCACTTCATTCAAATGAACGAACTGTTTCTTACGATTACCCTTTTTATGGCAACTCGGGGAATAATTATACTACCAACCAATCGACGTTTCCTTTTACTAACGCAGCCACAAATCCAGCGACTATACCAGTCACCAATACATATATAATCCCAGAATCTGCTCTATCTACTTTTCCTAATACCCAGATTAACCAAATTAGTTGTGCTCCAAAATTCCAAACTGTCCTTAATAGTTCTCCAACTCATAAGAAATTGACTACAAGTTTAAAGATCTCCAAACCTGTGAAAGCTAAATATTCTGATTTAATTCCTAAAAGATTTATTGTAAGATATCCAGATTTAGTTAAAGTTGTACCCACAGATGTACAATGCCTAACAGTAGATATTGAGTATATAGATTCAAAAAACAGTGCTACAAAATTAGATTGTATTATTGAAAATTGGGTAAGTTATCCACATGATCGTCACATATTAATAGCCCAAATGTCTGAAGAAATAACTGACTCTACACAATTAGCCAAATTTTCAGGATCTACTCACCGTGTTCGGTATAAACATGATTTGCAACCATATGAAAATTCTGTCTCTTGTATAATGTATTTAGAGTCAGATACATTCGATACCGAACATCCATATGAATCAGAATATCAAAGAGTTGAATTAAATTCTGCAGGAGAAGTTATTTTGAACTCCAGATGTGGCCTTTGTCCATACTGTGAAGAGATTAAATTTCTCCCATTTAAAAACTCTAGTTATTTAGCCCATCTAATGATGGTTCATGGAATCTACTCTACAAACTATGTAGTACCAGAAGGGTTATATTTAGGCTGGTACGACTACAGAAAGGGAACATCAAGTGTAACCCGTAAGAAAATATGTGTTTGGTGTCCTGCTTGCTTAGAGTTGATAAGCTTAAACTGTTGGGAGAAAAGACCCCATGGGTTATTAAGCTATTTTAGACATTTTTATAACTCCCATAGAGACTTGACCCGGCCCGGATCTCGATTCATTGATAATAACAAGTTCAAGATAAAGAATAGAGGCAGAAAGGTTCTTGAAAATAATTTATAAGAGCATATAGTAATATATAAAATGGTATTAACATGGCCCCAGGCCAGCGGCCCCACCGCGGCCCCCATCTCGCTCCAACTTTTAGTCGAGGAGTACGTCAACGACTTCGCACCTTGAGTTTATCGCAAAAACACTATACCTTTATTTTTTCCAGCCCCAGTACTGGCCATCTCATGTCCCATCCTTCACAAACCTTAACCTTAGATAGCGTCAGTTCCCTTAGTGAAAACAATAAACCTATCGTTTGGAAAGATTTGGGTTCCTTTTTAGATAAAAAGTTAGTAGTAGATTCTCATCCAGTAGACGATACCGTTTCCTTATTATCACAAGTTATAAAGTATAAAATCTGTACCAATTGTAATAGACCAATAGGAATCCAAAGCTTAACCAGTCATTATAATAAGTGCTTAAACTCCAAACCAAAGAAACATAGTCTTAGTGAAGAGTCAGATATGCCATTGAAAAAGAGAAAGGGTAAGTTATTAGATATTGAACCACTGTCTGTTGATAGTTCCAGAAATGGTAGTCCAGCTCCTGGAACTCCTAATGGCGCCAAACCAAAGAAGAAGTATAAGAAATCACAAACACAAAAGGAAAAAGAAGCTGCTAATGCAGCAGCGGCCGCCGCAGCAGCAGCTAATGGATCACCAAGAAAGAGTAAAAAACCCAAAAATCCAAAGACAACTGGCAAACAAAAGGGACCAGTTGATGTTGAAAGGCAATGTGGTGTTGCTTTACCAAATGGAGGTTTCTGTGCTAGATCTTTAACTTGTAAAACCCATTCAATGGGTGCTAAAAGAGCGGTTCCTGGTAGAAGTGCACCATATGATATTTTATTACAACAATATCAAAAGAGAAACCAAGCCAAATTGGCTGCAAATAATGCTTTAGCCATTCAAAAGAAAGAGAATGAAGATTTCCATAATAATAGTGATAATTCAATGAATAATTCAAGAGTTTTAGATCCAGATGATGAAACTTATTTGGTATTAGAAGGGTTAAGTAAAAACCAACCAATGCCATTAGAAAGAAGAATCATTATGCCTGTAAGACATCGTCATAAGTTTTTATATTTAAGAGAAGCTTATGCTAATGCTTTAATTGTAAATGGAAATAATAATTCGAGTAATTCATCTAGTTCAAATGATCAAACTTTAGCTAATCAAGCTATTTCTGGTTCTATTGGTGGATTGCAAGGAAGATGTGCATTAGTTAATGTTGATAGTAAGAAGATTGAAAATGATTCTATTACTCAAAATGCTGCTAATATTGCTGGAGAAATGTATCAAGTTAGAGCACCATCAAAGGAAATAATGATGACTGCTCAACATAATGCTGCCCAGCAACATATGTTCCAACAACAAATCTTGAAGTTGCAACAACAACAGATGATGTTGATGAAACAAAAGCGAGAAGCTGGTCAGACTGGTCAGACTGGTCAAACCCAAGCGTAGATGCAATGCTGTTAAACAAGCGTAGATGCAGTGGTGACTGTTAAACAAGCGTTGATGCAGTGGTGACTGTTAAACAAGCGTTGATGCAATGATGGCCTATAAGGCTTTGAATTGTACGTGTATAATAATGTAGGTTCTTTTATTGGATATTAGACTGGTATGTCTTCCACAGGCCCTTGTTTAAATGCTGGCTATATCTCTTGTTCGGCCACAGTGCTTTTTAATGCTGGCTATATCTCTTGTTTGGCCACAGTGCTTTTTAATGCTGGTCTGTGTCTTGTTCAGGCCACAGTGCCTTGTTCTTCTCTATCCATGGATGTACCAAAACTTCCTCTAAAGATAATCTCTCTAAAGGATTCTTCTTTAATAGCCTCTCGATTAAATTCTTTGCATCTTCATTAATCCATGATGGGATATTCAAATCTATTCTACAAATCCTCTTATAAGTAACATTTTTATCGTAATGTTCAAATGGAGGTTTGCCAACCAAAAATTCATAAATCAAAATCCCTAAAGACCAAATATCTACAGAATAATCATGGTCTATTGAATTGATCATTTCTGGCGGTAAATAGTCTAAAGTCCCACACATGGTTGTTCTTTTAGGTTTTTCATTTGTTAATGTCACCGACCAACCAAAATCACTTAATTTAACAGTGTTGTTACTATCTAGTAAGATGTTTTCTGGCTTGATATCTCGATGGATTATATGCTTTGAATGTAAATATATTAATGCGTTGGTGATTTGAAAGGTATAAAAACTGGCCAAATTGTCGTCAAATCTTCTTTTGGAGTTCAAATGATAATAAAGCTCTCCACCAATCAAGAATTCAAGGATTAAATAGATCTTTTTATTATCAACAAAATATCCATATAACTTACAAATATTGGGATGATTAAGCACCGATTGGATTTCGATTTCTCTTCTAAGGTTTTTCTCTAAACGTAACTGGATCAAATCTTGTTTATTCATTACTTTTAAGGCACAAATGAAGCCTGTTTTGATATGTTTAACGCAGTAAACCTTACCAAGTTTACCTTTACCTAATTTTTTTCCGATTTCGAAATCTTTTAGGGAAATTTTATGGTGTATTGGGCTTCCGGAGGAGAGTTTATGGAACTTGTTATGTTCGATTTTCTTTTGTTTTGAGTCATATGTGTTTGTTAGATTGCCTAATGGCTTTGAACGAAACATGTAAATAGAGTCGCGTTTTGATGGGAAGAGATGCGTGGTGCTAGTGTAGTGCGAGTGTCGTGCGGGTGTCGTGTGGGTATCGTGCGAGTGTCGTGGAGATGGTTCCGTTGTCGTGCGAGTAGTCTCGAGACGAGAGAGACAGTAGCTGCGAGACAGGGCCTGTGAGTAGCATGAGAGCTTCGAGAGACAGAGACTCGAGACGAGTGCCGTTAAACAAACACAAAATACACCTGATGATACTTCAAACCCTGAACAATTGGTAACGATCCCCGTAGCAGATCAAAATCCTCACAAAATTGGCGGCTGCCCACAGATCGTAAATAAAACCCACACCAAAATAGCACCAGCGGATACCTCGGTAAATGGTACCATTCGCCTGCGCCCTGAATATATCGGTACTGTGGTCCTGGGCCGGCGGGGCCCAAAAATTGGCACCACCAGACTCAACATTCGTATCGGCGGCCTCATCGGCAGGGCCATCGCAGCCGCAGGTTTGGAGCACCTTCCGTTTTAGCATCCAATAGACTACCAGCATCACAGGGTTCATCGCTGCATTCGGGCTCACCACGCTCCGCCTCTTACCCCTTGAACATATCGTTAGTCATGAAGGCTATGAATAACTCTATTAAACAAAAACTTCATATGTTAAACCGAAGCATCTGCCATCTCTTCTAACCGACTCGACCTGCTAGTAGCCGCCTCGTCAGGGATCGCGACATTCCACGACGGCTCGCGCTACTACGGCGGTGGGTACAGCCGTCTATAAATTAATCGTCAAAAATATTACTCTAACTTATATTTTATGCCCGTATTACCCCAACTAAGTAATCCGGCCCAAGAGTTTTTAACTGGTCATATGGATTTACCTTATCTTAAATTGCCCGCATATCGGCCCCATATCTAAGCAAATTTACTGGAACATCCGGAAATACTAAAAAAAGACCAATAATGTCGTGTCTCCGGTTGTTTTTCCTGCACATAACTAGAACATCAGTGTAGACTTTTCAAAGGTATAACCGTCTTTATCATTAAATTCAGGACTACTCGTGTCGGTTTAAGCCCCATACACTACCGTGATACACGTAATAGAAAACACGCTTATTGTCAAATCGGTTGCATGTTGAAATATCCCCTTATCGGAACCCAATTTGCGTTTCATGACCTGATTGTTTAAAGGTTTATTATTTCCTAAATCGCCGGTTTTGTGTCACATCCGAACAGGCCCAGCCGTTTGATAGTTTAATTGAACGGTTGAAATATACCCATAACGTCCGTAATTACCTGTATAATCACCTCTAAATCTCTCCAATGGCTTAAAACCAACTGAATCTCTTCGTCAATTCGGTTATATTTCTCATTTAAAAATTAAATAATACCCTAAAAGACCTTATTACACCGCCCTCCTTATCTCGTCTAGCATGTTATTGTTTTGGTTGTGAATTGGAAAACTATTTAAGGAAGAGGAATTCCCGTAGTTTCCCATCCACATTTTTTTAATATGGGAATTAAAGACAGAGTTAAAAGAGCTTCAAAAATTTTTCTTAATGATTCCGATAAAGAATCTAAAGAAGATTTAGCTAAAGACGTTAATGACAAAAAAGACGAAGTAGTTGAAACTGCTGAAGACAAGAAAGATGAAGTTGTTGAAGCTTCTGCTGACAAGAAGGAAGATGTTGTTGCCGCTGCTGAAGAAGCAAAAGATGAAGTAGTTGAATCTGTTGAAGGTTCCTCACCAAAGGAAGAAACCTCAGCACCAAAAGACGCTGCTGAACCAATTGAAGAAATCAAGAAAGACGTTGTTGAAGCTGCTGAAGATGTTAAGGACAAGGCTAAAGATGCAGAATCTCCAGCTGAAGTTGTTGAAGAAGCTAAGAAAGAAGTTAAAGAGACCTCAACTAAGGTTGAAAAAGAAGTTAAGAAGAAGGAATTCTTTAAGAAGTTTATTAGTAAATTCAAGAAATCTGAAACCAGTAAGGCTTAATGGGTAATAATATATAATAATTGTTGTAGTGAGTTGTGGAGTGTGGTGTAGTGGAGTGTGGCAAGTGTAAGAAGTGAGAGGTGTGGCAGAATAGAGGTGTAGATTAAAGGTGCAAAGGTGTAGATGTGCTGTCTTTCACCGTGCTGCCCACCGGCCATGCCGCACGGACGTACGCCAATTTTCTCCGCCGCACCCTCGCACGAGTCTCTCCGTCGCACAATCCACTCGCCGCACCTTCCTGGCACCTCATCTCTCCAAATACGGTGCGATAACCACACCCTCTATTGCTTAGGTGTCGTTTCACTCTCTATATATATCCCCTCCGTTCCGCTCTCATCCCTCACAACCAATCCCTCCTCAATCTTCTTTCCTCCCCCCCTCCCCTACTCAACTTTCCCGTCACCCATCCCGTTGTCAATTAACTTGTGTTTACATCACGTGACATCTAAGGCCTTTTCCCGCACAAAAACCATTCTATCCCTCGCCTTTGCTGTTCATCAGAAAAAAATTAACACAATCCCCCTTTTGATCTGTGTAACTTAACACCAAACAAGTAAAGTTATCACATCATATATACTCGTTATCGTCTAAGCTTCCCAAGATCCAAATTTCATCTTAAAAATCGTCTATCCAAGTGGACTCCATCATGGATTTAAGAGTTGGTAAAAAATATCGTATCGGTAAAAAGATAGGTTCTGGTTCTTTTGGTGATATTTACTTAGGAACTAACATTATTAGTGGTGAAGAAGTTGCCATTAAATTAGAAAACGTCAAAGCAAAACACCCACAATTAGAATATGAAGCCAAAGTTTATAAGGCACTTAGTGGAGGAGTGGGAATTCCATTTGTAAGATGGTATGGAACCGAATGTGATTATAATGCCATGGTAATTGATTTATTAGGACCATCATTGGAAGATTTGTTCAACTATTGTAATCGGAAATTCACTTATAAAACGGTGTTGTTATTGGCAGATCAATTAATTTGTAGAATCGAATATATTCATGCTAGATGTTTTATTCATAGAGATATTAAACCTGATAATTTTTTAATGGGTATTGGTAGAAGAGGTAGTCAAGTTAATGTTATTGATTTTGGTTTGGCAAAGAAATTTAGAGATCCAAGAACCCATTTACATATTCCTTATAGAGAAAATAAGAATTTAACTGGTACTGCAAGATATGCTTCTGTTAATACTCATTTAGGTATTGAACAACTGAGAAGAGATGATTTAGAAAGTTTGGGTTATGTTTTGATATATTTTTGTAGAGGTTCTTTACCATGGCAAGGTTTAAAAGCTGCTACTAAAAGACAAAAATATGATCGAATTATGGAGAAAAAAATGACTACTCCAAATGATGTTTTAACAAAAGGTTTACCAAAAGAGTTTTTAGATTATATGAATTATATTAAATCTTTAAGATTTGAAGATAAACCTGATTATCCATTTTTAAGAAAATTATTTAGAGATTTATTTAAAAGAGAAAATTACAGATATGATTATGTTTTTGATTGGACTTTATATAAATTTCAACAAGAAAAACAAAGAGAACAAAAATTAATTGATCAAGAAGGTCAACAAAATCAAAATCAAAATCAAGTTCAAAATCAAACTCAACCATCAAATCAAGTTCAATCTCAACCTCAAATTCAACCTCAACAATCTCCAATGAATATTCAACAAATTCAAGCATCACAAATATCTTCAAATCAATTACCTGTTCAAGGTACTAATCAGGATCCAGAGTTATATCAAAAGAAAAAAGTAAAAAATCCAAACTGGTTATAGCATGTATTAATCAACATTATCATATTTACTAACTTCTTTATTATCTAATTTGGTTTTCTCTTCTGTAACTCCTTTATTATAATCTGCACTTAAGAAATTAAATACATTAAATTCAGCTTCTTCATTCTTTAAATTATCAATAAATCCAAAAAATCCATAAAATGAATTTTCTCTAACTTCTTCATTATAAATTTTATCATAAATAAATTTCATTTTAAATTTATCCATTTCTTCTTTATATCTACCAAAATCAATTGGTTTATAACCAAATTTTTCTAATTGACCATTATACCCAGTATAAACTGGATTTTCTAATAAAAGTCCTAAAGCTGGTGCTTTGGGAATATTAACATTACTAGATCCAAATGTTTCTTCAATTCTAGTTAATGGACATCCAGTACGAACTAATAATGTAGCCATGGCAATCATTTTTCTAATTTGATGTAACATAAAAGATTGTCCATGGATTTTAATTGATACCCATTCAGTTTTATCAATTACAAATGGATCTGAAACCAGTGTATTAATCATATATCTTCTAGCTGATGGATCTTTAAATGTTTTACCAATAGTATAATTATGGAAATTATGAGATCCTTCATATTGTTTCATAGCTTCTCTAAAGAGCTCAAGTTTTTCATTACTTAATTTATATGATCTTCTTCTTTCATTCTCTAATTGTTTAACTTGTTTAACTTTTGAACCATATTCAGTTATTTGTCCTTCTTCATCATATGTTTTATCATCTGATTTTTCTGGAATACCAAGTTCTTTTCTAAGCTTTTCTGTTTGTTCAATAGTTTCTTTCCACCATGCTTCACCTTCTTTATCTTCACGATAAAATCCTGGATGTTTAGATTTTTCTTCTTGTAATTGTTCACTTAAAATAGTACTTGGTTTTGGAGGTAATAAACTATAAGTAGGTAATAAATATTCATAAACTCTTGAAGAACACATTTTTCTACAATCAAAACTTTTATTGGTTCTTTCAATCCCCCAAATTCTAATTTGTTCAGGTAATTCATTATTAATTTTAGTCATAATATCTTCTTCTTCAATAATAAGTTTACATGAAATAACATTACCAGCAGCATGAACACCTTTATCGGTTCTAGCAGCTCTCATAAATCCATTTTTCTTTAAATCATCAGCGTTATCTTGTGAAATTGCCCCAGCTTTAATAAATGCTTGAAAGATATCATTTTCAATAGTTTTAACTTCAGGATTATTTTGAATTTGCATCCCATTGTAACCAGTTCCACAATATCCAATCATACATGCTACTTTTCTTTTTGGTTTTCTTTCTGATTTAGGTAAAGGATTACCATTTTCATCTAATCTAGGAGTATATTCTCTTAAAAATAGTTAGTATCAAAAGAACAATCGTATTAAATTTCATGCATACCTACTGATTATATTCTTTAGTTTTTTGTCTTTTTTCGCCACCTTCACGTTTATCGGCTTTACGAGCCTTGGTCCATTTATGTTGTTGGCCCCTTTTATAAACATCTTCATTAGTTTCAACATTATCTGACATGTTAAATTAAAAAAAAATTAATTGTAATTTTTCACTTCGGTGTCTACACTACCGGCATCGCGAAAAATATAATCTCATCGCTTCAAGGTTGAGATTTTTCAGGTAAGGTAATGAGACAATTAACAGAAGAAGAAACCAAAACTGTATTCGAAAAGCTTGCCAATTATATCGGTAGAAATATATCCTTCCTTATAGATAATCCAACCAACCCACATGTTTTCAGATTACAAAAAGATCGGGTCTATTATGTATCAGAATCGGTCGCAAATTTTGCTACTTCAGTTTCAAGAAAACAATTAATGTCATTAGGAACTTGTTTTGGGAAGTTTACAAAGACTGGGAAGTTCAGATTACATATAACAGCATTGCCATATTTAGCCCAATACGCTAAGTATAAGGTTTGGATCAAAACCAATGGAGAAATGCCATTTTTATATGGGAATCATGTTTTAAAAGCACATATTGGTAGAATGTCTGAAGATATTCCTGAACATGCCGGTGTGATAGTTTATTCTATGAACGATGTTGCATTAGGATTTGGTGTTAGTGCTAAATCAACCAATGAAGCAAGAAATTTACAACCAACTGCTATAGTAGCATTTAGACAAGGTGATATAGGAGAATACTTAAGAGAAGAAGATACTTTATTTACGTAATGCATATTCATGGGCTTTTTCTATTACTATGTACAATTTTACTGAATCTCTAATAACCTAAACTAATAGTTAAATACTACATGTCTTAATAAAAGACCTGGGTTACCAGATGATTTAACATAATTATAATCAACAGTTTTATCGAAATCAACTGGGGCAATTTCTCTTTCGGTTCTAGAATAATTATAATCTCTGATAAATAAAACATTAGCCTTTTGATAAAATTCTAATAAGTTTCTAGTTTGGGCTTTGGTTAAGTTTTTAACTTGGAATGGTTTAAGACCTCCATTATTTAATAATTTTTCAATTACGTAGGTATCTAATTTTTTATCATAAGGATCAAATTCTTTTAATCCTAATCCAATAGAAAAGTTATCATGCTTATTACAATCGTCAGATTCACTAACTAAAACACCAGCATTTTTAAATTTCAAATCACCACCAACAAGATCCATTACAAATTTACCAAATTCAAATTCCCTGATGTGTATTGGATTGAAATCTGGATGTCTATAAGTAGTTAATGGTTCACTAGTTAAAGCATTAAAATTATCAAAAGAAAATAAAATTGGGAATTTACTTTGTTGAAGTTGATTTATGAAAAATTGGAAAGCATTATTACCTTCTTCTTTACCAAAATCATGACAATTTAATAAATATTCATATAAATTGTTTTCATCCTTTTTATATTCATATTGAACATTATTTGAAGAAAAACTTACATCTTCTGTTAATGGCATTTGGGTTAAAATATCTTTGTTAACATTTCTAAATTGAACAATAAATCTCTTATTTAACATTGGTTGTTGGTATAAACCTAACTTCTTATTAAAGATATAACTACTGGAACCATCTCTAATTTTTTCGGCATAATCAAAATGGAATAAAAGCATATTTTGTTCGTGTTTATCTAAACCTAAAGCTTGTACTTGTGATATTAAGGTGGATTTCCCACTTCTGAAAGGTCCAAGTAATGCAATTCTGTTTAAATCTGAGGTTGTCTCAGGTGTAATTTTACTTAAAAAATTATCATTCAATTGGATTAAATTATCACTAACAACAGAAATTGGACTTTTGAACAATTCATGATGTTGAAATTTTTTAAATCCTCCGATTTTAGTTAATTTAGCTTCAGTAACTTCATTATATTTAAAGACTTTACCATTATTTTGGACTAAATCTTCGGCTTTAAGGTCTTCTAAAGGTACATCTGTGGCATTTCTTTCGAATCCTAACTTTCTAACAGCATCTCTGAAATTTAAATGGGTCATACCAGACTTTTTCACTTCTTTCTTACCAGGATTCTTGTTCTTACCTCCAAAAACTACTTTTGATTTCCCAACTTTTTGAGGAGCATTTTTGGCACCTCCTTTTTTAGCCAAATGAACAGAGGATGTTTGGAATCCTCTGGTTAGAAGGCGTACACTCGACATACGTTTTGAACTTATTCCCAGGATCATATTTAAATCCAATAAATCGTTAGTTCAAAATTTTTCACTTGGTCGTTCGCGATTCCTGCACAAGTGAAGAAAATTTTCGGTACTTAAGAGTGAAAAATTTTGAGAAAAATTTTTTTGATGATGATATGAGTTGGAATAAATCTTGGTTACAATGTACTAGGTTTTATGCTACAGCTCGTAAACAACCAACCAAAACCAAACCACCTGTATTTCAATTTGGAAAATTTTCAAAATTGACCCTTCCATCTAAAAAACAATTAGAAATAAATGGTAAAGCCATCCAAAATATTGATTCATTTGATGCTTTAAAAATATTTCCAACTGTTAGAGTTGCAATGATAGAAGAAATCAGATCTGCTTATAACTTCAAAAACACATATCTTAAATCCAAAGATGAGTTGGTAATAAAACCATCGCCAGTTCAAGTTGCAGCTATCAAAAAGATTAATAAAACGAGAACTGTTAAGAAACCAAAAGATAAATTTGAAGAGAGTAAAGCAATTTTTAAAGAATTGATAGAAACAAATGTTAACAACACATTGAAGATTTTCACCATTGCTGCTGAAACTGGGTCTGGTAAAACATGGGCTTATTTATCTTCAATTCTTTCCAAGCTTAAGGAAGATGATATGGAAATGTTCAATAAAAGCCCAAAAGTTTATGAAAGTTCTCGTAAGTCTTCACAAGTTCGTTCGGTCGTCTTAGTTCCCACCAATGAATTGGTTGAACAAGTGTATAAAACTTTAGAATCCGCTAATAATTTATCACTTTCAACACTTGAACAAAAGTACTTGAACGAGCCTAAATTCGAGAGATTTTTAAATCAAGAACTCGAACGTGATAACCTTGGATTCAACATATTGAAATGGGGTGCAGGTGACCCTGCATCTGTATATTTCGATGCATTAAAGGAAAATGTAGTAGATGTACTTGTTACTACTCCTACTAAACTTCAATCTTTGGGTAAACAACATTCTAAAGAACAAAACCCTTATAGACAACTATATAATGTTCGTTATTGTGTTGTGGATGAAGCTGATACGTTATTTGATCCTTCTTGGGTCAATGACACTATATCAATTCTTGAAAAATTCTCCAAATGTGTAGATTTGATCTTATGCTCAGCTACAATTCCTAAAAGGTTTTCTAAAACTGTTGAAAACTTCTTTAAGGATCAAACTATTGATGTTATAACTCCATCTTTACATAAGGTTCCAAAGCAAGTGAATTTGAAGATCATTGATTCTGAACAACCACCTTATAATGGTAGTAAAACTAGATGTCTTGCACAAGCTTTATATGCCATCCAAGGTGATAATACAGAAGCAGGTTATGTCAAAAGAATCATTGTATTTGTGAATCATAAAAAAGATGTATCACCATTAGTTAATGTATTATGTTCAAAGTATCATAGAGATCCTCAAGATATTATTGGATTACTGGGTGATGATTCACCTATTGAAAGAGCTGAAAAAATTAAACCTTTTATAAATCCTCCAGAATCTTTACCCGATTCTAAATCTAAAATTAAAGTATTGGTTACTACTGATTTATTTGCTAGAGGTGTTAATTTTTCAAGCGTTAAAAATGTAATTTTAATGGATTTCCCAAATAATTCCGTTGATTTAATTCATCGTATTGGTAGAACTGGTAGAATGAAACAATCTGGTAGAGCATTTATCATTACTGATAAAAAATCTCGTAAATCTTGGGTTAAAAGTTTACCAAATGTTACCAGACAAGGTATCCGAATTGGGTAATTTAAAATGCCCAATTGGTTAATGTAAGTATTTTTTTTCTAAAAATTCCACAGTGATGTAACATTTTTATTTTTTTATGAACGTTTGACTTCTGAATACCGTGAGTGATAAATGCCAATCTGAAGTGGAATTTAACTAAAAATAATTACTAACTTTTAGGTTTAATGTTTTAATGTCCTGTATAGTTTTTTCCGCTAAGGGAAGCGTGGAGCCGCCAACGACAGGTCTGGTGCCGTGGGTCGTGTGAGACCGCGGGCATTGGACCAGGTGTCAAACTTATTATGATTGTAAATAGTGTAAATAGAGAATGCCTAGTGATGAAAAAAAGATTTTTATGACGTTAGACTTCTGATACTAATGAAGAAATCTTAACCTGAAGGCATATTTGTTAATGAATAACGATTTTTACCTTTATCATTTAATCTCTACGACTATTTTTGGAGATTCAAAATCCACTTGCCTAATGCGGTAAGTCATTCCCGACAAGATTTTCAACGTAGATAAAGCTATAAATACACCCAAATCTGCCAAATCAAAGTATCTAAGGCTATACAACCTGGGGTATGTTCTATAGATACAAATACAAATCATTCATATTATAAATTGTTTAAAATGTCTACTAAGGAAACTTCACGATCCACCAAACCTTCCAGCTCATCAAAATTTCAATCAGTTAAATTGTTATCTAATGAAGACGTAGATAAGGCTGCTAAAACTTTAGTTCAAGCCTTTTCTGCCGATGCGTTAGCCAAACTTTTAGTTTGTCATATTCCAGATAAAGAGCATCGTATTTATTGTGAAACAAAATTATATGAAGCTTATCTTAGACAACATATAAAGTGTGGAATTGTACTTGGAATTAATGAAAATGAAGACGATTTCGATACCGTTGCAATTTGGTCAACACCAAAGTCGATGGAATTGGGTTTAGAATCATTCAACACCTTAATGTCCTCTGGATATGATAAAGTTTGGGAATCTATTGGAGAAATTGGTAGAGAGAAAGTTTTCGATGGCATGTTACCACTTTTACATGATACTTGTGAAAGAATAATGAATAATGATCAAAGGTTTAAAGGAAAGCAGTTGTTCACTTTAGTTTACTTGGGATCCACCAAGAATGCTAGAGGTAAAGGATATGCTAGATTAATGTTTGACTATATGTTTGAGAATTATATTAATAGTACTGCAAATAATTTATGTTATCTTGAAAGTTCAAGTCCCGTCAACATTCCAATCTATGAAAAGTTTGGCTTTCATTTTTATGAAGATATTGTGTTGGGAGAGAAGAAACCAGGGTCTGTTGAAGGACAAGATTATGCGGTGATGAATGTGATGATTAGAGATACTGATGGGAAAGACTGGACCAAGGCTGCTGCCCGTCTCTGAGTCAAATCAAGTGTAGTACTCAACTCTACAGCGTTTATGCCAAACACTATTTGTGACACTCTGTTAACTAGTTTATTATCTATATACAATGTTTATTCATCCAACGAAAGCACACTATATTGTGATGGTAACGTTTTGGATTCAAACTCTTTTTTAGCTTTAGCAATCAACTCTTGTTCTTGGGCTTTGGTTAATGGTTTGACCACTTGATCTGGTGGAACAAACTTAAAGTATCCAAATCCAAATTCTCTGTCTGTCATCTTGTTTAAAACATACAATTGTGATCTTACGTACACTAATAAAGCTTCAACATGTCTCATATCAACATTTGGGTCTCCATTAAGAACATTTCTCCATAATGCTGATGCAAAAGTGATGTCGTCGGTCATTAATCCTTCATCATACGATAAAACACACCCTAACATTTGAGTATGGTAGTCTTTTAAGTATCCTTCAATGATTCTGGTAGATGAAATCCCCAATTCTTCGGCCATTCTTAATTCCATATCTCTGAATATTCTATCTACAAGTTTCTGTTGATAATTTCTACCATATTTGAAGGGTAAAGCTCTCATTCTAACCGATAAAATCCAGTAATGTAAGATGGTAATTTGGAACCATTGAGAGAAACTTTGAGGTAATCCTAAGGTTTCATAATAGAATCTGGCGGTGTCACTTAATGGTTCGTTTGGATAATACATTCCTTGTTTTTTACATTCGGCAAAATAGGTTGATCCTGCTACCGGACCTGCTCTAGATTTGTCCATATCAATATTGAATAATTTGATCACGGTTTGCCCTATGTTTTGCTTGAACTCCGACATCTTGAATCCTGGTTGGGCTTCAATCTTGTTATCTGAAAGGAAGGCAGCTTTGGTTTTAGCAGGACGTGGATTAATCTTCAAATCTTGGGGGACTTTAGGTAATGTAGATTCTCCTGCAAGTTTAGATGGGGCGTTGATATCTTCATTTTTGTCTTTAAATTGGTTCAATATGCTTTGACTTTGGAACAATACTGATCCTGAAGTTCTGAATCCTCTGGAAAGTATTCCAGAAATTCCAAAAGAGGTGCCTGTAGCTATAGGTTTACAGACCGTCTTTATCATTACTGAAAATTTTTCAGCGCGCTAAGAGTCTCATATATATGTATTAAACAGCTATATAATAATCTCTACTTATCTATGTTGCGCCGGTTTTGGGACAAATTGGGGGAAAAATTTTGTACTTTTAGCCTACAATTATCGTCTTTGGGCTTACTCGAGCGCTTTAACTGTGATGGCAGACTCGGTATCGTAATCAAAAGTTTTATGTTCACCGTAGTAGTTAAAAGTATTGTAACCCCAGTTGGTAGTAGGTCCAAATAACGCTGGATAATAACATGGTGTTAATGGCCATCCGTTTTTGAATCTTGCTGGCAAGTCTGGGTTTGAAGAATATAATCTTGAGACTGCAAATAAGATTCTTTCATCTTGGGCTAAACCTTTCATATAGTCTAAATTACCTGGTTTGATAATAAGATCTCCGGTAATCATTACAGTACCTTTCCAGATATCTAAAAATGGAAGGTTGGATCCTTTGGTTTGTCTGACTTCTGGGCTATTTGGGTCTTTTTCACCATCACGAGGTGCTTCAGTTAAGCCAATATAAGCAAGTGCTTTGCCTTCATCAGCTCTTTTCTGTAATTCTTTAAGGATGTATCCAAAGGAAATATAAGGATGAATTTCATCATGAATACCTTTCATTCCTTGGTAAGAATCATTCCAAGGACTGAATCTAATGGCCAATTTATCTGCACCAATAACTTTAGTTAAATGGTCAATTAACTCTAAAACGAAACGGGCTCTATTTTCAATAGATCCACCATATTCATCTGTTCTTGTATTTGAAGATTTTTGGATTAATGTATCTATCAAATAACCGTTAGCACCATGAAGTTCGACAATATCAAATCCAGCTTCAAGAGCTTTTTTAGCAGCTTGTGTAAAATCTTCATAAATAATATCTTTCAATTCTTGAGTAGTAAATTCTTGAAGTTCATTCCCACAAGATTCTGCTAACTCCTTAGATTTATCTCCAAAGTATAAAGGAGAATTGGATTTAAATGGAATATTTTGTTCTTTCAAATAAGATGGGTCTGCACCTCTAGCATAAGCAACTAATTGAGTACCGATATAACATCCCTTTTCATGGACTTTGGTAGTTAACTTCTTGAATTCTTGGACTTGTTTATCGTTCCACAACCCAATGGTATTTCTAATCATACCGGTTCTTTTAGAAACCATATTAGAACCAGTAATGATAAGTGAACCTGGTACAGTGGTTCTACTCATATAGTAGTCAAACATGATGTTTGAAATACAATGGTCATCTGTGGCCCTATATCTTGTTGATGGGGAATGAACAATTCTGTGTTGAAGTTCAAGGCCACTAAGTTTGTATGGTTTAAAGACGTTGGTGTCTTTTAATGGGACAATAGGAATTGAATCTTCATCTGGTAATGGGATTTCTTTACTTGTGTTTTTGTCAAAGATCATATTTGAATGTTTGTTGTTGCCCTATTATTCGGCAAACAAGCTATTTATATACCTTTTGCAACCAATGTCCAACTATGTAAGGTGTTGCCTAATTTGGCTTGGCTCATGCACGATGCGGGCTTTAGTCGAATGAATTATTAATACATAACGGAAATATACCAACAAGTCTGGAAATATTAGTAATCTTCTAAGTTAATGTGTATTCATAAGGTCTTGTGAATTGTGAGAAGGCGTTGTTTAATGCCTGGTGAATCATTGGTAGTTTTTTTTTACATTAATAAACTAAGTACTTCGGTTGGTCGAGAAAAATTTTTAGTCAATTATCCGAACTGCTGAAACTGAGGACGTTTCGTGCAGAAAAAAGGACAATTGTCTTTACAACGAATTCCAGAATTTATAAAGTTATCTATATATATAACCCCTGAATGTATTTACATGGTTATCTATGTATAATTGTATATATTTTATCATTTATATATTTTAAAAACAGTCTCAAACATCCAAAAGCAGCCTAAACTAAACCATCAGCAGAGATGTTTCTGCCATGATTCCCCACAAAAATACCACGTATTTGACTACCTAAATGGAGTATGTCGTATCTAAGTTGTCGTATCTAAGCAATTGCAATAGATTTTTTGTTTCTTTCTGTATTTTCGTCGAAAGTTTCAACTTTTCCGTATCTACTATAAGTATTATAGCCCCAGTTTTCAGTACGATTATAAAAAGTAGGTCTATCATACTCTGTTAAATCTAAACCATCTCTTAATCTAATAGGTAAATCAGGATTAGAAGTGTAATACTTAGAAAACGCAACCAAAGTTCTACCAGTTTGAATTTCTCTCTTTAAAGTGGTGAATTCTGGTGCATCATAACTATAATTACCAGCACGTACAATAATCCCTTTCCAAATATCGAAGAAGAACTCATTGGAACCTTCGAGATCTACTTCGTAAGAAGCTTGCACCCTCGGTTCAACTACAGAGATATAAGCCAATCCCTTACCTTGATCAGCTCTTTTCTGTAATTCTTTAGCTATATACCCAAAACTAGCATAAGGATGAATATCATCATCAGCACCTTTCATTCCTTGGAATTTCGCCCAAGGTGAAAGTCTAACAGCCAATCTTGAAGCGCCAATAATTGGAGTCAAATGGTCAATTAACTCTAATAATAATCTAGCCCTATTTTCAATTGAACCTCCATATTCATCGGTTCTCTTATTACTACTAGATTGGATAAACTGGTCTAAAAAGTATCCATGAGCACCGTGGAGTTCCACGTAATCAAATCCAGCTTCAATTGCATTTTTTGCAGCTACCGTGAAATCTTCATAGATAAGACTTTTGGTTTCTTCTAATGTAAACCCTCTATACTTTACACCAGCATCTTCAATGGTTTCTTTAAGATTATCATACGATTCTGGTGATGCAGATGTGATGTCAAGTCCATGTTTCTTAGCTAATTCAGGACTGGCAACTCTACCCAAAGCCCACAATTGTATCGAGGTAAAAGACCCATTGTCGTGGATCTTGTCCACAATTTTCTTCCAAGCAGCAACATGTTTCTTATCCCAAATTCCTGGAGCATGATCGTAAAGTCCAGTTCTGGGAGACACGTGAGTTCCTTCGGTGATAATTAAACTTCCTGGGACTTTGGACCTTTCATCATAGTATTTCAATTGCAAATTTGAGGGTGTATGGTCCTCTAAAGCTCTATATCTTGTCGTGGGAGCAAAAACAATTCTATGTTGCAATTCGTTATCACCAACCTTAATTGGTTTGAAAGCATCGATATCACCCAATGGGGAGATCTTTTTGGTGCCTTTTAAAGAAGTAGACATCTTTTAATGAATTAAGAAATGTGCTTACTAAGTGCCTTATATACGCGAGCCTGTGGCTGCAAAAAAAAATTACGGGAATTTTTTTTACCGCTTTAATACGAGTTAGTAATGAACGGATACCGACTTCCTATAGCCAATGGTACCAAGAAATATAACTCATATATTGTATATTCTACTTTAGTCTAAATCTAAACTAGCGGTTGAGGTTTTTTAGCTTTTTCTTTTTCCTCGTCGAATTTCTTACTTTCGCCGTGTCTTGTATAGGTATTGTAACCCCAGTTGTCCATGGTATAGAAAGTGTCTCTGTCGTAATCGTTTAAGTCTAATCCTTCTTTTAATCTTGTTGGAAGATCTGGGTTTGAAATGTAGTATCTACCAAAAGCCACTAAGGTTCTATCATTTGAAATATCTTTCTTTAATGTGGTGAACTCTGGTGCGTCGTAGGTGTAATTACCAGCTCTGATAACTTTTCCCTTCCAAATATCAATGAAGAAATCATTTGAACCTTCCATTACAGCAGATTCAGTACCATTCATACGAGGTTCAATTAATGAAATGTAAGCTAATTCTTTCCCGTTGTCGGCTCTTTTTTGTAATTCTTTGGCAAGATAACTAAATGTCACATATGGATGAATGTCCTCATCGATACCTTTCATATCTTGGACCTTGGACCATGGGGAAAATCTGACTGCTAATTTTTCAGCACCAATTTCTTCACTTAAATGGTCAATTAATTCTAAAAGGAATCTAGCTCTGTTTTCAATAGACCCACCATATTTATCTGTTCTTTTATTAGAACTTGGTAATAAAAATTGATCTAATAAAAATCCATTGGCAGCGTGAAGTTCAATATAATCAAATCCGGCTTTAATACCGTTTTTAGCTGCATTAGTGAAATCTTCAACGATATAACTTTTAATTTCTTCCACAGTAAGCTCTCTAATAGTAACATCGAGTTTTTTGGCGAATCCTTCAAGTTGCTCATTTACAATTGGACTAGCAGAAGTAACGTCAAATCCTAATTCTTTTGCATAACTTGGATCACCAACCTTACCCATTCCTACAATTTGAAGGGCAACGAATGATTTATTTTCATGGACTTTATCTGTAAGTTTCTTCCATCCGTTAACTTGTTGATCGTTCCAAATCCCAGGAGAAATACGGTATAATCCAGATCTTAAACTGATATTTGTGGCTTCAGTGATCACCAATGAACCTGGAACTTTAGATCTGTCATCAAAGTACTGTAAAATCAAGTCTGAAGGCATATGGCCCTCGGCAGCTCTTAATCTGGTAGTTGGTGCAGCAACAATTCTGTGTTGGAGAGTATTTTTACCAAGCTTAATTGGTTCGAAAGCTTTAGTGTTTCTTAATGCATTAATTTGTTTCATTTTAATTGAATCTATAATGATATTATGGACGTAGCCTAAAATATTTATAGTTAATAACGAATGCAGTAAATTACTAATCAATTGTGTAAGTCTCTTAATGCTAATGAAATTACTAATTTAGTACTGCCTATTTTGCAACATTATGAGGTTTAGCTTACATATTGCAAATTTTCGGAGATATGAAACGGAGAAAACAATTGTAAGCTTTTTAGCCATATATGGTTTTCTTTGACACAAAAAGAAATGTAGGAGGTCTATTAATATCCATATATTCACCCTAAGTACCTTTAAACTCCAATTTAATACCTACAACATGTGTTATTGCAATATACTTCAAAAATGAAAATTTGTAAAAATAATCGTGTACATACCATGTTGAAAGTAATTTTTGTTGCAATTTGGTGTACCGGTGTGAATTCGTATTAAACTCCGTTTCTTAACAGCGTTAATGACATAAGCCTTTCCCCTTCTGAGTTGAATTAGATTTATACGAGGACTTACAGGACACAGAAAGGGAAGAGAGTTTTTAGTTGGTTGAAGGGCGTTTAAAATAAACATCTAATTTATATTCTATATCATTCTATAAAAGCGAGCTTAATAATTGATAGCTTTGGCTATTCATGCAGTGTATTCTAAAGAGCTTAAGCAAGTGCTTCTGCTGTAACAAGTTTCTCTTTGGCTTCATCAAAGCTATTTTCTTCACCATACTTTGGATATGTATTGTAACCCCAGTTTTGTAATGGTGTATAGAAAGTATCTCTATCATAAGCATTCAATTCTAATCCTTCTTTTAATCTTTTTGGGAGATCTGGGTTGGCCACATAATATCTTCCGAAAGCAACTAAAGTTCTGTCATTATCAATTTCTTTCTTCAAAGTGGTAAATTCTGGAGCATCGTAAGTATAGTTACCAGCTCTGACAACTACACCTTTCCAGATATCCAAAAAGAATTCATTTGAACCTTCGAAATCGGCTTCATCTGAACCATTCATACGAGGTTCAACAATAGATACATAAGCTAATTTATTACCTTTTTCAGCTCTTTTTTGTAATTCTTTAGCGATGTAACCAAAGGTAACATATGGGTGAATATCGGCGTTTCCACCAGCCATATCTTGATATTGAGCCCATGGTGAGAGTCTAACAGCTAATTTGTCAGCACCGGCAATTGGAATCAAATGGTCAATTAATTCTAAAAGGAATCTGGCTCTGTTTTCAATAGATCCACCGTATTCATCAGTTCTTTGGTTAGTACTTGATTGAAGGAATTGGTCAATTAAGAACCCATGAGCAGCGTGGATTTCGACATAATCGAAACCTGCTGCAAGAGCATTTTTAACAGCAACAGTGTAATCTTCATAGATAAGTTTTTTAATTTCTTCAGTAGTGAAGGCTCCGAAGTTTGCACCAGCGTCTTTAATTTCTTTCAAACGAGATTCACTAGCAATTGCAGATGGTGCTGTTACATCATAACCTAATTCTTTCATATATTGGGCATCTGATTGTCTACCTAAAGCAATTAATTGAAGACTTATAAAAGATTTGTTTTCATGGACTTTATCAACGATTTTTTTCCAAGCTTTGACATGTCTTTCGTTCCAAATACCAGGTGTGTGGTGAGTTACACCGGCAGCGTAAGAAACATCACTGGCTTCTGTAATGACAAAAGAACCAGGATATTTGGTTCTATCATCGAAGTATTTTAATGCAAGGTTTGAAGGAATGTGCTCTTCTGCAACTCTATATCTTGCAGTTGGAGCATGTACAATTCTGTGTTGAAGAGTATTTTTACCTAAAACAAAAGGTTCGAAAACTTTGGTGTTGGCTAATGGGGTTGTCTTTGTTGAAGTCATTGTCTTTAAATTATAGAGTATACATAGCTATATATATATACGTATATTAAGAATTTTGTCCACGTACATATTGCAATTCTGTGAATAATCACGCATTGTATTAATTATCTAGTGAAGAGCTTGTGTGAATAATCATTGGTGAATAATCATGCATATTTTTATGCACGGTGGACTAAAAAGCTTCTCTTTACAAAAAGAAACTGAGGATTACTAATCTCTATTACACTATATTTTAACATTAAGCCTCATCCCTACAGCCTTATATCGGCTTAGTATCCAGAATACAGAAGCTAACACCGATACCAATCCGCAAAATAAACTAAACATGGTATAGTGGTACTTGGACAGATCGCCTATAATGGCACTCGCAACCGGTATACCAAATAAATTGCCGGCACTAACGAAGAAGTACATTAACCCATAACGAGCCCCGAAAGTTTTGACCGGGGTGATCTGCCTGAGACAAACTGGAGTTAAAGACAAGATCAGCGACGAAAAGAATCCAAAAAACAGGATAAATACATAAATGATCACGTGATTCAGGCCAAATGGAAGCCATAAAGTTAATATACTTATAGCAGAACACACGATCATAAGCACCATTACATTAAAATGACCGATTTTATCACTTAAATAGCCTGGTGCAAATCTTCCCGGGATTCCTGCAGCATTGAAAATCGTTAATAAAATATAAGACTCCCCTTCAGAAACACCTTGAGTAATAGCAAAAGTTCCATAATAGGTAGCAACTGAAAGTAATGATACTTCTCCACAAAGAACTCCTAATACAAGAAAATTGAATTTTGGATCTTTGACAGCGCTGTAATCAAAATACTTCTTACTTGAATCCCATAATTCTCGAAGCTTTGTCCTCTCTATTTCAACAGATGAAGACTCGGTTTGTTCAGAAAGCTCAATAGATTCTTCCTGTTCTTGAAACCTCTCCTCAATCAAAAGCGTAGCAATTATATTTAATGCTAAACAAAAAAATGCCAATATTCTTAGCGCCCATACAAAACCTACTTGTTCATATAATTGTCTTAACATAAGAGGTATAGCTATACCACCTACAGAACCACCAATTGAACAAAGTCCAATAGCAAACCCGATTTTGAGGAAAAACCAATGACTTATAACTCCAACTAATGGACTTATACACAAAGCGTTTCCAATACCGCAACATATAGATAATGATAAGATAAACTGCCAAACCTTGGTACAATTAGCAGTCGCCATGGTTCCTACAAAACTAAGAATGGTTCCTGCCACCATAGGTCTAAATGCTCCTTTAGTATCGAAATAAGGTCCTACAAAGATTGTTAAACTGAATGAAAGAGCCATATATATCGAAAAAATCCATGAAATGGTTGCAGCCGATGCATGTTCAAGCTGATGTTTAGCTAAATACGTTTGAATAGCCCCTACGGAATTTAAAGTCCCAAAACAAGAAACTAAGCCAAGAAATGAACCTAATAGAACCGAATATGCTTTGAATCCGCCATCAGGGTAGCTTTGTTCTTCTCTTGAAGTAGTCATTATAGGACATTAACTCGCGCATGAGTCAGGTTTATATAGAGGAAATTTTCATGGCAGTTAGCGGATAACATGGTTAAGGGTTATGAACGTCGCAAATGTGGGCATTTTTTGGCTGCTTTAAGAAGGTCTTTCCTAGAGTATATATTATAATATTTAATTAAGCAATTGGTAAAGGGTCTTTGTTTTTTTCTTCAGCCTCTTGATAGTTATTTTCAACACCATAGGGAGTATGGGTGTTATAACCCCAATTACTTTTAGGAGTGTAGAATGTACTACGATCATAAGGTCTTAAATCTAATCCTTCTCTTAATCTAACTGGTAAATCAGGATTTGAAGTATAATATCTAACAAATCCAATTAATGTTCTACCATCGGCAACATCTTTTTTCAAGGTGGTGAACTCTGGGATGTCAAGACCATAAGCTCCTGTACGAAGAAGAATACCTTTCCAAATGTCTAAAAAGAACTGATTGGATCCTTCAAGAACGGCGTCTTCAGCTCCATTAATACGAGGTTCAACGATTGAAATATAAGCCAATTCTTTTCCCTCATCAGCTCGCTTTTGTAATTCTTTAGCTAAATATCCAAATGTTACATATGGGTGAATTTCATCATCTGCACCTTTCATTCCGTGGAATTGAGACCATGGTGAAATTCTAATTGCTAGCTTATCAGCACCCACTGCATCCACCAAATGATCAATTAAATCTAAAAGGAATTTGGCTCTATTCTCAACAGAACCTCCATATTCGTCATCACGTTTGTTTGAGGTTGACTGTAAGATTTCATCTAATAAATAACCAAAAGCGCTATGGATTTCGATATAATCGAAGCCAGCTTTAATACCATTTTTTGCTGCTGTAACAAAGTCATTGAAAAGTGTTTCTTTGATATCACTAGTAGTAAGTTGTCTAAACTTAACACCGAATTTTTCGGCAGTTTCTTGATCCTCCAGTGGTATCACACCTGAGACTGTAAGCAAATCAATACCTAACTCTTTATAAGTAGGAGGACTTCCGAACCTACCTGGTGAAAATATTTGTAAAGAAATGAAAGAACCGTTAGAATGTACCTTATCAGTAATTTTTTTCCAACCTTTAATATGATTTTCTTCCCAGATACCTGGTCCATTGGGCCAAACACCAGTTCTTTTTGAAATATGAGCTCCCTCCGATATTAATAAGGATCCTGGTTCTTTGGATCTGTCATCGTAGTATTGTAACTGAAAATTAGAAGGGCTAAAGTCATCTAAGGCTCTAAGCCTAGTAGCAGGACCCAATACAATTCTATGCAGAAGCGTGTTTTTACCAACTTTAATAGGTGCAAAAACTTCAGTATCCTTAAGTGGTGTAATTTTAATGTTAGACATGTTCTTTAAACTCTACAAATCAGTGGATAAACTAGGTCTATTTATACTATT
This sequence comes from Yamadazyma epiphylla, assembly GCA_030571925.1. NCBI lineage: Eukaryota > Fungi > Ascomycota > Pichiomycetes > Serinales > Debaryomycetaceae > Yamadazyma > Yamadazyma epiphylla. Next base: position 125,640 of record JAJLZA010000002.1, read on the forward strand.
CACAAGGGGCCCAAATTCTTAAGAAAGTGGCATTTTTATCCCATTTCCTGGGATTTTTAAGAGTGCTTAGTAATATTTAAGCCATTATTTTGATCTTGAAATATATACACGAAATGAAGGTTAATAAATGACAGAATTTAATTGGAAATATAAGATTTGTAATCTCCTGATTTTTAGCTTTAGAAAGGTATCAAAAATGTATTTTTAAAATATTTTTAGCTAAAGTCAAGCAGTATCGCCAGCGCTCACATTCCATTGAAGGTAAATGTTGCAGAGGAAGAGATGATTTGTGAGAATTATACTATAAACCACACGCTGAAAAGACTTAGAGAGGTTAGATGACTATTTGCTTTTAATTCATTGCTGTTTCTATATAATTTTTATCTATTCTAATACTAAAAAGACTTAAAGAGGTTAGACTTCTATTTTCCTTTTTTTATTGCAATTTCTATATAATTTTTATCTATTCTAATACTTCCATTTACTAGTAAATCATTGAATTGGACCTGCTTTATGGGCACGTTCGACAGTTTCATCAAAAGTCTTCTTAGAACCGTATTCTACAAAAGTGTTGTAACCCCAGTTCTCTAAAGCATTATAGAAAGTATCTCTATCATAAGGTTTAATACCAAGTCCCTTCTTTAATCTGAAAGGTAAATCAGGGTTTGAAGTAAAATATCTTGTAAACCCAACCAAGGTTCTATCATCAGCAACATCATTTTTCAATGTGGTAAACTTTGGAGCATCATAACTATAGTTACCAGCACGGAGAATAGGACCTTTATAAATATCAAGGAAAAATTGGTTAGAACCTTCTAAATCTAAAGTATAGTTACCATTGACACGAGGTTCAACAATGGAAATATAAGCTAATTGTTTGCCCTTGTCGGCTCTTTTTTGTAATTCTTTAGCTAAATATCCAAAGGTAACGTATGGATGAACTTCATCATCAGCACCACCCATACCTTGAATTGTAGTCCATGGTGATAATCTAATGGCAAGTTTATCAGCACCAATGACTTCACTTAAATGGTCGATTAATTCTAAAGTAAATTTGGCTCTCTTTTCAATAGATCCACCGTATTCATCACTTCTTTTATTAGTAGAAGCTTGTAAGAAAGTGTCTAATAAATAACCATGAGCACCATGAATTTCAACATAATCAAAACCAGCTTTCACAGCATTTTTAGCAGCATTAGTATAGTCTTCATAGATGAAACTTTTAATTTCTTCAGTGGTCATTGATCTATAATTGATCTTGTTTGCTTCAAAGGCTTCTTTCAAACCTTCATAATAAATAGGTGTGGCTGCGGTGATATCAAAACCTAATTCCTTCATATATTCAGGATCAGCAGTTCTACCAATAGCCCAGAGTTGTAGTGAAATGAAAGATTTATTAGCATGAACTTTGTCAGTAATCTTTTTCCAAGCTTTAACTTGGTCTTCATTCCAAATTCCAGGTGCATGTCTGTATAAACCGGATCTTGGAGAAATATGAGTTGCTTCAGTAATTACTAAACCACCTGGAACCTTGGTTCTATCATCGTAGTATTGTAATTGTAAATCTGAAGGAACGTGGTCTTTATAAGATCTAAATCTTGTACCTGGTGTATATACAATTCTGTGTTCTAAAGTATTAGAACCAATTTTTAAAGGCTTAAAAGCATTGGTGTTTTCGAGTGGAGTTGTTTCAACTAAATCTTTGGTGGACATTATTAGAGAAATTATGCAATTATAGAAAGCTTATATAGAGTTTCGAGTTAGTGTGGATGAATTTCACAGATTACTAAGAGACACCGATAAGTGCGATAAATTTCGTATTAAGTTACTTTTTACCGGAAGTTTAGTAATCAAATTCTCCGTTTAGTAATCAAATTCTCCGTTTTGATAAACATCATCCAATGAAATTTCCAGAACGAATAACAACCGCCTATAAACTAAAGTTCGGCGTGGCATATCCGCACATTATTTCGAATAAACTCTTCTCTTTTGTTTCGTTGACAAAATTCCATAGTTTCTCATCATTCTCAACATCGGTCTCGTAATAAGCTGTCAATAATTTATGTACTATTGATTCAACTTCTGAATTATATTTCGTTTCTACTAGTAGTTTAAATGAACCAATCAAAGTTGTTTCTGTGATATTGATATTTAAGGAATATTTCAAAATAGTCTTTATAAATTTAATTTTATACTTAATTTTCAACTTACTTAGTAAAATATTGGTTAAAATTTTGCTGATATTATCGAATTGGAAATTTAGTTGGGACATTAATATCTTTACGAATTCAATATCATGACGAGACTGTACTTTATAGAATTTATGATGGAAAATAGGATGAGTGTATTCAATGGTATATTCAGGTGATAAAGTATCTGCTTCTTCGTTAAATAGTCGTTCTGCCATTCGACTTAATTCGTCAAGATTCATTTCTTGTTGATTATTAAACTCTTTAATTTCTTCATTTATTAATTTGATTTGGGCTCTTACATAATTATATCGTTTTAATTGTTCTAATTTAATGGTCTCAAGAGGTACGATCATATGGTTTTTAAATTGACTGACATTTAATAAATAGGGGAACCTAAAGTTGAATAATTCAACATTTAAACCGTATTTTAGTTCTTCGAACTTGTTTAACGTGGCATGGAAATCTTTTAAGTACTTGCTCTCGAGGTTCACACTGGTGATTTTATTCAGTAACTTGTTTATATATGTATGGAACTTGGTATATTTTTCATTCAAATTATAGACGAATTGATAATCGATGAGCTGTCGTATATAATGGGGGCCAAAGTTATTGTAACTGAATAAATCATTGAATGCTTTGTTTACATATATTAAATTATTATGTCTTATATCTGTGAAAATAAAGATCTTATAAAGGATTTCAGGTGGTAAATTGGAGAACTTAAGTTGAGGAGATTGTTTTGGTTTCTTTTTCACAGGTACTTTCGTCTTCACTCGGTGACGGTATGAATATTTGAATGGTCTTCCTGGATCTACAAAACCCATTTGATGCGAATCAAATCTGCGACAGAGATGAAAGAGTAGCATTTTTATAAGTCAACATTTATTTTATTATAAACTAAATTTTACCACTAGCTTTATCTTTAAATTGGTCTTCAGTAACACCTTTACCCATAGCAGCAGTTGAAGAAACACCACCAGTGACCATCTTCAATAATCCATCAATATATTCGGCACCTGACCATTTTTGATGTTTAACAATTTCAACACCATTTTCAATTTCTGGTTGTTGAACAGTTTGACCATAAGCTCTCATACCAATTTCAGAGTATTGTCTAGCAAAGTTATCAACGGCTAAGGCAGTAGTATGTAAACCAGCTAAGGTAATAAATTGCCATACGTAACCTAATTTACCTAATCTCTTGATATAAGTTTCTTGGTCATCAGCAGCCATGGCTCTGTTCCAGTTGAAAGATGGAGATAAGTTATAAGCTAACCATTGTTTTGGATATTTAGACTTAACACCGTCAGCAAATTCTTTAGCTTGGTTGTAGTCTGGTAATGCACTTTCCATCCAAATTAAATCAGCATATGGTGAGTAAGCTCTACCTCTCATAACGGCACATTGAGTACCACCTCTGTATCTGTAGTAACCTTCTCTGGTTCTTGAAACATCCCAGTTAAAGTAAATATCTTTACCTAAGATTTCTTTAGCTAATTTTCTGGCTTCTTTATGAGAAGTTTCAGTTAATGGACCAACTTTTGAAGTGAATTTAGCAATGGCACCTTTTTTATCTGAAATAGATGATTCGTTAATGGCATCAATAACAGCTTCATGGAATAATTTAAGACCAGCTTTTTTGGTCCATTCATCTTCAACGGCTTGTAATTGTTCACCGTAAAGACCACTTTGTTCAGCTTCATTCATTAAGGTAGCTAAATCTGGAGAATCTGGATTGGTAGCACCTTGAACAAAGTAATGATCTCTGTGATCAATGGTTGAAGTGATTAAAGTGGCAGCTTCAGAATCAGTTCTAGCAACACATAATAAATCAGATCCTAAAATATCAGCAGAAGCTCTAATAGCAACTAATCTATTGATATGTTCTTGAACAGGAACTAAAACTTTACCAGCCATGTGACCACATTTTTTAGTACCAGGAGCTTGATCTTCAATATGAATACCAGCAGCACCTCTTTCAACAAATAATTTAGTTAATTTGATGATAGCAGTAATACCACCATGACCAGTATCAGCATCAGCAATAATTGGTCTTAAGAAATCGGTGTAAGGAGTTTTAGCTCTTTCTTCCTTTGATAATCTTAATCTTTCTTCTCTTTGTTTTCTATCGTGGAATAATTGAGCAAACCATAAATGTTCAACTTTGTTTGGAACGGTATCATATGGATAATCAGCTAAATCAGGACTTGGTTCATTTGAAGTTGAAGCAGTTGAAGAACATTGCCAACCTGAAACATAAATACTGTCTAAATATTTAGCCATTTGAGAAATATGAATTGGATCTAAAGCACCAAAAGTGAAAGAAACAGTCTTATTTTTGTCATGATCTTCTAATAATTTATATAACTTTTTAGCTTGGTTAGAAGATGGGTAATCAATCTTTAAAGTACCTCTCTTTTTAGCAATATCTTCTGGTTTATAGATTCTTTTAGTTTTATGCCATCTTGGTTGTTTCCACCATTGTTCGATATCTTTAACTTGTTGGTTGAAGAATTTTTCTTCTTCGTTAATGTCAACTTTTGTATAAGGCATGATAATACAATAAATAACTAAAGATTTACCACTGGAAATTCGTCGACTTTTATAGTTTTCGCAACTGACTTTTTTACCCCAGATTATTTTTGCTCCGTTGATCCTTTTTCGGATTAATGGAACCCTGCACCCCAGCATTTTCTTATGATTTTTGTGTTAAATTAATCGTATATAGGTGTATTTGTATTGGCTTATAGTATATGGTAGGGTTTTATAATAGTTCAAGTACAAGTATATATTAATCTATCATAGTATATGCCTTCAAAAGCTCGTTTGCTCTCGGTAACGTATCAGCGGAACCTTACTTTTAAAGATCACATGGTCGTTAATCCATGGATACTCTTGACGGACCCGAGTCGGTGTACCTCTGGTCCGTTTCACCGAGGTTGAGTCACCTTATGTAATCATAATGCCCATAGTTAAAGACCGAGTATATAAGCTTGGAATTACGTACTTGCCTGTATAGTGGTTATGCCACAATATGAGTTAAGTCCGATGGCTGTGTGTAGAGTCATAATATTGGTGATATTCGTATTGGCGGAACGGGACCAAAAAAAAATATATTATTTACTATATTGGGCAACTAGATCTAACTCGAGCTTATTCTTTAACTGTACAACGGTATGTGGCCAACGGTGGTAGATTTTGTCAGTACGTCCAAATTTGCGACATTTTTTATGAACATACTCTATGATGAAAGTCTCTCTACAAGAAGTAATTCCTCTATTCTTGACGATTATAAGCCCACTAAAACCCACTAGTATTAGCTTAGGATCATCTTACAGATATCCCCATAATATACCGTAGAAGATTCCCTCTAGATGTAATACGACATTTCGACATCTGAATCAAGCTCCATCGCTGCTTTGGCACCCAAAATTGAAAATATTTTGGCTCACGTGATGTCGTGTGATTACTCTGTCAACAAACAATATATAACAGCAAACTACTAAAGTCATCTCTATAACTCTACTAAAGTCGCTGTACCTGCTATATTCTTCTCTATTTCACCAAACACTCCAGCCATATATCCTACCATAGCCCAATAGCAAAGCCTCTTTTGTCCATCGGCCGTAAGTGTACCTTTTAACTCCAACGGTGCGAAACCATATCTAATGAGTAACTATCTTCCCATAGAGTACCTAGATTATTCCGTATTACAGAAACTTACAAACTTCTTTATCCTGATAACGCCTTTATTCAGTTATGGACTAACTAGTTATCAAATTTACTTAAAGAAAAACTCTCAAGGGTTCAGTATTGACGTGTGTTTAATAATGATGGTATCTTCGATCCTCAAGATCATATACTATATCCTAAACCCCTACGAAGTATCGTTACTTAGACAAGCGTTAATCATGATCTTCATCCAGTGTGTTCTTCTTAAAACTGCACTTAGATACATGCAAGCACCAGCCAAATTATATGAAAATGACACCATGATAAATCAATCCTCATCGGGTATTGATGTAATAGTGAATAACTTGAAATATTTTGATAATTTCTATAGACGTCCGTTTGAATTCTGGCAATGGTTTAATGACCATCTTAAGTTTTGGGAATTTCTTATAAATTTCACTATTTGTATTACTATGGTATCATTTATTGGTAAAAAATCATCATTTTTCATAAATTTTATTGGGATTGGAGGGTTATTTACTGAAGCACTTTTACCATTACCACAGATTTTATTAATGCATAGACTCAAATCGACAAAAAACTTTAAATGGGTATTGTTAGTAAGTTGGTTAGGTGGGGATTTTTTGAAAATTAACTACCTTTTATTTGGAACTAATCAAATATCAAGTTTATTCATAATGGCAGCACTTTTTCAGACGACATTAGATTTAGTTATAGCTGGTCAATTTTTTTATTATAAGAACAAAGAGATGTTGTTACCGGTTTAAACAAATAGATATAATAGAGCATTTAAAGCATATACCTTGTATAATATCATATTAATATATTCTAATCACTATTTACAGAAACATATTCGACATTGGCTTTGGCTTGATTGATTAAATCTAAAGCTTCTTTACCAGCTAATTGATGTTTGACTTTGATATGTCGAGATAAGGCATCACCTCTTGAAAAAGTTTTGGATTTCCCATTACCTTGACCACCATTTTGTCTACCTTCACAAATTACACATCTAAAGATTTTCTTTTTAGTAGCATGAATTGTTTCTTTATGTCTTATTAAATCATAAGGTCTGGAAAAATGTTTATTACAAGGTTCACCAGTTGAAGGATTAATTAAATGACATTGATGTTCTTCTTTGGTGAATTTTTCAGATTTTGAACGATAATTGTTTTCAATATGATTAGATTTTGGTTTTGATTCATGATGGTTTTCATATTCAACATTAGAGTTATCTAAAGTTTCAATATTGTTAAGGGTATTGATATCGAAATCATCATTTTCTTCAAGAATTTCTTCTGGGGCAATCTCTTGAGGAGCTATTTCATGAGGAGAAATATTAAGTTTTTGCATTCCCATATCCATATCCATATCCATATCGATGTCCATGTCATCAACACCGATATTTATAGATTCGGGGTTAAGTTCGTCAAGTTGGTCAAGATTATTCATTTCAAGATTGTTCATTTCAAGTTCATTCATGTGGCCCAAATCATTAATTTGTCCAAGGTTGTTCATTTGCCCAAGGTCGTTAATTTGTCCAAGATCCATTCCCATATTATCTTGACTAATAAACTTATTCCCATCAAACCCATTAAAAAATTCGTCATCATTATTTTCAAAATTAGTATCGTCATCATCATCATCACTTAAATCATCATCGTCATCAAATTGTTCATTAAAATCTTCTTCCCAAACAAATCCGTCCTCGCCGGTTTCAAAACTATTGATATCATTTAAGCCATTATTAGAATTATCATGATGAATAAATATTGAAGAATCGTTTTCAAAATTGAAATTTATAGAAGTCGAAGGTTCAATATTTGGATTAAACAAATAATCATCAAATTTTTCATTAGGTGTTGTTAACGTTTTAAATCTTCTCTTAGGAGGTGTCATCTTCTTAAAAATCAGTTTACTAGTATTAAAACCATCATTTGAATCGGTTTTATCAACATTTTCGACATTTTGCTTCAAAAGTCTACTTGGTTGAATAAAAGATTGATCAGGGTTGCTGTATTCATTAAAAATTTTACCATAGTTAACTAAATCTTCATGCTTACTAACAGGTGTAAAATTGAAGAGAGAATTAATTTTTGGTTCGTCTAATGATGTTGAATATAAATCTTCGTTGACTAAGTCATTAAGGGATCTCTTTGGTATAATGACAGATGTCATGTTGTTAAATTAAGGGAGATATTCAGGAGAAAAAAATGATGATGTGTGAGAATGTGAAATCGGGTAAGGGATATTTATGTTGTGGAACGTTCGTTTACGTTCCAGTCGGCGATTTCCTAATTGGGCGATAATGGGTAAGGGTGTTGGTCTGGGTGTAGTGGGACCAATTTTAGGAGGGTTTGGGAGGTATGTAGAAGGAGTATAAGGAGATTATAGTGTTTGAATGGGTGGGGTTTAAATATATGAAATATATGAGAAGAATTAGTCTAGAATACATCTGTTAAGAGCCGTTTGAGGTGGTTTCTTTTGCTGCTATTTTGGTGATTGCGATGAGTAATCCGCACTATACAGGAGTTGCTAAAAATGACATGAATTTAGGTGTAGGCGGTGCGGTGACGACAGTGTTGGGTTAGGTGAGAGGGAGGAAGTTAGAGTAGAACGGTAACGGTTAAGTTTGAAGAAAGTTTAAGAAATCTAAGGATTTTAAGGTGGATTTTAAGGATGATTTATGGTGGCAAACCGGATGTGCGCAGACGAGTGGTGTACGTGTTGGGCGGACGTGTGGTGTTTGGACGTGTGGTTGACGTGTAGAGGTTGCGTGATGGGGCAGAGGACGGGTGTGTGGGTCATTGGCATCGGTGCGCGATGGGCCGTGCGGTGGTGCGGTCGAGCGACGTGCGTCGTGCTACATAGTGCTGACATTAACTTACAGACAAACGTACTGGCATCAGCGTACTGGCATCAGCGTACTGGCATTAGCGTACTATACTCATATATTACTCCCCATATTACTATACACATGCCCTGTTTGCTACACCCTACTGCCTACACCCTAGTGGCTACACCCTATTGGCGACTTTTCGTCCATTCTCTCCTCTCACCCACTCAAATTCATCGTCTTGCGCTGATACTTCTTGATATTCTCTTTAGCAAGCTTCTCATCTAAATAATAATAAGGCTGCTTCAACGCATATTTTTCATCAATATCAAAGCAAATTGGCATCCCCGTTGGTATTTCAATCTTATTTATATCTTCATCAGCTACTTTGTTTAACCATTTAATCATACTTCTCACCACTGATCCATGAGTAATAATAAGCATATCTTGGTTGTGTGGTGTATTAGAAATGATTTCTTTCATAAATGGTATGAACCTCTCCATTACTTCTTTAAGACTTTCACCATTTGGCAATTCATCGATGCCATCATATCTCTTATCAATTGAATCGTCTTTACCTTTAATGGGTGGAGGTTTCCCGTTATAATCTCTTCTTATATAGTTATAATCCTTTTCACCTACTTCTGCATACACTTCTTTCCTATTACGGCCTTGGAATGACCCGTAATGTCTTTCATTGAGTTTCCAACTTTTGATATGATCAATATATAACAAATCCAATTCATCGAGGATTAAATTACCTGTTTGGATGGATCTCGATAGCTTTGAGGTGAATAATTTGGTGATATTAAAATCTTCATGGCTATTTTTTATTAATTGAGCTGCATGGCGGGCTTCATCTTCTCCTTTAGAGCTTAGTTTGATATCTATCCAACCACAGAACTTATTTTCATGGTTCCATAGCGATTCTCCATGTCTTAATACTATTAATCTCATAATGAAAAATTCCGCGCATCTGGTGATAGCCTTATACTGGAAATAGAAGTTGGAATAAAATTGCTCTTTGAAGGGATTTTGGAGGTTTTATTGCATAAATATGATTATTAGGTATTTATATATATTGGGTGATTTTTTGGTTTTTTTACAAGATAAAATGGTGAATTTATTATAATATAGAATTAAAGTTGTGATTTTTACATCTTAGATAAGATAATATAATTAATATAAAATAATTTAGAGCAATAAAGATAAAGTAATTTAGTTAATAATATTCAACTTTAAATATAACACCACTAAAACATCAATAACATTGTACATTAAATATTATAAACCTATCTAAACCGTTATCTATTTATAATGTAACATAGATAAGAAAAAGTAGATGGTTATCGGGCAAATCACGTGAGCAATTAACACATGGTTTAATTTAACAAGCTTTTTTCACCACAGGACTGCTAGTAGTCATAATTACTCTACCCCCCCTATTGACGAGTTCTTTGACGAATTATACTGCATTAGAACCTTTTGGCGCCGTATAATTGCAGATAATAATGCTAAATAGGCAATAGATAGTCTCAATTAGCACATTGCAATTTCTTTTTCGCTGTAACATTAAAAAAAAATGCAACCTTGAGGGTTCCATTGAAAATAATACTAAGTTTAATGCCACATATAAAGTAAATAAAACCCAGAAAAAAGGCCAACGAATTCACTAATAATTACTCAAGAGTTTTTTCCCTTAAATTTATACCCAAGTACCAATTACCAAATAAATATCTAAAAATCGAAAGGTAGTGCCCAACCCAATATGATATCCGTAACTGAATGCAAAATTAAATATATTCAAATACCAAACATGCCTCTTTTTAAAATAAGAGAAGAACCATACACTTGGGAAGAAGTTAAAGATATAGTAGAAAACAACCAACTAGAAAAGTTTGCTAGACTGGAAGCTGCTAGTAATAAATATTTAGCATTTAAAAAAGAATTAGCATTACAAGACCTTAGTATTTATAAATTTCTTTTAATTAATCAATTAAAATGGGCCAAATTTGAAGATATTAAAGATAAAAAAGATGGTGATATTATTATAGAGCCTAAATCAACAAAATTATTTGTTGAACCATCAGACATTAGAATAGTTAGAAATGATTTCCCATATCATTTTGGACCTGACATGTGCCATATATGTGTATGGACAAAATTCAAGATTCCAGTAGATCCAGAAAGTCCAATTGGAGATATTTCCAAAACCACCAGAAAAATAATTCAGAGATATTTGAATAAGACTTTTGGTAAGTATGGAGTCAAAAGTGAAGATATTTTATGGTTTAAGAATTGGGAGAGTCTTCAAAGTGTCAAGAGTCTTAGTCATGTGCATGTAATAGTGAGAGGAATGAGGCCAGAGGACGTTGAGAAGATGTTGTATGGGGCAGGGGAAGTTTTGAGTGCGGAAGAGGTGGAAGAGCTTGAGGCGTAATGGTGGCGAGGATAGAAATAGATGACATGTAATAGATATAGAAATAAACGAATAGAGAACGACCAGAGTAGGTGAAGAGAAACGACCAGAGGAGGAAGCGATGAGATTATGGTGGTGCGCGGTACGAGTTCGCGCCAGCACCTAGCACGGCCAGCTGGTGCGGAACACCAATGAAATGTGGAGTGAAACCAACAGGCGGTCACTGTGATAGCCCACAACGCAAGTAATGACCGTCCAATCTCGCCAAACACCACCTGAATCGCCAACTCTCGCCCAATCACAAGCGCCCAATCGCCTACGGCTATCGCTCACCACAATCGCTCACGCCCACAGCTATCGCCCAGAGATCAGAGTACGAATTTCGTCACATATACATTATCTCCTATCATACACACATTAACCACCGAAACCATATAAGGTTCTTCCTTGTCTCTTTAAAGCGTAAACGACATCTAAAGAAGTAACGGTTTTTCTCTTAGCGTGTTCAGTGTAAGTAACAGCATCTCTAATAACATTTTCTAAGAATGATTTTAAGACAACTCTAACTTCTTCATAGATTAAAGCAGAGATACGTTTAACACCACCTCTTCTAGCTAATCTTCTGATAGCTGGTTTGGTAATACCTTGAATGTTATCTCTTAAAATTTTTCTGTGTCTTTTAGCACCACCTTTTCCTAAACCTTTTCCTCCTTTTCCTCTACCGGACATAATTAATTATTTGTTATAAGGAAAAAAAATATGAGGAAATTGCTTTAAATTTATATTGAGACGAACGGGGATGGAAAAAAAATAATTTTGTGTAATTATCCCGCAAATGTTTTGCTTTATGAAAAGTCGCAATAACATTAATAACATTAACCCTCGCTCCATAAAAGCGAGCTTTTCAGGCACTTTTTGTTAGTGCGCAGTGGATTTGGCCACATTGTGAGCATAAAGTGCGGTTTTCGCGCCACGAGAGGTCGTTTTCGCTAGTCGCGGTAACAAATATACTTTGGTGCGTAAGTAAAAAAGGTACCGCAAATCGTTTCCTGCGTAATAAAAGGGTTTTGCGACGTCGCGATGAATCGGCAAAAGAATCCTGGGTAGTATGCAGTACTTTGTTTGGGTCCCAAGAACTGGGGCCATATAAACAGGCCCAAATCCCCCCGATTGAAATTATCATCTGTATCAAATATGGCCAGAACTAAACAAACTGCTAGAAAATCTACCGGTGGTAAAGCCCCAAGAAAACAATTAGCTTCAAAAGCTGCTAGAAAATCTGCTCCATCTACTGGTGGTGTTAAAAAACCACACAGATATAAACCAGGTACTGTTGCTTTAAGAGAAATTAGAAGATTCCAAAAATCTACTGAATTATTGATCAGAAAATTACCTTTCCAAAGATTAGTTAGAGAAATTGCTCAAGATTTCAAAACTGATTTAAGATTCCAATCTTCTGCCATTGGTGCTTTACAAGAATCTGTTGAAGCTTACTTAGTTTCATTATTTGAAGACACTAACTTATGTGCTATCCACGCTAAGAGAGTTACCATTCAAAAGAAAGATATCCAATTAGCTAGAAGATTAAGAGGTGAAAGAGCTTAGGTGTATATTATGTAATATAAGTAATGATTTATGGAGTGAATGGTGTGATGTCTCTATCTCTGAAGTCTCTTGTTGATATGGGTTTTGTGTTTGGACACTTGGCCGGTATTTGGAGGTTTGGTGGCCGTCGGGGCCTTGGTCGTCTGGATGTTTAGCACATTTTGCGTCTTGGTGGGTGTTGTGGTGGGTGCTGTATGTCTTTTAATCTTTGCAACCATACGCCTTGCGTCTTCGTCGTAGGGTATTGCCTAGTCGTCCTCTGTCTACACACTCTCCTATCCCACCTACTCCTTTCTCTATCCCACCTACTCCTTTCTCTATCCCACCTACTCCTTTCTATCCCACCTCTACTTTGTCCCCTTAGTCTTCCAACTAAATTCTTCACACAGAAAACAAATCATCACGTGACACGAATACCCTTATATTAATCTATACACTAATATGGAAACGTATTTGGCCCATTTTCAGGCAAATACCCCATTTTTTCTTGTTCAATGGCCTTTTCTTCCAAATATGGTAATAGTACATCTTTGAATTTTGTAAATCCTCTGTATTCTTGAACCTCTGGTTCCCAACTTAAAATCCCATTTAATAATCTTCTAGGTATATATGGCTCTTTAACTAACTCCGTTATTGGAGTAAAATAAGTTCTAATAGTAAAAGCAATGGCCCCCAGTTTTGGTAATCTTCTTAAACTTTGTCTTTCTCCTCTAAGATGGATCTTATTAATATCTTTGGCTTCTTCTGCAGTATACCAACCAACTTTACCTGAAAATTCATCACCAATTGATGTTGACCATCCTAATTGGTCATCAGTTTGTAAAAAATAGTTATTACGAACAACTGGCTTATCACATGTTAATCTACAGAAAAATTTCTCCATACCAGTCTGTAATTTTTCTTTATATTTTGGAACATCTCCATTAGTATGAATTTTCTCTAATGTTAAATCAAATTTGTCTCTAAATTTCCAAAATCCTGGCAAACATATTGCTCCACCTTTTAAAACATATTCACCGTCAGCATTTTCTATCATAACCGCCACATCATCTTGAAGTAATAATGATGCTAATTTCATTGGATCTTCAGCATCTTCATTTGGGTTTCCAGTAAAATTTTGAAATTTACCCAAGAATTTAGTCTCTTCACCAGTTTGTAAATTAAGAAGCCCATATTCTGTTGCTTTATATAATTGTGGATATCTACTTGGTAAATATTTTCTGAGTTCATCTAATACTTCATAGGCTGCAGGTATTGCTTCTTTAGTAGTCTCATATAAATTTTTATCATATAATTCTAACCTTTTTAATTTTTCATTATGATATTTTGGCCATTCATTATCTAATTCAATCCATTGATTCCAGTCCATATTTCTAATTCCCATTGTAATATTATATTTATGTTTAAAGGCTCTATATGGTAAAGGCTTGGTATTAAAATAATCCCAATATGGATATGGTTCAGCAGTAGGAGTAATAAAATTTTCAGGTTTCCATTCACCATATTTCCTATTCTTATTAATAGAAATATAACCTTTACTTACTACCTTATCATTTTTTTTAGTCTTTGGTTTAATAAATTCATTTATAATTACTATGGCAATGATAATAGTAAAAATTATTCCATAATTAATTACCTTAGAATTAATCAAATTTGGAACTTTAAAACTCTCCATAGTTCCATTCATCTAACAATTATTAAAACCATTCTTTACTTCACGTTTTATATACCAGGTTAGTTGGTTATCATTTATCGCATTTGATTTCCTTATCTGGAAAATAAATCCATTTCGCAGCCATTTTATCAAATTTATTGCCAATCTGCTGATACGGTTTAAATTATCTTAAATAGGCTATTGAATGACAAAAGATTTATATTGTATATTAATATTATGTAATGAATGCAAATGATTTTGTTTTATTTTAATTAATTTCCTATGCTGGTGGTAAAAAACCTCCAAATAATCCGGTTTGAATAAATATATACCATAATATAATCGTATAAATATACCTATTATTTATAATGGATAAATACCAATAAAAGATAGGATTGAAATTAAGGATTCTATTTAATATTTGAACATTCATAAATAAAATCCCACTTAATATTACAATCGTATTAACAATTAAATACGGTACAAAGATTCTCACCGGGTATTTTTCCTTAAAAATATAAACCAAGTGTAAATTTAATCCGATAATTGGTAACGCAATTAAGAAGTTTGGGACATTATTCAATGTCCAATACCTTAAAAATCCATTATTCCAATATTTAGTTTGACAATATTGAAATAATGATGGGAATATATTTGAACACCATTCTCTACCAGGACAAAATAGCTTATAATGATAGTAATTCAACTTTATAAAACTTATAAATAATGGAAGTCCTGCAAATATCGAAGTTATACTGTCTATATAGTTATTTTCACTTAAAAACATAGCTAAATCATATAAATAAAATATACCTAAAAGTAGTAAATTGGCTCTTACAAAGAAAGATCCTGCCATTAACAAACCCAGAGAAATGTAAATCACCCTATGGAGAACAGTTTTCAATTTGAAACTAATGGTTTGTGATAATGATACTTCTCTCAATAAAAGTGAAGATATAGCTAATAATGACCCTAAATTTTCAGAATATCCACTGGTTAAAAATATACCACCCGGTGAAATAATGTACAATAAACTTGCTCGCAAACTAAGTTCATTACTTTTATGTTTGAACAAAGAGATTCTGTTTAAAACATGTTTTGAATAATAAAATAGTATTATACTAGTTATTAACTGACATAGATTGGCTATAATTATGGCCAATAATTGGTTCGCATGATAACTATTGTCAGTATCTAGAACCTTCTGTATATACTTGACAAACCAAACCCACCCGGGGCTGAAAACATATTCATGTTCGTATCTTACTGGATAAGTGAAAAATTGGGTATAATAAACGTTATCCCAAACGAGAAATTTCAGTAAAAAGTGATTTAAAGATTTTGGGAACGAATTTGATTGGATCAAAATTTCACTCGAGACATCAAATTGTTGTGGAACAAAGTAAATGATTATTAACTGAATGAGTTTAATCACGGCAAACCATTTAATAATCTCCCCCACTGATGTGATGAAAGTCAACATTTAATGAGATGCAGTTCGCGTTTCAGAATTTAAATGGCTGCGAAAAAAGGTTGAAAAAGTTGAAAAAAGATTGAAAAAAAGTCGACAAAAGATCAAAAATAAAAATATATTTTCTATAAATTACTTATTTTTTGAATTGATTATTGAAACAATCAATAATACCTTCAACAGATTGTGGGTTGGCTAAAGTGGAGATATCACCTAATTGGTCAGCTTCATAAGAACTGACTTTTCTTAAAATTCTTCTCATAATTTTACCAGATCTAGTTTTTGGTAAATCTGGAACGACAATGATTGATTTTGGTGCAGCAAATGGACCGATTTCTTTTCTAACTTGTAAAATTAAAGTTTTTCTTAAATCAGCTAAATCATATTCATGATCTTCCTTTAAGGCAACATAAGCGATAACGGCTTGACCAGTTAAATCATCATTAATACCAACGACAGCACTTTCACTAACACCATTATATTCAATTAAAACGGCTTCAATTTCGGCAGTAGATAATCTATGACCACTGACATTAACAACATCATCAACTCTACCTCTGATCCAGTAATAACCATCGTTATCTCTTGCAGCACCATCCCCAGTGAAATAATAACCTGGGTAAGGTTTTAAGTAAGTATCCATATATTTACCATGGTTTTTCCATACGGATCTAGCAATTGATGGCCATGAATCTTTAATGGCTAAAACACCTTCAACATCATTACCTTCAATTTCTTTACCACTGACTGGATCAATTAAACAAGTTTGTATACCAAAGAATGGTAAAGAAGCACTACCTGGTTTATTTGGAACAACACCAGCAATTGGAGCAATGAAATGAGAACCAGATTCGGTTTGCCAATAAGTATCAGCAATATGACATTGTTTTTTACCAATTTTTTCATCATACCATTCCCAAATATCAGGACTTATTGGTTCACCAACAGATCCTAAAGTTCTTAAAGATGATAAATCATATTTATCAATTTGATCTTCACCAGATTTTCTTAATAATCTTAAAGCAGTTGGTGCAATGTAGAAATGAGTAACTTTATGTTTTTCAATAATTTGAAACAATCTACCAAAATCTGGATAAGCTGGAGTACCTTCAAATACAACTGATGGAACACCTAAAGTTAAAGGACCATATAAAGCATAAGTATGACCAGTAATCCAACCAACATCACCAGCGGTAAATAAGACATCTTGTTCATGAATATCAAAGATATATTTAGTAGTCAAAGCAGCACCTAATAAATAACCACCAGTAGTATGGACAACACCTTTTGGAGTACCAGTGGATCCAGAAGTATATAATAAGAACAATGGATCTTCTGCATTAACTGGAACCGGGGCAACATAACCACTGAATTTAGCAGCTTCTTCATCCCAGTAGAAATCTCTACCTTCTTTCATAGCAACTTGTTCACCGCCAGTTCTTTTATAAACTAAGACTTTTTCAACGGTTGGACAATTCATTAAAGCTTCATCACATAATTTTTTAATATTAATAGTTTTACCACCTCTTTTACCTTCATCACAAGTAATTAAAGCTTTACATTCAGCATCATTAACTCTATCTTTAATCGAACCAGATGAAAATCCAGCAAAAATTACAGAATGAATAGCACCTAATCTTGCAACAGCTAACATTGCAATTATAGCTTGAGAATTCATTGGCATATAAATAGCTACAGTATCACCTTTTTTAACTCCCCAACTTGCTAAAATTTGACTTACTTTACAAACTTCAAATAATAATTGCTTATAAGTTAAAATGTGACTTAATTCTTCACCATCATTTTCACAAATAATAGCCGGTTTATCAGGAGTTGCAAATGCATGTCTATCAACACAATTGTAACAAGCATTTAATTCACCACCTAAAAACCATCCAATGTCTCCAGTATTTAAAGAACCAGATTTAACTTTAACAAAATCTTTATCCCAATGCAATAATTCTTTTGCTAAAGGACCAAAAAAACCTTCAGGATCTTTAATAGATTTTTCATACAATTGATAATATTCATTTAAATCTTTAATATGACCCGGTTCAGGTTGTCTTTTGAAAAACTCTTTTGGAGTTTCATGAATTGAAGTAGTGTTTGCTTCATGTACAACTTTGTGTTCGGTAACTGTCATAATGTAGCGGTTCTTGAAAAAAAAACTTTTGAAACTTTGTGAAAAAAGTTGGCTAAACGAGGTTGGGTTTTGTTGAACGAGCACGCTACCAAAAAAAAAAACTCCTGTTGGAAGATTGCAAAAAAAAAAAATTGGGTTCAATAGCAAAGTATTTATAATAAGCTTTAAAATAATGGTTATTGGTTAGATTACCCCAATTAGACAATAGAAATTTTCTGGAGTTGGAATTATCTGGGGTTAATCCTTATATCCATGGAAAAATTTCAAGTCCCATTGATCCATGATCACGAGATCGGAGTTTGGTACCTAAGTATTGTTGGGGGGCTGATTACGTAACGGGGCAAAACAGGAATCGAAAGAGTCAACTAGAAGAGATAATGGTACGGGGGGACATTAGTAAGTAGTATATATATCGATATTCTTGTAAACGATTTGCAGCCAACTCCCCACCTATGCACCTACTCCTCTTGGTGGGACGATTGAGGGGCTCAGACCCAAAAAAAACCGTTGCATTTGTATGGCTAAGATGTAGACGGTGCATACACGACAGCACATTTTTCCCACCCACAAGTCAACTTTAGAGTGCAAGATTATGAGTCAACAGTAGTCACACACGACTTGAATAATATTATTACCATAGCGAATAAAACTATTGGTTATAAACTCCGTAAAGGAGTTAAGGGTAAACCTAAAAAATATCTGGAGTTAAGACATGAAGGATAAGCGGAATTTTTTTAGATAATAAATATCCGGGGGAATTTAAAACTCTAATAACCTTTATATATTTTCTAAGATGTACAAATTTTACAAAATTAATCTATCTAATCAACTTCTTCAACGGTTGGACCATCATTAGAAGCATCTGGAGCACCACCAGCGGCACCTGGGAAACCACCTGGGGCAGCACCAGCACCTGGAGCACCACCAGCTTGGTAAGCTTTAGCCATGATTGGGTTAGCTTTACCTTCTAATTCTTTTTGTTTATCAGCAAATTCTTCTTGAGTAGCAGTTTGATTAGCATCTAACCATTCAATAACTTCATCAGCAGCTTTAGTAACTTCTTCAATTTCTGATTCTTCTAATTTAGATTTTAATTGTTCTTCACCTAAAGAAGATTTTAATTGATAAGCATAAGATTCTAAACCATTCTTAGCTTGGATTCTTGAAGCTTCCTTTTCATCTTCTTCTTTGAATTTTTCGGCTTCATTAACCATTCTTTCAATTTCTTCTTTAGATAATCTACCTTTATCATTAGTAATAGTAATTTGTTGAGTTTTACCAGTACCTTTTTCAACGGCAGAAACATTTAAGATACCATTAGCATCCATATCAAAGGTAACTTCAATTTGTGGAACACCTCTTGGAGCTGGTGGAATACCAGATAATTCGAATTTACCTAATAAGTTGTTATCTTTAGTTTTAGCTCTTTCACCTTCGAAAACTTGAATTAAGACACCTGGTTGGTTATCAGCATAAGTTGAGAAAGTTTCAGATTTTTTAGTTGGAATGGTAGAGTTTCTTGGAATTAATTTAGTCATAATACCACCAGCAGTTTCAATACCTAAAGATAATGGAGCAACATCTAATAATAATAAATCTTGAGTTTTAGATGAGGTGTCACCAGTTAAGATAGCAGCTTGGACAGCAGCACCATAAGCAACGGCTTCATCTGGGTTAATAGATTTATTTGGTTCTTTACCATTGAAAAAGTCAGAAACTAATTTTTGAACTTTTGGAATTCTAGTAGAACCACCAACTAAGACAATTTCATGAACTTGAGATTTATCAACTTTAGCATCTCTTAAAACTCTTTCAACTGGGTCTAAAGTAGATCTGAATAAATCTTGACATAATTCTTCAAATCTAGCTCTAGTAATTGAAGTATAGAAATCAACACCTTCATATAAAGAATCAATTTCAATAGAAGTTTGAGCAGAAGAAGATAATGTTCTCTTAGCTCTTTCACAAGCAGTTCTTAATCTTCTTAAAGCTCTTTGGTTAGAAGATAAATCTTTCTTGTTTTTTCTCTTGAATTCATTAATAAAGTGGTTAACTAATCTGTTATCGAAATCTTCACCACCTAAATGAGTATCACCAGCAGTAGATTTAACTTCGAAAATACCATCTTCAATAGATAATAAAGAAACATCAAAAGTACCACCACCTAAATCGAAAATTAAAACATTTCTTTCTTGTTCATCTTTTTTATCTAAACCATAAGCAATGGCAGCAGCAGTTGGTTCATTAATAATTCTTAAAACGTTTAAACCAGCAATTAAACCAGCATCTTTGGTGGCTTGTCTTTGAGAATCATTGAAATAAGCTGGAACAGTAACAACAGCGTCATTAACTTTAGTACCTAAGAAACCTTCAGCAGTTTCTTTCATTTTAGTTAAAATCATAGAAGAAACTTCTTCTGGAGTGAAAACTTTGGTTTCACCTTTATATTCAACTTGAATTTGTGGTTTACCAGCTTTGTCAATAACTTTGAATGGGAAATGTTTAATATCACCTTGAACTTCTTCATCGTCAAATTTTCTACCAATTAAACGTTTAGCATCGAAAACAGTGTTAGCTGGATTCATAGCAGCTTGATTTTTGGCGGCATCACCAATTAATCTTTCAGAATCAGTGAATGCAACGAATGATGGGGTGGTTCTGTTACCTTGATCATTTGCAATGATTTCAACTCTATCATTTGAAAAATGAGCAACACATGAGTAAGTAGTACCTAAATCAATACCAACAGCTTTAGACATTATTAAAAATCTATTCTTCTATAAGTCTAATAAAAAGGTTTCAAATTTTTTCCTGGGATTCAATTAAATTTATATAGATTTTTTTTTTGCAGTCGACGCCCGAATACATTTCCAAAGCGTTCGAAACAGTTCTTTTATCGTGTGGGAACCGGAGCCATTGGAAGTAGTGAGAACCTTTGAGCCGCATTGGTCCGGTGCAATTAGTACTAAAGAGGCAATGATGTAAGAGGAAGGGTTGAAGTGAAGGGGAAGTTGTGGGAGGGTTTGAGGTTGGAGATGGATTGGCGGGAGGATTGGCGGAGAGGTTAGGGGATCGGCGGTTTAAGCGAGGAGAGAGTGGTAAGCGAGAGGAGGATGGTAAGCGAAACTTCTGGCATCTCAAGTTTGCCAGTATACTTTCCCGATTGGGAATTCTAATATTAGGCCATTCGATCGCTGAGATACGTCATTTATGATTGGTGAAGTGACCTAAATACACCTGAATTTGACTATGGCTGGGTGTATGGTGTCGATATCAGAAGTATTGTTGTAGTTTTTATTGGTTGTATTGGTTGTGTTGGTGGTGATAGTCGTATAGTACTTTATAGCTGGTAGTTTGTATAGTTAACTTTTGACGGTATATGCTTATTCCCACCACGATTATTTGCTAGCATTGCACACCGATGATTCACGTTGCTCTTGCCCTATCTATTCTTTCATGGTTATACCAACACTTGCCTTGTGCTTCTTATAATTAATTTATCATTATGTAGTCCTGTATATAATCCAACCAACGACTTCACAAGATTAGCAACCTAAATTTCAGTTCGGACACGAAAATTTTCATTTTTTTTAAAACAATTTATTAATGTATAAAACATATATATAAAAGCATATAGCACGAAATTATTAACAGCGACCTCTAAATGGCCCAAGCGAAAATTGGAACAACAGCAGCAAGTAATTGCGCTTTTCTAACAGCAGCCATTCCTTCGTAATCACCTACTGAAGGAACTTGATTACCCGAGTTGTTAGATCCAGAATTAGATCCTGAGCCCGAATTGGAGCCGGAATTACCAGAACCAGAATTATCTGAATCAGAATTACCAGAACCAGAATTAGATCCTGAGCCCGAATTGGAGCCGGATTTTCCAGAACCAGAATTACTAGAACCAGAATTTCCAGAACCAGAATTGCCAGAACCAGAATTGCCAGAACCAGAATTTCCAGAACCATAATTACTAGAATCTGGATTAGACCCAGAACCGTCAGAACCAGTTCCACTTGATCCAGTACCTCCAACAGTAGTAACATACGTTGTAGTAATGGCATCTTGTTGCTTACCTCCTTTGGCAGGTGGATTAATTGTAGTAGTGACAACAACAACTTCAGTCTTAGTTGGGGTTTCCACAACTACAGTTAAGTCTCCATTTTTAGCAGTTTTAACATAAGTTTCTGGAACTTTTCCTGAACATGCAACAGTAGCGGTTACAACTGGAGCAGCGGCAGGGGTTTCAATAACAACAACCACATCTCCATTTTCACAAGTACCACAAGTTTGTGTGTAAGTTCTAGTGGTTTTTTCATTACATGGAAGAGTAATAGTTTTAATTGGAACTGGAGTTGCAACAACAATAGTTGGATCACCATTATTTCCTTTGGTGGTGTAAGTCGAGGTAAAATCATTAGTCCATGGAATTGTAATGGTTGGTGCTGGAGTTTGAACAACAACAGTCCCACCATTATCATTTTTGGTGGTGTAAGTAGAAGTAAAAGTACCAGTCCATGGAGTAGTAATTGTATCAAATGGTGTTTCAATAACAATAGTTCTGTCACCATCTGGTCCAGTAGTAGTATAAGTAGATGTAAAACTCTCAGACCATGGTGTGAAAATAACTGGAACATCAGTTGGAGTTTCAACAACAACAGTTCTATCACCATCTGGTCCTGTAACAGTATGAATTGTTACTTCAGATCCGGTCCATGGTGTAGTAATTGTTGGAGGAACAGTTGGTGTTTCAACCACAACAGTTCTTTCACCATCTGGACCGGTGGTTGTATAAGTAGAAGTGTCAGTACCTGTCCATGGTGTTGTGATAGTATCATCATCAGTTGGTGTTTCAACTACAATAGTTCTTTCACCATCTGGACCAGTTGTAGTAAAAGTAGAAGTGAAAGTCCCAGACCAAGGTATGGTTGTAGTTGGTTCATCAGTAGGGGTTTCTACAACTACAGTAGGTTCTCCATCTGGTCCAGTTGTTGTATAAGTAGAAGTAAATGTACCAGACCAAGGTGTAGTAATAGTATCAATATCACCTGTTTCAGTAGTAAGAATTTCTGTGAAACAACGGTTACCAATACATGTAGTGATAGTTGTTTTACCTGTTTTACAAGATTCACCGTAACAAGTAGTAGTGCTTGTTGGTGTCTCTCCACTGGATGGAAGAATAGGTTTTGTGCTAATAAATAAATCGTGACAATCGGTTCCATCAATACATGTACTAGTACTAAGTACACCTGAACCACAGCTTTCACCAGTACATGTAAAGGTACTAGTTTCAGGACCAGGAACAGGTTTTGTACTAATAAATAAATCGTGACAATCGGTTCCATCAATACATGTACTAGTACTAAGTACACCTGAACCACAGCTTTCACCAGTACATGTAAAGGTACTAGTTTCAGGACCAGGAACAGGTTTTGTACTAATAAATAAATCGTGACAATCGGTTTCATCAATACATGTACTAGTACTAAGTACACCTGAACCACAGCTTTCACCAGTACATGTAACGGTACTAGTTTCTGCACTAGGTGAAGTTGAAGATTCTGGGGTAGTAGATCCAATAGAAGATGATCCAAAATTACTGGAAGAGCTACCAGAAGAATTTGGAATACTTGAAGATTCTGCAGGGCTACTAGAAGAACCTGGAATACTTGAAGAATTTGGAATACTTGAAGAATTTGGAATACTTGAAGAATTTGGAACACTTGAAGAATTTGGAACACTTGAAGAATTTGGAATACTAGATGAACCTGGAACACTTGAAGAATTTGGAATACTAGATGAACCTGGAACACTTGAAGAATTTGGAACACTTGAAGAATTTGGAATACTAGATGAACCTGGAACACTTGAAGAATTTGGAACACTTGAAGAATTTGGAATACTAGATGAACCTGGAACACTTGAAGAATTTGGAATACTAGATGAACCTGGAACACTTGAAGAATTTGGAACACTTGAAGAATTTGGAATACTAGATGAACCTGGAACACTTGAAGAATTTGGAACACTTGAAGAATTTGGAATACTAGATGAACCTGGAACACTTGAAGAATTTGGAATACTAGATGAACCTGGAACACTTGAAGAATTTGGAACACTTGAAGAATTTGGAATACTAGATGAACCTGGAGTACTTGAAGAATTTGGAATACTCGAGGAATTTGGAATACTTGAAGATTCGACAGGGCTACTAGAAGGACTACTTAATGGACTAGTAGAAGATTCTGGAGCACTTGAAGAATTTGGAATACTTGAAGAATTTGGAATACTTGAAGATTCTGCAGGGCTACTAGAAGAACCTGGAATACTTGAAGAATTTGGAATACTTGAAGAATTTGGAACACTTGAAGAATTTGGAGTACTTGAAGAATTTGGAATACTTGAAGAATTTGGAATACTTGAAGAATTTGGAATACTTGAAGAATTTGGAACACTTGAAGAATTTAGAGTACTTGAAGAATTTGGAATACTTGAAGAATTTGGAACACTTGAAGAATTTGGAGTACTTGAAGATTCGACAGGGCTACTAGAAGGACTACTTAATGGACTAGTAGAAGATTCTGGAGCACTTGAAGAATTTGGAATACTTGAAGAATTTGGAATACTTGAAGATTCGACAGGGCTACTAGAAGGACTACTTAATGGACTAGTAGAAGATTCTGGAGCACTTGAAGAATTTGGAATACTTGAAGATTCGACAGGGCTACTAGAAGGACTACTTAATGGACTAGTAGAAGATTCTGGAGTACTTGAAGAATTTGGAGTACTTGAAGAATTTGGAGTACTTGAAGATTCGACAGGACTACTAGAAGGACTACTTGAAGGACTACTTGAAGGACTACTAGAAGGACTACTTGAAGGACTACTAGAAGGACTACTTGAAGGACTACTAGAAGAACTACTGGAAGGGGTAAAAGTAGGGGTTTCAACATAAACAGTACCACCATTACTATTTATTACACTAGTAGTTGTAGTGAAAGTACCAGACCAAGGAATCGTAGTTGTTACAATTACAGGACAATTTCCATCATTTTGAAGTGTGTTATAGAATGGAAGGTTGTCACTAACTACTGAGTTATCAGGATAAGTAACCCCAAGGGATAAACTGGCTTCATTTGGAGATTCATTATAATATAAAATTTTGATGGGATAGTAAACATCTTTTTCTAAAGTTAATGTAACGGTTGCTTTAGAAGCGTCATCATATACACCATCACCATACAACTGTGGTTCAACAGTAAGTTTAGTGTCACTACAACAGTCCATAGCAATACCTGCTCCCACATATAATTCGATAGCATCATCAATATAATTAAATGTAAAAACATAATCACCATCTTGAGGTGGCAAAAAATACCCTGTTAACTTAACTCCAAAATGGTTAAGATTAACTGTTTTACCGTAGAGTCCCCCACTGGGTGTTGGATCTTCATCGTAATTAGGAATATTCAAGAATTGGAAATTTGGATTAGTTACTGGTCTAATAATTTCATAACCATCAGAATTATTGATAATATCTAATTGTTCTTTTCTAATGGCTTCATCTGTTTCTGGGGTAAATATAACTTCATCTACCAATGTGGCAACGAGACCGGGTGAAACGGCAGTTGGATCACAGGCTTTCAAGGCTGCTTGAGCTAACGGAAGCACTAACAGAAGCAGGTAGAGATTGATTCTCATGGTACTGATATTTATCGAGGCTAAAGGGAGTACATTTATAGTTTTTGGTTCTTTAGGGTTGTCACCTTGGTAATTTGCCTTATTAATTCGTTTTGGGAAGATAATTTCTATTTTTTTTTATTATTTTCATATTTCAATAGAAAAGGATTTAGAAAACCCTAATATGATATAAAAACTGAATCCTGAAAAAAAAAAACCTTGAAAATATCCTATTTTGTCTTGATAGTATCTTAATAAAGGTATTTATTTTGGCTACGGGATAACAATGGTTTTTTATATTCATTTGCAGTTGCCTAAATAATCATTTTCACTTCAGTTCAAGGAATGTTGAATTTGTCAAAGATGACACGATTGCAATTAATATATACTGTTTTTATTATTTAGACTAAAATGGAACACGGGTATATTTATACTTGGAACAATCTGCATTGATGCAAATAACTGCCTGAAATGGTTTGAAATTTCTCAAGTTTGGGATCATTGTTCTTTGCCAACTTTTAGATTTCTAACCAAAATCAGGTATTCTTCATACAAAGAATGGAGATCGAGCTAATTAAAAAAAAATAAATTTTGATCAACATTCTATTGTTACGAAAACCGGCGAAACAGGGCGTTTAACCACAAAATTCGCCAAGTGGTTTTATCTGTTTTAGGAAATGGTGATGAAAAGCGTTTATTCTCTGTGTTTTCGAAGAAATATGTGGGGAGTATTACCAGTTGTAAAATATAGCTTTCGAAGCTGTAAGATTGTAGATACATTTATTAGAAGTAAAAAAACTTAAACATTATAAGCTTAATTAGTTTAAAATTGAAAAAGTTATATTGAAAGCATTGACGTGTGTATGTAATTTAGTAAATAAACAGTACAAATTGTGTTTTTCAAGGTGACAGCCTGTCTTTTTAGGAGGAGGTTCTGTTTTTGAACAATGGAAGCTTCGTTTAACTATCGCGTTGTGGACATTTTCTGGCATTGCCAGCTTGTTTTCACACGTACGTGTTAAAGAGAGAAACCTTAAGCAATATTGTGTAAGACTAAGCATTTGGTAGCGAAGAGTTTTTAAAAACTTTACATGTTAATGATCATTTTCAGAGAAAATATTGCAAAGGATTAGAATTGTTTTGCCAAGGTATTTGAAAAAAGTGGGAACAAAAGTTGGTTTGGTAGATCAGAGACCGGTTGTGCATACGTATGGAAGATATGGACTAAAATTACCGAGGATGAATAACATAGGGCTTCTGAAAATGGCCATGGCGAAAAATACCTAATCAAGTAGCTACTCAAAAAGACTTAAAACAAGTCTAAAGAGGTATGTGAAAGAGATGTACTTGAATCACAACATAATTGAGAATGCTGTTAAACAAAGACGCTGGGCGTTAAAAAAAAAAAATTCTGAAAAGAGTTGTTTAGATGTACATGCCTGATGCGTATGCAGATTCATGGCGCTTAAAATTTCAAAACGGAAATCCTCTTCTTTAAGTTGTGCTGTCATTTAAAACGATAAGATCACCGTGGCATGAAAAGGAATAGCTAATACCGGGGCATATCCGCCATATTTGGTTGGAACTAAAAAAAATTTGTTTTCCATCGAGAGCAGCAAAATTAGCTCGCTTACATGCAAGAATTATAGACAAAAAATAATAAAGACACAGAATGATAAAGACACAGAATAATATGGATAAGGAATAATATGAATAAAGAATAATATGGATAAAGAATAATATGGATAAGGAATTATATGGATAAAGAATAATACAGACAGAAGGTAATATAGACAAAGAGTAATTACAGACAAAAGATAATACAGACAAAAGATAATATAGACAAAGAATAATACAGACAAAGAGTAATTACAGATAAAGAATAATATAACAATATAGACAAAAGAATACAGCGAAGTCAATAGAACGGATTTATATTTCTCATATAGGCAGTTCATTTTAATAAACCACACGATTTCACACAATTTCAATCCTACAACTACCTCAGCTCACCACTTGTCCAATACAACATCTATTGAACTTTTTCCTTACTGTAATCATTTACTAAAATAAAGTCCCCAGTTTTTCTGAAAACTCCTTTAGCTTTAATCCAACCTTCTTTAACTTTTGGATTATTAACTTTATTAACTACTTCATCAACTTTTAATTCAATTTTCTTAAAGTAATTTCTAACAATAACCGACTTCTCATATCTTAATTTAAGGAAAATTGCATAAACAAGGAAAGGAGTTAAAGATCTTTTTCTGAAAAATAATACTCTTAAAAATAAAAAGAAAAATGATGCAACCTCTAAAAGTCCAGCAAATTGAATACATTTACTATTATTATTAACAATAAACTTTTCAATTTGTTTATAAAGTGGAGTATCTTCACCTTGATTAAAAATTGGTAATAAATAAGCTTTAGAATATGATAAAACATGGAATAATGAAAAAATTTGATATGGAATAATTGGTAAAATAATGTAAGGTCTCAAGATTAAAAACATTAAACCTAAACTGTAGAAATGGAAATTATCATCTTTGATTAAAATCTTAACATTTAAACCATTTTTCTTAATTAACTGATAAACCAAGATACCAAAGCTTTCAAGGATACCTAAAACTGCCAAGTCATACCAAAACCAGTAGAATTTTTTACCGATTTTTAAGTAAGTTAAGGTGTAGAAGAAGACACTGATCAAGGTGATTACATGTCCAACAAACCAAGCGAATTGGAGAGTCTAAAAAAGGTGTTAGTAAAAAGATATAGCTAGAAAGACCCTTTGCAACCTACGCATCTGCCCCACAAAATGGCAGGGGAAACAAGGCATAAAAAAGGGTTTTGAGTCAATTGAAAAGTACATACTTTAACGGTGACAGCTAATTGTTCGCTGTTGATTCCTTTTGGCTTTTGAACCTTTGGTTCAACTTTTTCTTTAGTAGTTTTATCCATAATTGCTAGCCCCTGTCAGCGCGCGAGATGAAATGAACAGCGATGTGAAATTTTTCAGTGCACCCGCGGCCGCTCATATGCAGTACCACAAACTATACCCTGGGGTGTCAGACGATGAATAACGATGAACGGCTATGTTGGACAGGTGTTAAATTAATAGGGGTTTAAACAGGGGTCAATTCAGCAGGGGTCAATTCAACAGAGATTACTAGGGAACAATATACATTTATAACTAACGTAAGAATCCTTTACGACTCTTTGGAGCAGGCTGAGTTGCTGGGGGATCTTGAGGTAAAGATTTTTGTTTTTCCAACTGTAATTTTTTATCTTCTAATAATTTAATTTGTTTAGCCAATTTATCTTTATACTCTTTATGTTGAGAGAATAATTCAGCTTCACTTCTTTGTAATCTTTTTTCCTTTTCACTAACTTTTTGTTGGAAAACAGCTTTCATATCACTTTCCATTCTTGCTAATTTAGCTTCATGTAAAATTCTTTCCTCTTCTTGTCTGGCAACAGGATCAAATTCTTTAAAAACACTTTCATCTTGTTCAATACCCATCTTGGTTAATTTTGAAGTTCTATATTTTTCATATAATTCATTTGCAGTTACTTCTTTTAATTCTTCTAAAAAGTTTCTAATTAAAAGTTGTCTTAATTTTATAAAATCATTATGATTTTCATTATCGACTTCAATGGTCCCCCATGGATAACTTCTACCTCTAACCAATTGACCATTAATACCTTTAACTTCTTTAGTTGAACCAACAACTGCAAATGGAACTTTTTCCAAGATTTTTTGAGTATTTAAAACAGTTTCTTCATCATCATTTTCATAATCTCTTGGTTGGAAAATGTTAATTTCTTGAGCTTTAATATCATCTAAAATTCTTAATTTAAAATCATTTACTTCTTCATCATCTAAAGTATCAGATTTGGCAATAATTGGAATTAAATTAACTTTTTCATGAACTTGTTTCATAAATTGAATATCTAAAGCCTTAAGAGAATGCCCAGTTGGTTCAATGAAATATAATAAAGCATGAATTCTTTTATCTTCAATATTACTACGATTAGCTCTACTTTCTGCATCCAAGTAAGCATCAAATCTTTGATTGATTTCATCAACAATTGGTTTCCAAGAGTCAGTATTATTGGTTAATTCACCAAATCCGGGAGTTGTGATCACTTCCAACTTCAATTTAACTCCATCTTCTTCAAGTTCAGTAGTTTTACTTTCAACCTTAACAATATCTAAATTTTCATTACTTTCTTCTTCATTAATTTCATTTTTTAAGATTTCTTGATTGAATAAAGTGTTGATCAAAGTGGTTTTACCCAATCCGCTTTCTCCTACAACCATCAAGTTCAAATTGAAGCCTCTTCTAATGGATTTTCTATGCCATTGTTTTGGTAAATTGGCAAATCCAACGTATCCATTAAGTTTACGCTTAATAATCTTTACTTCGGTGGCAATATCCTTGATCTTAGGCTTTTCATAAGCACTAGTGTCAGGAACTTCGGGCATAATATTATCAACATCAGCTATTTAGTGTTAGTACGATTATTGTACAAAGGTAAGGGTACACAAAACATGAGACGTGTATAAAGAAACAGGGACTTACGGGGGTGGGAGCCCCGATTTTCCGTTTCAATTTCGAGCGGATTCAACTCCAACCACCTCAAATCCTCGAATATACTCGTCGAAATGCCCTTCGATCCTTTAGTTACTTACCTGTCATGGTGTGTGTTGTTTTCTCGTCAGAATCAAAATCAACCGTGTCAGTGCGAAATTTTATTCACCTTCCCCTGGGCGAAAAACCTCCAAAGAGGTGCGAGAAAAAAACGACAACGACGTGCACGAACCAGAGATAGGAGAACAATAACTTCATTATGTACATTAGGCGTTAGATTTAAGGTGAAGAAGGAGAAATTCAAGCCCTAAACGGGCAAATTCGGTCATGTTGGTGGATCTGTCGGAACTGCCGGTGGTCTGTTTACAACTGACCTGTATGTTGGGTCCTACAAGCCCTAAATATACCAGACCCACCTTGGAATTAGCAGTGTCTTGGTTGTTAAGGTGAAGATCAACTGTAGGACCAGCAAACCCCGTTTCCGATAACACAAACGTAGATCCCAATTCGTATTTGGCAGTTCTGGCCAATTTCAAAGCAACTTGTTCCGATGGTCCCATATAATTTCTAATCTCATCGTCAGACCAGCCTGAAACTTTTAACCGTTGTTTCAATGAATAAACCAATTTCCCACCAATAAAGAAATCCGAGGCCCCAGGAACCGAAATTAAATACGCCGATAACAACCCGCCACAAGCGGCTTCAGATACACTTATGGTGTAGTTTTTCTCTCTTAAAATCAGGGCAATCTCTGCAATTGTAGCTGCCACATCTGGAGGTGGGAATGCCATTTTTACCACTGTTCGCACCGCGAGGAAATTTATCTGTGGCAACATGAGCAAGAGTATCAAGTTCAATGCCGGTAAGGTTCAATACGATGAAGAAACAAAGAGATGTACGCCATTGCCTCATAAGGGAACAATCCATATCAAGACAAATGTAGATGATTCGGAATTTTATGATTTTGTATGGAGTCCAAAGACATCTAGTGGGAATGTTGAAAAAGATGATTTATTGATAATTCCTGGTGATGTTAGCTTTAAACAGGTTGTATCGTGTAAAACAGGACGAGTTTTTGCATTGACATTTTTAAGTTCGGGCGCTAAGTATTTATACTGGATGCAAGATGTAGGAGATGAAGATGAGTTGGATAAGTTGACTGATAAAGACAAAGAGATTATATCCAAAATCGCCGATATCATAGCCTTACCGGAAGAAGAGGATGAACCGGAGCATATGGAAGACGTTGAGTCCGAGAGTAAGCCGGAAACAAGCGAAAAATCAGAGGCTGCTGTGGTGGAAGCACCAGATAGATCTAATGAGTAAGTATTTTCATCATCTTTTTAAATATATATTAACGATTAGTCCCATTTTGGATATAAACGACGTGTTTCCGTTTGAAGAGTTTAAAGCTCATTTGGATAAGTATTCCACTGACGAATTGTATCAAATGTATGGAGACCAGGTTCCTGCGAGTGTAGCAGAGAATTTCACTAGAGATAAATTGATAGAGGTGATTAGAAGCTCATTTTTCCAGCAGTCGAGAAACAATTTGAGTCAGCATTTGAAGAAGCAGTCGGGTGCCGGGTACTTGTTGTCGCAGACGTTCAAGACAGAGTATTTAGGCGAAGGCATTAACAATTTTTTGAAGGGACTTCGTAAGAAGGACTCGAAGAAGGACTAGTCGTAGGACTAGCCGTAGAGGGATTAGCCGTGGACTGTAGAAGGACTAGCCGTAGAAGGTTTGGGGCTCGTCTTGGGCTTGGGCCCAGCGCCGCGCTAATCCATCCACACCCCAGACAAAACGCCAAAGGGCCACTGTGGTCCTGTTGTCTCACAAGAGCCTTGTATGCTCATAATACACGTCTCATGTTTCATCGTGTGCCTCCAAACTCTCCCCAACATCTCTCCATCCTCTTCCCTTCTTTGTAATTCTTACAGTCCCTCCCTCCTCTCTTCCTCTCGACTCCTCCAACTCAACAAAGTCCACTCATCCGCCCCTCAGTCGCACATTGTAAAAAAATTTAACAAAGGATCTATTTTCATTGACATCACACTACACATTTCAATTCATAATTTCAATTTAAAGATTCTGATCGATAAACCATCTTGTTAAAACAACAATTCTGTCAAAACATATCAAATATTCTTCAAATCCTTTTTGTTTATGGAAATTGTTTAATTGCTTGTGGTTGTAAAAATGTCTTCAACACCAAATGAATTAACAAGAAGTAGACAAAA
Organism: Yamadazyma epiphylla; assembly: GCA_030571925.1. Lineage (NCBI taxonomy): Eukaryota > Fungi > Ascomycota > Pichiomycetes > Serinales > Debaryomycetaceae > Yamadazyma > Yamadazyma epiphylla. Next base: position 158,169 of record JAJLZA010000002.1, read on the forward strand.
TTCAATAAGAATTAGTAAACCAAGTTTACCAACAACTGAAATTTCAATGAATGATCCCATCGCTCCCAATAGTTACACTCCAAGCGATCAAGATGATGATAAACCAAATCTTATAGGTAAAGTAACTGGACTACTTCAAAAATCTCTACTTTCTTCGAATAATTCGGTATTATCTTCGACAGAATTCGAGTCTGACTATGAAAAAAGAAGTCTTAATCATAAAGTTTCGGAATCCACCTTAAAATTGCATAATTTAGCCCATAATAACTTAAGTCCTTCAAAAGGGTATAAATCTTTACCATTATCAAGAACTGATAGCCCTGTTAAAGAGACAAATAAGGTATTTCTTGAATATGATCCAATAAATAAACGGAAAGTTCTTAATACTTATGAAATCTTGGGAGAAATCGGTAGAGGTGAACATGGGAAAGTTAAATTAGCTAAAGATTTAGTTAATAAAGATCTTGTAGCTATTAAAATTGTAAATAGAAAAAATAGGAAAGATCGTCCTCATTTAAGAATGAATAAATCGAGACCAAATGGTGAAAGTGAGTATGAATTGAAGATCAAAAGAGAGATTGCTATAATGAAAAAGTGTGCTCATAAACATATTGTACAATTAAGAGAAGTTCTTGATGATGCAAATACTCATAAAATCTATTTAGTTCTTGAATACCTTGAAAAGGGAGAAATTAAGTGGAAAAAGAAGAAAAGTGATAAAAGACAATCTCTTGGTGATGAAATTCCTTGTTGTGGAACTGGTACCACTCATCATCATAATAATTATCAACATCGTAAACATTCAATTGCTGAAGATGATGAAGATTTATTATCAAATGAATATTCTCCTAATTTAACTTTTAAACAATCAAGAAAGATTTTTAGAGATGTTTTATTAGGTTTAGAATATTTACATATGCAAGGAATTGTTCATAGGGATATTAAGCCTGCTAATTTATTAGTTAGTTCTAATAATATAGTGAAAATAAGTGATTTCGGTGTATCATTTGCGTCTTCACTTGATGATGCTGATGAAGGGTTAGTGAATGAACTTGAATTGGCTAAAACTGCAGGTACTCCTGCCTTTTTCGCTCCAGAACTTTGTCAAACGAATTTTTCAAGATCTTCATCAATCACTTCACATGGTAAAACTAGTTCTGCATCATCTTTAGAAATTTTAAAAAATGATTTAACTTTAACGAAAATCTTACCAAAAATTGATTATAAAATTGATATTTGGGCTTTAGGGATCACTTTATATTGTCTTTTATTTGGTAAATTACCATTTAATGCCGAATCTGAGTTTGATCTTTTTCAAGTTATTGTTAATCAACCTTTAGAATTCCCAAAGGATAAAGATTCTTTCAACTCACCCACTATTATTAGTGAAACAGAATTTGAATTAGCAAAAGACTTACTTAATAAACTTTTAGATAAAAATTCATCAACTAGAATTGAAATCAAAGATATTAAAGAACATCCATTTGTATTATTAGATTTAGATAATGATTTAGATTCATTAAATGAATTACTTTATCTTAATGATTTTGATAATACAAATTCATTTTTTAATAATGTTAATGATGATGATATTGATAGTGCAATTGTTGGAATTGGTACTAGAATCAAAAGAAGTATATTTAAGGCTATAAGTTCTGGTAATAAAGATCATGAATTAAAGAAAAAAGTATTACAATCAATGGAAAATAGTTCTAGTTTTAATTCTTCACTGGATGAATCTTCGACTACCATGAAAAATAGTAATACTGACCATTCAATTATATTATCAGAAATGCCTTCGACAACAACTAGAGAACCTTCTTTTGTCCTTGCTGGTTTCAAGGATTCAAGAATTCAAAATCCAATTTTACACGAAGTTATAGAGTCAAATAGTCCTGCAAATAGTAGAAGAGGTAGTTCTACTGGTGCAAATGAAGTTGAAACCAAAAGAAATGTTGGAGGTGATTTATACCTTAAAAATCAATCTGTAGTTGATACTTTCAAAGGTATTCAAGAATTAGATGCTAGAAGAAGAAGATCTAGTGCATTTTCAAACCCTCCTTCAACCACTAAAAATAGTGTTTCTTCAACTACTACTCCTCAAGTAAGTCCCGACATTCAAGTCACTCAACCATTAAATATTCCAGGAGCTAATACTTCAGGAGTAAGTACACCTTTAAATCAACTCAAAGTTGGCGCATTTGTACCTGATCAAAAAGATTCATCTATAATTTCTTTACCTTTAAATGAAAGCTTTGCTTCTTTAGATAGTATTAATGATGAATATCTATCATTAAAATATCAAGAACTTGCATTTAAGAAGAATGCAAATGCAATTGATACTAATACTACCATTAATACTGATTCAACTATTTCTAATAATAATATTAATAGTGATAAAAATGTTGATTCAATTAATGAAAAATTTCAAAATTTTAATTTAAATAATCTGATGAAAGCAAATGGAATATCTTTTAATTTTGCTAAAAGAACTTCAGTACTTGATGAAATAGCACCAAAAACAATTCCAAAGAAGAAGGAAATTTTAACTAGTAGTTCTTGTAGTTCAGATTCAAGTTGTAGTAGTGGTAGTGAAAGTGAAAGTGATAAAGGAAGTGACAGTGATGAAGATGGGAATCTTACATTAGCATTTTCATCAAGAATAAATAGACCTAAATTTTTATCACTTGACCAAAGAGCAAAATCACACGATTCAAGTTTGCCAGGTGCAAAATTTAAAAAGCAACCACCTACGGTAATAATACCTCAAGATACAGAAGATCTTGAAGATATACCAGCAGGTTTGATGGATAATATACCACGTACTAGTGTTTCAGTACCAGCAGGTCAAAGACCAATATCTGTTGATACAGCATTATTACCAGAAACAAGACCAAATCATCAAAGAACAGTAATGTTTGAAGAACGTAAACCATCACCTCTTGTAACTAATGCACCTTTAAGTGATCATGCTACTACAAACTCTCATTTAAGTAACATGTTTGTTGAAAGAGCATCTCAATTTAATAATCATTATAAAAAAGAGCCAATTAATTCACCATTTCCATACGCTCATCATAATGAAACTGATAGAGAAACTAAAACTAAAGCTTTAGTTAAAGAAGAAAAACATGGAGCTCATCATTATAGATCAAGCTCAATTACTATCGGTTTATTGCAACATAAAGAGTAATTTTAATTTTTTATTTTACTAATAGTTTAATAAACATTTCTATTTCTATTTACATGCTTTCCCTAGCATACCATATTCCCGAACCCAAATGCAAAATAGTTAATTTTTTTTTGTCTTTTTTTGAAAGTTTTTAAGTTATTTTTTGTAATTTTTTTAGTGGAAAACTCATTGCTGTTCAAGTTTTCTCTTTAAAACATTTAATCTGTTACCAATGCTGATAATAAATTTTTCAATCATTTGTTTATCTTCAACATCTAATTTATTTGAATTTTCCAAATCTTCATCTAATAAAGCTTCTAACATCCAAATTGCAGTTGAATAAGCAAGTTCACAACCTTTTAAGTCTTCTTTAACTAATTCATTAACTGCGGCATTTCTTGACATTTCTAAAGCTCTATCAAAGATTAATTTTTCAGCAATTATTTTTGAATCATCAGTGGAATTTTCTAATGATGAATTAACCTCTTGTAATCTTAATTTAATGAATTCAGCTTTCTCTAAATTTTCATTAAATTTCTCTCTAATCCACTGAACTAATTCATTAATTTTAACTGAAATATTTATATTTTGGGAATCATTTTGATTATACCACCAATTACTGGCAATTGACATACCTTTAGCAAGTAAGGCTAATGTTTTAACATATAAAACAACTCCTTCTTCACTGACAGTCTTAATCATTTTTGGTGGTAAAATATCATTATGATGTAAAATATCATCATCATCCATATCATCATTATCATTTGAAGGTGGTGATGGAATTAATTGACTAAATTTAACATCTGCAAATAAATTGATTGCATGTGCTTTAGTTGCAATCGTTTCCAATTTTGTTAAAATAACTTCATCATTATTTAAAGAAGATTGTGAAGATTGTGATTGTAAAGAGTTTTGTGATAAATCTCTTGTTAATAAATTTGGAGGTTGATGAATTGGAGATGAAGCATCTTGAAGTAATTGATTATTACCAAAAATTCTATTTGAAGCTAAACCAATTGCTTTACTTAATGCATTAGTTGGACTAATACTTGGTTTCCTAGCAGTTGATAATCTTCTAAATGGAATATTATATTTAATAGAACCATTTAAATCAATTGAATTACCAGATGAATTAGATGAAGTTCTTCTTGGATTAATAGCTACAGCACCACTACCAGCATTTGCTAATTCATCAGCAATTGCATTAACTTCAACAGCTCTTTTTTCAACTACAACATAGTCCTTTTCAATAAATAAATCATCTCTTTTAACTAATTCTTTTGATTGAGGTTGAATAGAGTTTGAAAGTGTTTCAGGTCCTGGACTATTTTTATCAATTATTTGTTTAATTTTTTCATCTTTATCAAATGAATTTTTCCTTTCATCTTCAATTTTAGTTGATTCTACTTTCTTGGTAGATGAATCAGATTTTTTGGTAGATTCATCTTTAGAAGTTAATTTTTCAATTTTATTAAACTTTTTAACTGGTGAAATGTATTCACTGATGAATAAGTTTTCATCCATTTGATTAGTATCAAGAGGTTTATCAACACTATGTAAATCCTCAATAATTAAAGGATCATTAAAAAATTCATTAAAACTTAATCTTTCAGTAGGATTATATTTTAATAATGATCTAATTAATTTTTTTAAACCTTCAGAAACTTGAGCAGAAGAAGGAAATTTAATTTTATCATTTGCTTTTTCAATAGTTTTTAATAATTCAATATGATTAGCTGCTTTAAATGGAGGTTTACCAACAGTCATTTCATATAAGACAGCACCAACAGACCATAAATCAGCTTTAGCATTATATTTTTCATATCTTAAGATCTCTGGAGCCATATAAAGTGGTGAACCACATAAAGTTTCAGCCATAGAAGTTGATGGTAAAAATCTTGCAAATCCAAAATCAGCTATCTTTAAAATTGGTAATTCCCAAAGTCCAACATAATTTTTTGATTCAAATTCAGATTTTGAATGAACTGGAGGGCATAATAATAAATTTTGAGGTTTAATATCTCTATGAACTAAAGTTTTAGATCTTAAGAATTCTAAAGCTGAAGCTAATTGTTTTAAAAAATGAATTACCAAAGTAGGATTTAAACCATGTGAACCTTCAGGTGATGGATATCTTTCTAATAAACTAGAAATAACCGGATGAGTTTTACATAATTGATTTCTCTTTTTAATAAAGTATGATAAATCACCCATAGAGCAGTAATCCATAATTAAATGGAAATGAGATGAAGTTTGATCATAGTCTAATAAACCAACTATATGAGGATGTTTCATCGATTTCAAAATGGAGATTTCGATTTCCAAGTTTTCAATCAACTTTTTAGACTTTAATTTAGACCTTACAACAGATTTAATAGCTACAGCTTCATTGGTTTTAATGTTTCTACACTTATAAACGATTGCAAAGGAGCCTTTACCAATCTCTTTCCCTACTTCGTAATTACCTATTCTCTGTCTCTCTAATTGACTCATGATGATTATTTGACTTGTTTGTTCTTCTGTTGTTATTTTCTTCGTTATCCTCTGATGATGGTAGTTATCTTGTGATATTACTGATAAGGACGATAAGGAATAAGGGTGTGGTTGATAAGAATTCTAATGTGATTTTCGGATTGAGCCTGCCAAAGTACACGTCACAGACGAATTAATGATCAACTCAAAGGAGGGGGGTTAAGTTGTTAGTTGGTGTTTGTAGTAGTTGTTATGACTAATACAGAGTTAAGGGAATATATATCCTGATATATAAGCGAACCTAACTATTGGACGGAACGTGTGTTTTCTGTCGACTATATGAAAGAACTCTTCGTTAAAGGGAATAGAATCAATAAATTAAAAGGGGTGGGAGATTCTAATACCAGAAGAGTACATAAACTAAATGGCGTATTTTAAGGATAATGTGTGATAAATGGTGATATGGTGAGGGCACGACAATTTTTTTTTGGAGGGGGCGGCAGCTGATGGATTGATGGGGTTCGCTAGGGCGCAAGGAACTGGGAAGGAAGGTGCAAGGGGGAGGATGTTGGTAGTAGGGGGGGAGGAATGGTTGTGAGGGAGCGATGTAGGGTCTTGGTGAAGTTTGGCCGCTTGAAGATAGACACAAGCCACAGTGGTTAGGACCCAAACGGCTATACTGAGGCCAGGATGGCATTTTAGTCACGTGAGAGATATAACCATGCGATGAAGATGGTGTAGGGTGGAGGGTGCAGTGGAGGGTGTAGAGATGGGTGGGAGGGAAGAGCGAGAGGGAAGAGTGGGAGGTGGTGATGCGGTGGTGATGTGGTGCCGATACGGTGCCGTGGAAGGGCATGCGGTAGGGCAGATCTAAATTCCACGGATAAGATACCAGTATGCTGATTGGCAGTTCTTAACCAGAGGATATATAGCTACAGTTAGAGAGGAATTGGGCGCATAAACTCTTTACTCTATACACAAAATACATTGACTTGAAACACCGACTTCACTGGCTTCACTGGCTTCACCGACTTGAAACACATTGTGTCGTTAGATCACACTTCCATATCCACCTCCAGTGGTGCATTAAAATTAGATGCTGCATCAAAGCCATGCACGTGATCATATTCGTAAGCATCAAGAGATACTAGTTTATTTCTGGAAGTCGCATTAGACTACGTCATAATAGGTAAATCAAATCAATATACATTTGGCATAATAGCATATGCCAACCAAATCTCTATGTAATGTAATTATCGGCTCAAGATATATTTAGAATCTGGAAGGCCCCCAGTACCATCCGGGACTATTTCTACGGTCGCCGGACAAGACCTCGGCGGCATGATGGAAGCCGTCCGCGGTGAGTTTCTTCTACATTAACGGGACATCCGGACCCTTTTAGTCATGGCATTATTCCGATATTACATCGCCACCCTCCCTATGAAATTAACTTGGTGATGTAAATCTTGCCCTTACCATCGTTCAAAATTGCTACCGGTTTCTGGTAAACGCAGGCTAAATGGCATTGCAAAATTAAGATGGGGGGTCGTGCGTCCACCCGATAGGGCGACTCCCAGCGTATTTTAATACCATTATATGTTTATCAGGTACAGCAAATGTACCGGCTAACAAGCGACTCTAAGCCCCTATAACCCCATATAACCAAACCTCTAAACATTTTAACCATCTTCTCATCCCCATTCCCTTAAAATTACCACTTCGGTGATAACCAAGAGGGTCGTGTCCGCCAGACCAATATTACACAAAAGTGCAGAAACCTTGAAAAAGAAAAAAAATTGAAATTCCCAGTACATATCAAACATAAATTATTGGCTAAAGCTATTGCCATTTCGATTTAATTAAACAATTTAATATATTTATATAAATTAATACATCTAAATAGTATTACTTAATTATATTTCAATCAAATTTTAAAGAATCCCCCCTATTTTTCATTGATTACTAAGTATTACCATATAAGGGAGGACATCCAACTAACATGTTTAATACTAAAATATTCGATAATAATACAGGCTCAACTCCTACCATCAACAAATCCAGTCCAAATGACACTCAACCAATAGATATAACCTATCAAAGATCATCCATATTCAATAATTCCCGGTTTAGGAGAGAAAGTTTGGCTCATTCTCAAGGAATGGGAGGTGTTAGTTGGGGATCTGTAACCATAGGAAGTTGGCTTAAAGATGAAGTTATGATGATTAATCAACAAAACCAGCAACAACAGCAACCAAACCATATCAATCCTAGAAGAGGATCCATAAGATTCAATAATATGATCCATAGTAATAACAATAGTAATCAAAATGTTCATATTAATAATAATTTCATGGCCCTTTCACCTCCACAAACTTCATATTTACCAAATTTGGAGGCAGATTATTGTAAAGATTACAGTTGTTGTGGTCAATTATTACCAACATTACATGATTTATTACGACATTATGAAGAAGCTCATATTAATTTATCACCTCCAACCGATACCACCAATCATTTATTAAATAATAATAGAAATAGAAACATGAATAACATTCATAATATATTAGAAACCGTGAGTACAACCGATGTATTCCTTAATAACCAACATATGCAACAAATTCAACAACAACAGCAACAACATCAACATCAACATTTAACCCCATCTCAAGTTAATCCTGCTCAACTGCAACAAGTAAACCAACATCAACAACAAGTTCAAAGAAACATTAGTTTGCAACAACATACCCCACAAACCCCTCAACAACAAAACAATCTGTCATCTGAAGATGGTAGTCCAATGGAAGAAGATGATTTAATGTATATTGACGATCCAGCAAGACATTTATATGTCATGGAAAATAATGAAGATAAGCCGTTTAAATGTCCTGTTATTGGATGTGATAAGAACTATAAGAACCAAAATGGGTTAAAGTATCATCGTTTACATGGGCATCAAAACCAAACCTTAAAAGAGAATCCGGACGGGACTATATCTGTTATTGATCCCGAATCGAATACTCCATATTTGGATGGAGCTGCATTGGAGAAGGACAAGCCATATAGATGTGAGGTGTGTGGTAAGAGATATAAGAACTTGAATGGGTTGAAGTATCATAGGGGCCATACGACGCATTAGGTGGGTTAGATAGAGAGAGTAGATGGGCGATGGGCGATGGGCGATGGGCGATGGGCTAGTAGATGAGCGGGCTAGTACGGTCCGTAGATGGTCCGTAGATGGCGAGAGTAAAATAGAGAATGCCGATGGCAAAGGCAGAAAGAACAAGAGCGTAGACGGATATGGTATGTAAGTGGTACGACTTTGGAGGGCTAGTAGCGATGAGCAGCTCTGGCGATGAGCCTGGCGATGAGAAGCCTCTGGCAAAAGCCTGGCGAGAGTCTGGCGGTGAGTAGAGGACCCAAAACATCAAGACTTTGCATAGAATAGCATAAACGGACGATACAGACCATACCGATGTAGAATAAGCGCAGTCATGTATAGGTAGTGTAGATTAATAATAGGCGATGAGTGAATACGACGTCAGTGAGCGCGCGACATTTCTGATTGGCCGTCCCCTCCTGTGGGCGCTGTAGAGGAGGAATCAACTAGAGATCAAGTAGGAACATTCTAAAGGGCATTTCGAATACGTATGTCAAGACCCGATGTTCATACCACTTTTGGAACCCCTAAAACATACCCCCTAAGCGATGTCGCACGACAATATTCCGTGCGATGTAACGTTCTCCCGATGATGAGACTCAAAAAATCACGTGGGTTTATACCGATAAAGTAATGTCTTTGCAACTAGATTGATATCTGCAACAAGTGCATGAAATTTGATTCTTTTGTAGCATAATCATCATACTCTCTATTCTCATAATTATCCTGTTTCCCTATTCCATATATGGATTCGTTTCCGATATTGACCCCGGCCAAGACATCGCACCTACAATAGCGTATATCTAACTAGTAAAAAAAACCGTAAACCTCCACTCTGAACGTACATTGACTACCCTAACACTCCAACTATCAACAATAACCATACCCCTGAGCCCGTTCGGGTTCATACCAAAATACCTACCAAGAGAAGCCACCGCATACGGCGATTTCCAGGTATCACGTGACCAAATACCTTTCAACAAAGGAATTATTAGACGAAAGTGGCTTTCAAACGTTAAAAAGCCCGTATTTGACCCCCAACGCAAACATCAAATTCCCCTATTCCCTTCTCCGCCATAAAATTCCCTACAAAAAACCCTCCATCGGAATAATTACCAGAGACTTCCCCTTTTGTGTAACATAATTAATTATTGAGCGAAAACCAGTGCGCACTTCCAACAATTCAAATTATATCATGGGTGATAATCAAAGGCCCAATGAAGCTCATACGATTTCTAACTTATCAGCCGGTCTTAAAAACGTATCATTAAAAGAACAACAGAATGAAGTCAATTTGAATGTCTTACAACAACAATTACAAAACGAAACCAATGATCAAATACAAATATCAAGAATCAGTAAATTTTTTCAAAACCAGCCAACTGAAGGTTATACCTTATTTAGTCATAGATCTGCACCAAATGGATTTAAAGTTGCCATCATTTTAAGTGAATTGGACTTGAATTATAATACCATTTTCCTTGATTTCAATAATGGAGAGCAAAGAGCCCCAGAGTTTGTTACTATAAATCCAAATGCCAGAGTCCCAGCATTAATTGACCATTATAATGAGAACACTTCGATCTGGGAAAGTGGAGCGGTCATTTTATATCTTGTAACAAAATATATGGCCGAACATGGAGAATGTAAGTTATGGTCAAATAATTTAATTGAACAATCACAAATAAATTCATGGGTTTTCTTTCAAACCAGTGGCCATGCTCCAATGATTGGACAAGCATTACATTTTAGATATTTCCATTCATCACCTGTTCCAAGTGCAGTCGAAAGATATACCGATGAGGTTCGAAGAGTTTATGGAGTTATAGAAATGGCATTAGCTGAACGTAGAGAAGCGTTAATTATGGATTTAGATGTTGAAAATGCCGCTGCTTATTCTGCTGGTACAACTCCTTTAAGCCAATCAAGATACTTTGATTATCCTGTTTGGTTGGTTGGTGATAGAGCAACCATAGCTGATTTATCTTTTGTACCATGGAATAATGTAGTAGATCGGATTGGTATAAATTTAAAGCTGGAATTTCCAGAGGTTTATAAATGGACCAAATATATGATGAGAAGACCTGCTGTGATCAGGGCTTTACGGGGGGAATGATGTATATAATGAATGTATATTAAGGACAAGAAGGCTGCTACGGGCAGTGGGCACAGTTCAATTGCACAGCGGTTCAATTGGACAGCCAGCGACTTGATGAGATAAGATAGCGCTGCGATAGCAATGCGGCCAGGAAGAGTTGATCATCTCCACCAGTTCACGGCACATATATATATTCTACAGAACTCCGAGTAACATATCAGAACCTCAAGCAACATCTAGTGCCCTATGCACCCTTTAGTTAACGTATATGTCAAAAGTACACCAGTAATAACCGCCAGGGTGATACGAGTATGATTGAAAGTCTTTGGACTTGGTTGAGTAGCTGGTGCTGGAAGTTCAAATGGGCTTTTTTCAGAGTATTTTTCTTTCTTAATGGATCCTAAATCACCGGTTACCAAGGATGGTACCTTTTCATTGGTAGATAAATGTTGAGTTGAACGTTCATCATGGTGCTTTTTAGGAAGTGCCATACACATGATTAACAATTTAGTGCGAGAGCGAGCTGACGAGGTTAACCGTCAAAGATCAAGTCAGGTGACATGTGGGATATTTAGATATAGAGGTTAAACAGCAGATGTTGAATGACAGAAACGAGTAAAAATTATATTTTGTAGTTATTGAAGACGGCATAGTGTAATTTTTATGTAATCAGTAAAATATGTTTGAAATTTGCAGCCATTTTTAGATGAACGAACTTTTCTCTACGAGTCAAAACGTATTCATATAAACTGGTCATTGACTTCACTAGTTTACTGACTGATTTCCTTAACCAACATCAACCCCATCAAGCTATCAACCACAGCGGTGGCAGCTAAACTGGTGATTTCACTATTAGTATCAAAAGGTGGACTAACCTCTACTATGTCTGCTCCAACTAAATTAATTCCTTCTAAGCTATCTAACAAACTAATCAATTCCCTAGTTGTCCATCCACCAACTTCCATTGTTCCAGTACCAGGAGCAAACGCAGGGTCAAGAACATCGATATCAACCGAGATATAAGTAGGTGCGTTTCCAATAGCCAGTTTAAGTTTCCTAGCTATGCCTTGGATTCCAATCACATCCATTTCTCTGGCCTTGATAGTTTTGAAACCACATTCGGCATCATGTTTTGGATCGTATTTACCATCTATATATGGAGCACGCATCCCAACATGATAACTTGCACTGGCATTAATATACCCATTTTCGGCAGCATAATGGAGGAAAGTTCCATGATTTAATTTCATATAATTGGTAATACCACCACCCAAAACTTTTGGATCCCAGGTATCGATGTGACTATCGAAATGAAGCACATTTAATTGCCCATATTTTTCATACGCCGATTTAAGAGTCATTAAGGCAATGGTATGGTCCCCTCCCATAGTAATAATCTTTGGGGTAGGGTTCTTGTTGTTACTAGGGTGTCTATGAATTGCTCTTTGTCCACGATAAAGTTGGTTTAAAGCAATTCTGTTATCAAATGGAGTCAAAGGAACATCACCACAATCAATGATTGAAAAATTATGTGATTGAGGATCATATGGGTTTAAATCAGTCATATTAGAGTTAGGGACCATTCCTCTAACAGGAGAAACTCCTCCAATTCTTCTAGCACCTTGTCTAATGGCATCTGGCCCAAATCTAGCACCCGGTCTATATGAGACTCCAGTATCAAATGGTGCACCAACTATTGCTATATCAATTTTCTTATCCAAGTTATCTTCTGAAAAACAATTGAAATGTGGCAATTTCCCAAATGTTACAATCCCACCAAATAAATTTGTATCGGAACTTATATCACTAGTCTCATCATCATCTGGTAAATTCAATTTAGATTGATATTTCAAATACAGTTCATGGGATTTTTCTGCAACTTTATATTTATGGTTTAACTTCAAAGTATCCTGAAGTTCAATGAAAGCACCTAAATCCATATCTTTCAAGTCATAATCCTCGAAAAATACCTTATCAGTTTTATCTTTAGATGGCCTTTTATACTGATAAGAAGTAGGTGCATTAACTAATTGTCCATACACTGAATCTAAAAAAGTAGGTTCTTGGGTAAACGGACTTATAAGCTGACAGCTACCAAGAGCAACAAGAGCACCTATTACAACAAACTTCATGAAAATTATTATAAAATCCAAGATGTTGTACAGTTTAAATAATCAGATTAAATCCTGGAGACATTTCCTAATTTGGTAAGTAATTGCGGAGCGGAATTTTTCAAAATTATTTTGCATTATTCTATACTTAATTATACACATTACCTAAAATAACGGATTTAACAACGGTATAATCATCAATACCATACAATGAACCTTCTCTACCAATACCAGATTCTTTAACCCCACCAAATGGTAAAGCAGCGTCAGTGAAAGCACCAATATTAACAGAAACCATACCAGATTCAATAGCTTCACTTGCTTCCCAAACGGTATTAACATTTTCAGTAAAAATATAAGCTGCTAATCCGAATTGAGTGTCGTTACAGTAAGAAATGGCTTCTTCTTTGGTATCGAATTTAAAGATAGCAGCCAATGGACCAAAAGTTTCTTCTTTTGCAACCTTCATATCTTGAGTAACATCAGTTAACACAGTAGGACTATAATAGTTCTTACCTAAGTCAGATCTACCACCTTCAACAGCGTATTTAGCACCTTTAGAGATGGCATCTTTAACATGGTCTTCAACTTTTTTAACAGCATTTTCGTTTATAAGACAAGTATGAGTAACATCTTTATCAAACCCATTACCGATTTTAAATTGTTTAACCTTTTCAACGAAAAGTTTGACGAAATCATCATAGACTTTAGATTGAACATAAATTCTATTAGCACAAACACAAGTTTGACCTAAAGATCTGAATTTAGAGATAATGGCTTGTTCAACAGCATTTTCTAATCTAGCATCATTAAATACAACAATTGGAGCATTACCACCCAATTCAAAGGATAATTTCTTTAAAGTTGAACTTGATTGACTCATCAAAAGTTTACCGACATTGGTGGAACCAGTGAATGAAATCTTCTTAAGAAGTGGTGATTCACAGAATTTCTTACCAACAGTTGGAGTACTTTCAACAGAGCTAATGACAACATTGAAAACACCTTTAGGGAAACCAGCCTTATCAGCTAAATAAGCTAAAGCCAAAGAAGATAATGGTGTTCTAGCATCTGGTTTAAGAATAGTAGTACATCCAACAGCTAAAGCAGGAGCGGCTTTTCTAGCACCCATAGCACTTGGGAAGTTGAATGGACACAATAAACCAACTGGTCCAACCGGTTGCTTCAAAGTATAAATCTTGTTATTACCATTACTTGGTTGAATTGTGTGTCCATAAACTCTTTTGGCTTCTTCAGAGAAAAATTCAAAGTATGAAGCAGCATATTTAACTTCACCAATTGCTTCAGCTAATGGCTTACCATTTTCCCAAGTTAAAATTTTAGCTAAATCTTCAAGATTTTCTGTCATTAAGTTGAACAAATTTCTGGACCATTTGGCTCTATCATAAGCATTTGTTTTTTTAAAAGTTTTAAAAGCTTCAGCAGTTTTTTCAATAGCGTAATCTACTTCTTCTGGTAATAAATCAGTGAATTCAGCAATTTCTTCACCAGTAGCTGGATCGTTAACTTTGAAAGTTTTAGTGGATTTACTTTCAAACCATTCACCATCGATGAATGATTTGGTTTGAATAAGATCTGGGTTTTTTAATGTTGGAGCCATTGAATAGTTTTAGCAAGATGCTGGGACCTTATATAGTAAATTGATTGGCGCGGGTTACCTAATCAGGCAAAGCGACGCTGATTAGGATGTGTAATTACTGTGGCTCAAGATTCGAGGTTAAGCGACAGGTAATTCTTGTTTTATGACAGCAGTTGTTGTGGATCATTATAAATGCAATGCCATTGAATGACTGAGTTTCCATTACAAAATTAAGTGCCTAACCTAACTGGGTCTAATGCAATCCACTGATTCTAAAGTTGCACTGTTCTCTTCGCACTACGCCTGGCACAATCCCGCCAGTCGCAGTTTTCCTAATTTGTTTGTCACAATCTTTACTACCGCGCGCAGCAGTTCAACCGCGTACCATGAGTGATTCCAAGTTTTTTGTAAAGACCAAATCATCCGAACTAAGAGCTGAATTGGATCAAGCTCATAAAAAATCCAAACCTCATGCAAAAATTAAAATGATTTTAAAAAAAGTCACGGCAAATATCATTTTAAACAACACTGAAAATTTTAAATTAATGCCCGATATGATCAACCTATTACGTTATGATGATATAGAAATTAGAAGAGTTGTTCTTGATTATCTTTGCAATTATGCCCATTACGATCCTCCGATGGCTGCCAATGCCTTGACTTTCCTCAAAAAATTCAAAAATGATTCAGATCCAATTCTCCGTGCATTGACCATAAAGACCGTCACTTCCATAAATTTGAATGAATTTACTGAATATAGTTTTGAAGTAATAAGAGATTTCCTTGTTGATCCCAGCTCATATGTTAGAATCCAAGCATGTTATTCTGTGGCCCGCTTGTTTCAAGAGAACTCATCGAAAGTGCTTAATGAAAATTTAATTGATGACTTAAACAACTTGCTTTATGATGAAGATGATACAATTGTTTCTGTTGCATTGTCGGCATTAGATTCGATTATAGAATATGACAAATCTTTGAATCTTAAGTTAACTGTGCATCAAAATCATATCATTAAACTATTGAAAAATCTTCATAAAACTTCAGAATGGTCCCAAATTTATATACTAAACTCGTTAATTTCATTTGCACCTCAATCGTCGGATATTGCTTTGGAAATAATCGAATTAATAATGCCGTATTTACAACATGAAAATAGTGCTATAGTTTTGAATGCTGTTAAGGTAATTGTTTATTTAAGTAATTATGTTAAAGCCATTGATCTAATATTACCTGCGTTACCTAAACGTTTGGGTTCATCATTAATAAGTTTATTATCTAAACCTTCTGAAATTCAATTCCTTGTACTAAGAAATATAATTTTGCTATTATTAGGTAGAAAAGAATTAACTCAATTTGATGTAGAATTGTTATTCTGTAAATATGACGATAGTATTTATGTCAAAGATACGAAATTGGAGATCATTTATCTTCTTGCCAACGAATCAAATGTTATGACTGTTGCTAGGGAATTAGAAGAGTATGCTACAGATGTAGATGTTGCAATGGCTAGAAAGGCTATTAGAGCTTTTGGGAATTTAGCAGTTAAATTAACTAATGCTGCATCTATTTGTGTAGAAATAATAGTTGACTTAATTTCTCATGGAGTTCCTTACATTGTTCAAGAATCAACTGTAGTATTAAAGAACATTGTCAGAAGGTATCCTGGTCAATTTGATAATGCTATTATTGAAGCAGTAAAATTTTATAAAATCATTGAAGAGACAGATTCAAGAGTAGCAATGATTTGGATTATAGGTCAATATTGTACATTGTTCCCTAATGAAGTATTGAAAATGTTTAACACTTTAACAGAGAATTATAAAGACGAACCAACCGAAGTTCAATTAGCGACGTTAACTTGTATTACTAAAATATACCTTAATTATCCAGATATTGCTGAATCAAAGATTCTTGAGATATTGAAATGGGCTACTGAACAAGTTAATAATCCTGATGTTAGAGAAAGAGGCTACTTCTATTGGAGACTTATATCCAGTGGATCTGATGAAAATGATGGTACTGAGTTTCAAGCTTTGGCGAAACAAGTGGTACTTAATGAATCACCAATTATCAATTCAGAAAATGATAATATAAATCCAAAGGTTTTAGAAGAATTAGAATTATGTATTGGATCATTGGCATCCATATATTTAAAACCAATTTCTCAAGTATTTAGACTTTCGAAACCTAAAAAATTACCTAAAACGCCCGCTTTACAATCTAGGAAATCTATAAATCACACTACAAATGCTTCAACTGATACGCTAGCAACAGACGAAAAAATATTCAAAAAATCCAATCTCTCTGTTGATGGTTTACATAGAAAAAAATCGATGTTAAGACAAGCTTCTTTTGATTCTTCATTATCGGATGAATCATCAAAGAAACCAAGCTTTGCATCTAGACTTTCACGTAGGGCATCTTTAATGACTAGAAAGCGTTAATCTTGCTCCTTTTTAATAGACAATGGTTTGGCTCGTTTTACATCTATAATCTCTACATCTGGTGCCATTCGAATCATACTAGAGGCCGGCTCGATAGTTTCAACACTAATTAATGGCATATTTTCTTCTGGTCCATCTTCAACTTCTGATAAAATCTCTTCTAAATCTCTTCCAACCAATGCTCCTAGAATAATATATGCTGCTGGTTTAGACATAACCTCCAGGAGTTCTTTACAAAATCCAGGAGTTGTACATTGAGGACATCCCCATTTACAGTCACAATTCTTTAGTCTTTCATAGGCACACATTAAAATTTCGTCTATATACTCAAATGCTTTTGCTGATACACCTGAACCTTGACTACCACCTTTAGCATCGTAAAAGATAAGTCTTCCAGGACGTTTTCGTTTAGTTTGACGATGGGCAAACTCTTTTTCAGGAGCTTTACAGTCAGTCAATAGTTCACCAGGGCCAGAATTAAACCTAGTATTTGGATCAGTAGTTGCTCCTCCACTAATAAAGAGCGGCAAAATATTCATAATAGTATGCTGTGCAGCATGAATACCTCCTGCAGTGGATAGGGATTTATTAGATATAGCTTCCAATACTTGCTTAGGAATATCCAACCAAAACCCTTTGGACATGTATTTTATAGGAGGATTTTTGACTTCAACTGCCTCAATGATTTCATTTTTTTTATTTACTTTAAAGAATCCAAAGACAATGATAGTAGTTTCAACTTTACCAAAGTAGGCTGGCAAATCAGAAACTTCTTTTAGAGGGCTCTTTAAACACCTTATAAATTCAATTTCTGATGGATCTACGTCTGTAAAGTCTCGTTGTTGAGTAACCCAATCTACCTTGACTCTTTGAACCTTAGCAAATTTTTGATCTGTATTGAATTCCTTAACTAAATAAGGCAATCCTTGATGAAGAAATATTCCTCCTTCATAAAGCGTGAAAGATGTCCTAGACTCCTCAACCTCTTCAATTATTTTATTTCTTCCTTCAGTGATATCTACAACAGCATATGTGGTTTCTTCAATAGCCCTAATAGATACCTTTTCTGGAGGCCATGGTAAATATTCGGGATTTGTACGATACTTTCCCAAATTATCAGGGTACAATTTGTTTTCAACAATAGATCTGAAAAGAGTTTTATCACCAAAATATTTGGAATCCAATTCTATATCAATTGGCAATTCAAAAGCTGCACATTGAAGATGGTTTTCTAAAGTATGTTTATGCATTTGAACTCCAATAATTGACTGAACACAAAGGTCTTCATACAGAGATTTATCTAATAACTCATGAGGATGCTGAAGATAATATTGATCCATGGAAACCGCTCCGGCTACAAATATGGCCAAACTACCTCGAGATTTTCTTCCTCTTCCACCTCTTCCAAACTGTTGATGCATGTTCAGTTTCAGGAATGGGAAACCACACGTTATGACTACATCTAAATCAGATAAGTCAACACCCAATTCTAATGCATTCGTTGCTACCAAAGCTCTTATGTCTCCATTAAACATTCTTTGCTCAATATTTCTCCTGTCAGTTTTAGAATAACCACCTCTATAAGCCATTATATCTCGAATATCAACACCACAATTCGAATAATCACTAGTGGTTAATAAAGTTCTTACCTCTTTTAATAAGAGCTCGCATACTTTTCTAATGGGACAAAATACAATTACTTTAAGTGATTTGCTTCCTGAAAGAAGCAGTAGTAATACCCTAGCCAGTTCTAAAACTATATTTACTCTAGGTACCATTAATGGATTCAGGGTATCGGTAATTTCTTGACCTCTTTTATTCATTAATGGTGGTGGTTGCCATATAATAAGCTTCTTATGACAGCTGGCACTACCATCATTGGAAACATGTACAATATTTTGATCTTCTGGTATAGAACAGATTATTCGAAAGTGTTGAATAGGGTTATAAATAGTAGCAGAACAGGATATAAACCTTATTTGTTGTGAATCAGTAATAGTACGCCCCATTATTCGAGATAAACGGGCCATTATACAACTGACATTGATACCAAAGATTCCTCTATATACATGAATCTCATCCATCACTACATACTTGAGCCCTTTTAGAAAATCATACCATCCATTACGACTATCACTATAATTCACACCATCATGATTAGGTAATATAGATGCATGTATAGTATCAGGATTAGTAAAAATTATATCGGCATATTTACGTATATGGGGTTTTGCCTTGGCATCAGTATCACCATCGTATGTTTCAACTAAAATGGTTCTGTTATTAGGCATGGGTATGCATTTAATAAGGTCCTCTAGATGTTTTTTCTGATCTTGTGCCAATGCCTTTGTTGGGAAGATAAATATGGCAGTACTGAGCCTGGTTGGTGAAGTATTTGATTCAATATCCCAAAGGATGTCATTAAGAATAGGGATCTGGTAAATAAGTGACTTACCGGAACTTGTAGAAGTACTAACTATTACATGGTTTATCGATTGGTCAAGAAGTGCCTCTAAGGATTCAGTTTGATGACTATACATGTCATTTTCTATATCTATATCCTTGTATTGCTGAATACCATGGATAAGAGCTGGATGTATATTATAAAAATCAGCATCAAACTTTTTGAATCGAGCTGGTCGAGCAGCAGTGAACGTTTCATCAAACACAATTTGTTCTTTATAAATGTTGCTTTGTTTGAGAATATCCACCATTTGATCAGAAGTCAAAGTTTCATTGTTACTGAATTTAGTTCTTTTAGAAGATATTGAATCTATTGGGTCATTAAAGTCAGGTGGTTGAGGTAGACATTTAAGGCTTTCTTGGGTTAATTTTTCAGCAACGAATTCCTCTTCTATATTTATACCAATTTCGTCTATGAATTTTTGAATCCCATTTGTAAATTTATCTTTCCTAGTGGTTATAATACCTATAAGCTGAGCATGGGTTAGTTTCCGAGTAGAAAGTTCAGCATGATTGAAAAAGCTATTCTCATCTATGTACTTGTTTCTTATGTTTCGACGTCTTGAAATCATTGCAGCTCCAATATTATCAAGTTTCATATCTTCAAATATAAACACAAGAAGCTGAGAATCTTGCATATCTTCCATATCAGGAAGAATAAAGGCATCATCTAAAGTATTTGGTTGGTTCATTTCATACCCTTTCTCTTGATCATATTTCACCTTCTCTGTCAATTCAGATAAATCTTCTTTATCAATGTAATCGTAGAACACATCACCTTTTGGTAGTAAGTATTTAATAGATGCTAAATCATTGATGGTCAAATCAGGAATTAATTTTTTAAAATGGTCAAAAGTCGGAATGGTTTTTCTAGAATGTGATAACAAAAATGTCAAATGGGCGTTTAAAGTTATAAATATTCGATGTAATCGTTGCAAACATTGAGGCCATCGTTGTATCTGTACCGGTTGTTCCTGCATGGGTTCTTCATTATAGACAATTTCGCGAGTATAATTTTGCAACCAGCAACCCATAGCCGAAGCAATTTTAAATTCTTGGAACTACTAATTTAAAAGAATGGTTTTTGATAACTTAAAGATCAAGTCTAAAGGCTCTAATGTTGTTGCTTCAGCACCTGCAATCGAAGGAAATTCTATTTCCAAAAAACATATTTTCCAAAATAGAGCTAATTATGGGGTTAATTTAGGTGCATGTTTCGTGTTAGAAAAATGGATTTACCATAGTCTTTTCATTGAGGATACAAATGTTGAACTTGATGCTGCCACAAAGTCAATAAAGAAGTTAGGAAAGGATGAAGCTAGAGAAAAATTTGAAAATCACTGGAAAAACTATATGAACGATGGTGATTGGGATTGGCTTAAACTGCATGATGTCACCAGTGTTAGAATTCCATTAGGTTACTGGGAAGTTGATGGGGGTAAATTTGCCAAAGGAACAGCTTTTGAAAAAGCTGCAAAAGTAGTTTATCCTAATGCGTGGGAGATATTCAAAAAGGAATTTATAGAGAAAGCCAATGCAAGAGATATTTCAGTTGTTGTAGACATTCATGGGCTTCCAGGTGGTGCTAATTGTGATTGTCATAGTGGTGAAAAAGAAGGAGGATCACCAGAATTTTGGAGTTCCCAAGGTTTACAATTACAAATGTGTGATATGTTGAAGTTTATCGCCAAAGATCTTAAAAAATATGAAAATATTGCTGGTATTCAAATAGTAAATGAATCTGTCTTTGATAATGAGGCAAAGAGACAAAAATACTATTATGGAGCAGCTATTAATCTGATTAGGGAAGAAGATAAACTGATTCCTGTTATAATTTCAGATGGTTGGTGGGCAGATCAATGGGTTCAATGGGTTCAAAAACAACAAGAGAAAGCCAATGGGAATATTGGTGTGGTTATTGATGAACATTGTTACCGTTGTCATTCCGATGACGATAAGAAGAAGTCACCTCAGCAAATCATTCATGATTTAGATAATGATTTATTAACCAATTTAACCGATGGTGGTAAAGGTGCAGATATTATGATTGGTGAATATTCATGTGTTATTGATGGTCAATCTTGGGATAAAGATAATGCCAACTCAAAGAGAGATCAATTGGTCGTTGATTACGGTCAAAAACAAGTAAAGATTGCTGGTCAAAGAGCAGGATTTGGTTCATATTTCTGGACATTTAAATTTGAAGCTGGTAATGGAGGTGAATGGGATTTTAAGACCATGTCAGATAAAGGGTCCTTATCAAACCCATACAAGGGTAATATTCCAGGCGATGATAAACGGGATAGTATTTGTGAACAACAACTTAGTAATCATAGCAATTATTGGGATGGTGTCAACAAAAAGGAAAAGTATGAGCATGATAGATTTAAACAAGGATTTATTACCGCTTGGAATGATTCAAAAGAATTTGCAGCATTTAATGGGTCAGTCATTGGTAGGAAAGAAGCTTGGAAAGCCGCTAGATTAGCTGAACATATCAAATCTAAAGGGTCCAGTAAATTCATTTGGGAATGGGAACATGGATTTGATCAAGGTTTGCAAAAATTTCGGGAAAATATGTAAAATGTATTTCTTCAATATATACCACTTTTTTTTTTATCACGAAAATCGCGAACTTCATACCTCATGGTCTTACTGGCAAATCAATTAATATCCATTGGAGATAAGTTGAGTGATCGACTACTTCAAAGTTCACCAAAGTCATCTAAGCATATCAGTTATCAAATCGGATTATTGGAAATCATCAATTATGAGACCAAAAGGCTTAAAAACATAGGCTATTGTGACTACGAATTGTTATACGTTAGTTATCATATAGTATTGAAACTCCTTCAAGAATGCAAAAAACATATAACTAACGAGACAAAAGACTTTATTCCAGTTATAGAAGATACTTTAAATAAGAAGAAACCCCAGGTCGAAGAGACTGAGTCATTTCTATCGTCAATTTCAACATCTTCAATAGACCCTTTACTCGATAGATTCAACAGCTTATACGTATCTAAATTGAATTCTGTATCACTGATATCAACACCCGATCCATACAATCAGAAATCTTCAAACGATTTGGAAAGTTTCAAATATACAGAGATAATTACTGCTCCTCAATTGCATACATTAATTGATAAATACAATATACTCATTATTGATTTTAGAACCAAGAATGAATACAATTATAATCATATAAATCATAAAAACGTCATAAATATCGAACCTTCTGTTGTTCAAAGTTTATTGGGCCCCGAAAACAAGAATAATGCCGATACAATTACTGATCAAGATCTCGAATCAAGGTTAAAATTACTACTTCCATCATCCCAATTTGAAAAGTTCCTGCAAAGACATAAATATGATCTCATAGTAGTTTATAATTTACGTTATGGTATTAGCAAAAAAGAATATGATAGGTTTGAGACATTGGTAGATTCATTGATAGAAGATAGTGCTTCAGGGAATATTTCTAAAAATCCTTTTACTAAACTAGTAGAACTAATTACATATAGGAACAAGTATATTTCATCTAAATTAAAACAAACACCATGCTTCCTTTCTGGGGGAGTAGCATTTTGGTATTCATTATATGGAGAATCTTCTATTGCTAAATCAACAGATACAATCCTTTCACCACCTCAAGCTCTGGTATCTCGTGATAGGATACAACCAAGCAGAAGCAGCAGCTACCAAACGAATCAACTCAAGAATAGCTCTGATACAGTTAGTTCAATTTCAAAAAGTTCACCATATTTGAAGAATTTTGGAGATTATTTGGGTACTGCCAAAACCACCAATGAAACCCCTTTATCAAATCAATTTAGACAAGATAAGTATTATTCGTCAAGTAAGAGCATTTCGGTGCCTCAAATACCTGGGATTAATCTGTCATCAGGCTTGACACAATCTTCTGCATTAAGTCAATCGTCCAATGATGTACTGTCTGGGAAGGCATCTTCTTCATTAGGTATTCTGTCAGTGATGCCGGCTTCAAGGCTGTCAAGCACTACTGTCATACTGACAAATAACACAGGTCTGCTGATTATCCTGTCGACTCCAGACCTTCAAAGGGACCAAATTGATGCTCCAAATGGGTCCCAAAGCAGACCATCTTCTTCAAAAGATTCTGACAATCCTGTAAAATTCTTGGAACAATATACCACTGGGCTTACTAACTTGGGTAACTCTTGTTACATGAATTGTATACTTCAATGTCTTGGTGCTACACCTCAACTAACCAAATTCTTCTTTCCAAGTCTCACAGCAAATGGTCCCGGTGCTTCTTATAGACAGCATATTAATGTTAATAATAAACTTGGGACCAAAGGAATTGTGACCACCAATTTTGTAACTCTTTTAAAAAATATGTTCAATAATTCAGGTAGTTATTTTGAACCAAGGAATTTTAAAAAAGTTATCGGTTCACTTTCACCAGGTCAACAATTTGCTAACTTTGATCAACAAGATTGTATTGAATTCTTAACATTTTTATTAGATTCATTGCATGAAGATTTAAATCAAATGGTTATTTCCAATCCTAAAGAAAAACAAGCGATTATGGAATTAACACCAGAACAAGAAAAGACAAGAGAAGTATTACCGGTTAGATTAGCTTCAACTATTGAATGGGAAAGGTATCTTAAACTTAATTTTTCAATCATTGTAGATTATTTCCAAGGTCAATATCTTTCACAATTAAGATGTTTAGAATGTGGTACTACATCCACTACTTATAATGCATTTCTGATTTTATCATTACCAATACCTGAAAAATTAGGATCTAATGTTAATTTAACTCTTGATGATTGTCTCCAGGAATTTGTAAAATTAGAACTTTTGGATGATGAAAATAAATGGCATTGTCCTAATTGTAAAAAATTCACTAGACTGACCAAAAAAATCTCTATAACTAGATTACCTCAAGTGTTAATTATTCATTTCAAACGATTTAAAATTTCACCAATGGGATACTTTAATAAACTAGAAACATTTATTAAATATCCTGTTAATGATATATTAGATGTAACCAAATATTGGCCAGATGTTGGTACTTCGGTTAATAATAATTTACAAAATTCAGAAGTTATGCCTAAAGAGAAAGAATCACAAATTCTTTCAACTTTACCAACAAGAAATCAAACACCTCCTTTTAGATATAAATTATATGGAGTTGCAAATCATTTTGGGAACTTGACTACTGGTCATTATACGGCATACGTTCATAAGCAAAGTGATCGAAAGAAAACTCGTAATTGGTGCTATTTTGATGATTCTAAAGTGACTTATAATATGAAAGAAAAAGATGTCATGAATAAAAATGCATACTGTTTATTTTATCAAAGAGTTTAAAAGTTTATATAGAATATATATAACTTGATTTCATATCTCATTAACTATAAATTGTGGGTGACTTGCAACCACACCTTTACTCATACCAGCCCATAACCATGCGACCTTCTTATCAGATTCAACGTTTATTTCTCCTTCAAATCCTTCAACAAATAATCTATCATTAACAGTAATATTGGATGTAAAGTTGATAAATTCATTGAATATTGTTAATGAAGTCCAAAATTGTAATTTTCTAACACATGCAATTATTAAACTGGTTACTTGACCTCCATTTAAACAATGAATATAAATTGGATAATTATCTGAATGAATTATATACTTTAGTACTTCAAAAACTGTCGAATAACCTAAAGGAACACCTCTTTTCTTCCCCTTGCCCAGTTTTTCACATTCTAAATGAACTAATTTAATATTATTCTTCTGAGCAAAATCAAATAAAGTTTTATCAGTTTCAAAAGTGATTGGATTTGGTGTTAATGAAATGATGGTTTTTAAATTTAAACTCTTCAAAAATGGTAAATTGACATCTCTTGGATATGCACCTCTATAAAAACCACCTTGAACAATATTAAACTTTAATGGTGGTACAAGTACTATGGGTGTACCGTAATCCATGATAGTAAATTACTTTGAAAAACTAGAAAAAATCGCACCCGAAATAATTAGATTCATATTAATTAATTATTATTAGCTATAAACAAAAAATTTAAATTAGTCAAACCCTAATCTTGGTTTCTTTACATCTTCTACATTTGTTGCCAAAACTTCTTCTATTGACATTCTTGGAGGTTTACCAGGAATTTTTGAACCTCCAGCAATACCACTACTAAATTTCAAGAAAATATGATCACCAACCTCACTAATTTTAGCTAAAAGATCATCTAAATCTTCTTTAGTTAAAGCAGAACTTAAACATAATCTAACTCTTCCACTAATAATTGGTGTGGCAGGGTAAGCAACAATAACAACAGCAATTTTCATGGCATAAAGCATTCTTGAAAATGCTGGCATTTTAGCTGGTAAAAATACTAATAATGGAATAACTGGTGAATCATCAGCTCCATAAACAATAAAACCTAATTTTTTTAATCCTAATCTAAGATAACGTGAGTTAAAAGCCAATCTTTGTAATCTTTCTTGACCTTCACCAGGATTTAAATCACCTTTAATAATACTCATTGATGAAATAATTTGTGATAAAACAGCTGGTGGAACACTTTCACCATAAACATTTGAAGCATAATCTAATCTAATTCTTTTCATAACTTCTTTTGGACCAGAAATATAACCACCAGCAGCTCCAAATGATTTAGTTAAAGTACCCATTAAAATATCAACTCTTTTTGGATCAAGACCAAAATAATCACAAATTCCACGACCTCCAGGTCCTAAAGCACCAATTGAATGTGCTTCATCAACAAATAAATAACATTTATATTTTTCTTTTAATCTCATAACTTCTGGTAAATTACACATATTACCTTCCATAGAATATAAACCTTCAACTGCAATGATAATTTTATTCCATGGTCTATGAGTCTTAGGTTGTCCTTGAGCAATAGCATCTCTAATTTTTTTCTCTAAATGCTTCATATCATTATGTTCAAAAATGGTGACACTTGCACCAGATAATCTAACACCAAATCTAATTGATGCATGGTTTAAAGAATCACTAATAACTAAAGTCTTTGAATCAGCAATTGAAGGGAAAATAAACGCATTGGTTGCATAACCTTGAGATACAAGACATGCATCTTCTTGTCCTACAAAATCAGCAATTAATTTTTCACATTGAAGGTGTAAATCAGTTGTACCACTGTGATGTCTTGATGAACAGCCTGAAGTACCGTATTTTTCAACAGTTTTAATTGCAATTTCTGAACAAATACCTTTTGATTGGGCAAACCCTAAATAATTATAGGATGATAAATTAAGACATTCTGAGGATGTACCAAGGTATTCATATTTTCCTTTTGGACGTCTTTCTCTATCAAAACACTTGATATATCTACCAGGAGTTCCATGAATAGGTCTAGCAAAACAATCATCAATTCTCAGCTTTAATCTTCTCTCATAGAAACTTTCAAACCCATCATACCATGGCGCATACCCATTTGCTTCAACAAGATGGGAATAATCATCTGGTTTAAAGATCTTACCGAAAAAATCTCTGATATGTCCAATTATAATAAGGATAAGATAGGATAAATAAGTTGCAATATAAATATAAAGTGGAGGTTCGTCATCAATAGGCTCAGGGAAAGGAGCTCCTTCTGGGTGTTTAGATACATACAAATATTCCTTGGAAGTTAGTTTTCCAAATTCTTTCTCTGCTAATATTTCATCAGATCTTGAATCCGGTGGTGCATCAGGAATTTTATACATTATAGGGGAAATAGGAGAATTTACAACCGGCTATTTTTTTAATTTGGTATTGTTTATTTCTCGATTGTAACAGTTGAGTCTCACCAATATACAACTCTACCGACCTTTAGTTTTGTTTTTAGTTATGAACAAACGATTGAATTGGTATACAGTTTATGTTAATTGGTAAAGAATTTAACGGGAACTATAGTATCAACAAATGAAAATTTTCCTAGCGCGTTAGAGAGTGTCGCGTGTACGACATACTCCATGCGACATCGTCGGCTTACAAAGCTTGTACATTCTACGTACTGTAACTCTATATAATGTATGTATCGTAACTCATGCCACTTAATGTTAAAATATGTTTAATAAAAGTTAATTATTTAATTTTTTCATTTTTTATTTTAATTATTTTTAGATTGTTTTAGATTTATTTTTCGGCTTCGGCCTTATAAAACTCATACCCTCTATTCTCATCACCAATTAACTTGATTACATAATCGTATTCTGGTATCTCCCATTCTATATGCCCAATAGCTAAGACTGTTGTAGCACCAAATGATTCTTTAATTACTTGATGACATCTGTGCATTAGCTGAACATCATCCATGCATGAAAATGCTTCATCAAGAATTAAAAGTTCTGGATCTTTAACAATAGCTCTTAAAAATAAAGTTAATTTTTGATAAGTAATCGAAAGCTCTGAAAATTTAGTGTGTCCATAAGCTTGAAGTTCAGGCTCAAATTGGTTCAAAATGCTTTGAATTCTGGATGGAACAGTAAGAGAATCACCCAGATAATTAAAATTAGAGTTCCCAACATCTTTAACAAGACCATTAGAAATGATTTGATTCATGGTTTTTTGACCTGGAACCAAAGCGTGGAGTTCTGGTGATGAAATACCAATTTTGTTATTCACATCAAAGAACGTCACTCCGTTACCGGTTTTTCTTACCACACCATTAACTGATAAGACACCTCTCCAAGATTGAGGATGGTCAGCAGTGATAAGTGAGATGATGGTGGTTTTACCAGTTCCATTTTCACCTAATATTCTCCACTTAGACCCCTTTGGAATAGTCCAAGTAAAGTTTTGTAATACTGGTAATGATTTATAAATCACTGAAGCATTATTAAATTCAATATGGGGACGGCTATGTGCAGGATTCGAAATTGGCTGCAAAAAAACTTCCCTTTTAATAGGCACTTCAAGTTCTTTTATACTGGCTTGAATTGATGGTAACACATCTTTCTTTTCACCAGAATGTTTGATTCCTTCACTATCAACTTCAGCAACATGGGTCAACCATGAAGGGATCTCATCTTGAAATCTCAAGCCTAAAACTACAGACATATCCAAATTCTTACTGACGATGCTTAAGGATTCCGACACAAGTTTGGTTTGAATCGGATCTAAACCTAAGAATGGATCATCAATAACTAACAATTTTGGTTTATGAAGAATAGCTTTAGCAATACGTGCTCTTCTTAATTGCCCATTACTTAAAGAATTAATCCATTTACCAGTAAGATGAGTAAGATTAAAGTATTCAATAATCTTATCACATTGTTCCATATCAACACTTTGATTAGTATTATAATTGTTCATTCCTGTGATATAATTTTTAACTGAATTGACATCATCAGACATTTCTAAAGTACCTTTATATGAAAAAGATTCATACCTAGCAGATAAATGCACTTTATCCAAGCCCGAAGATTCTTTAAAGTTCAAGTATTCAATTTGATCATATCTATTTGAATCTTTTAAAAATGGATATGTTCTTGACAAAGCAGGGACTGCTAAGTAATTCATGGAAATCGCATTTAATAATTCAGTTTTAGCATGGCCCAAGATAGCCCATTTTGCTGGTAAATTTTTAGAATTTGGTTCGAAAACTTGGAAACTTTTAATAGGGTGTTTGAATATACCTTGAGTATCTGAGAAATTGTGCTTTAAAGTACAATTATCAAAGTTTACAAGGCATTTTGTTCGTAGTAATCTCGAAGGAAACATAGTGAAAAATTCCGTAGGTGCGGATTGGGGAAAGAAGATCTAAATACGATCAACATATTATGACTCAGAAAAAGGGATAGAGTGCCATTCAGGGTGAAATATGACGGAAATAGAGTATTTTTGGAACTAGTGATATTATTCACTTCCAATGACTGCTCAATTGAACACATACATTCATCTACTTTGTCCCACCCACCACCATGAACCGCACCGGGCCCCGCTCGCACCAGACACACCACCAGGCCCCACCAGAAAATCCCCCAGCCATCGCATGCTGTCAACCGCGCAACTCACGTATCCTTACACACCCCATTAACAATCATGGATTTTATTGACCCAATTGTTGCAGAGCCCCAACCAGAAAATGAATCCAAAACAGATGGCAAAACAGAAAAAGTCGTCCACCAGTTAGAAGATGAAATCGATAAAGCCTACACCACCGTTGAAACCAAATTCCAAGAATTATGGAAAACCGCCTCAAAAAACGCAGGTGATTTAGGGGAAAAGTATAACCTTGAACAGAAAAGATCAGAGCTTTTAAAGCAATTGACAGCTGCAAAGGAAAATATCGACGATAAAGCAAAAGTAACTGAACATTTACACCAATTTGAGACCCAACTCAAGGGGTTATCAGGCCAAGTGCACTTACCAGAAGTTGATTTCAAGAACTTAACTCAACAAGCTAATAGTTATCTTGATAGTTTAGATAACACATTAGAACAAGTAGAAAAACAAGCCGGTGCCTATGTGAATAAGTTTGCATCATTTTTTTCCGGAATTGTTTCTGTCGATAATGGACAAGATCAAGCCAAATCTGAACCAGAAACCTTATTCAGTAATAATGTCAGTGCTTTATACGGAACTTCAAGATACGAATCAGATCTTATGAAACTTCACACCACACCTGAATTGATTTTGGATGAAAAGTTGGATGGTGAAGATTTGGAAAAATTTAATGTCGATGATAAAACTGATGAGATCTCCAGCTTATTAGATAAATATAACGATTCATTAAGAAAATTGATGAACGATTTAGTTCCTGTCAAAATTGCTTATAACGTATTTTGGTATAGATACTTTAAGTTGGAACAAGATTTAAAACAACAAGAGGAAAAGAGAAAGAAACTCTTGAGTAGTAATAAAAATGAAGAAGAATTTACTTGGGATGATGATGAAGAAGGTGAAGAACCTGTAGATGTAGGTAAAGAAGCATTAAAATCAAACGATAAAGATGCCGAAGATGATGATTGGGAATAATCATCTTAAACTCAAATAGCAGTAATGTATTTAACTAATTGTATTCAACTAATTGTATTCGTTTTTATCGACTAATTTTTCACCTCTACACCATTTTCTGCGCGGTGTTTTTTTATCATTATAGACATTTTAGTTCAACTTTTACTCATCACCTAGTTAAATAAAGGGAGTCTGAATATAAATCAATTCGGTACGATTCATCATAATATCATAAGAAAAGTAAAATAAACGAACTATTATGTTTCAGAGTCATTTAAATCAACAGAAAGAACCCACAAAATCTCCAAGCCCCCAGAATCCTCCTCCTAGAATACCTGAATTAACGTCGATGAATGTTAATACTGCTCATCCAAAACCTTCAAAACCCAATTTAAAATTAAATATGGGTCAGAAACCTCAAGCAACTCCCAGTCGAAGTTTATCATCCATTGCTAATAGCATACCTAATTTTACGAATTCAGGACCCTTTTCTCCAGGTCTTTTCACCTCAAAAAGGGTCTGGGTTAAGCGTCTTCAAGGTCAAGCAACAACAATAATGGTTTCACAAACAGATATCATAGATGACTTAAAAACAGGAATAATGAAAAAATTTCCAAATGCTTTAGCAAAATATTTTGACCCAGTAGATATTACTATTAAAATGGACTTAAATGTTAGAAAACAAGCAGCTCCACCTCAAAAGAAACCAAATATATGGCCTAGTACTCAAATTTCACCCGATTCTGCTAAACCACAAAGCCCAATTTATTCAACTTTTGATAAATCTCAACAACATGCTCAATCTCAAATTCATCCAAATATTCAACCGCAAACTTATAGTTATATCAATTTAGAACCCGATCAAAACGTATGGAATCTTTTAGACCTTTATTTCCCTGGAGGAATGTCTATGAATGAAGCGTTCATAATAGAAACACCATTAATTGAAGATCCAATTGAACATCTGAGACCTCATGCTCATGAATTATCAACTAATTATTATGCTGGAAGTAATACTAATTTGTCTCAATTATATAATTCAGCCTCTCCTTCACAATATTTACATCATCATCAACCAAACCGGTCAATTACTCCTAATTCAGTTAATAATAGTAATCCTCCTTATTATCAACCAAAACCTCAATATATGAATAATGTGAATAATAATATTTATAAAGAAAGATCAGTATCACCTTCTAGTAACAAGCCTTTACCACTTCCTCAAGGGGTTAATTTACATAGAAGATCCCATTCAAATCCTCCTCAATCTCCTGTATCAAATGGATTAGCTAATAAAATTCCTCATACTAATTTAGATAGTAAAAATAATCAAGCTGTTCTTTTATTACCAAAGAATTTTTCTTTATCATCAAGTAATCAACAACTTCCATCTGATAAAAAACGATTGAGTTTGGATGAAAATTTGGTAACCAAGAATAGAGAAGGCCCTTCATCAGTTAAGAATTTATCAAATTTAACTAGTCATTCAGAATCTCCTCAACCTTATGTTGTAAATGATAAAGAATTACTTAAATTAGATGTTAATTTAAAACCTTCAGACAAAGAAAAAAATGATGCTGCAAAATCAAAACCAAAACCTAAATTATCTTCAAATTCTCCACCTGATACTAAACAATTAAATGGCGAACTGAAATCTTCAGACTTAAAATCTTTAGATTCTCTGAGCTTATCAAGTACTGCTTTAAGCTCTGGTCTAGAAACTGATTTAAATAATGGATTAAACCTTTTAAATAAGTCTTTAGGCTCTGATAAACCTAAAAATAAATCAAATGGTTCAAAGAAACCAAGTAGAGAACTGTCAGTTCAAAAGAAAAATGATGCTAAATCAGCAACTGAAAAAGTTTTACCATCGATTTCTGTTTTAGTAGTTGAAGATAATGCAATTAATCAAGCCATTTTAGGTGCATTTTTAAGAAAACATAAAATTCGTTATGAAATTGCTAAAAATGGTGAAGAAGCAATTGCTAAGTGGAGAAAAGGTGGATTCCATTTGGTGTTAATGGATATTCAATTACCAGTTAAAAGTGGTATTGAAGCCACCAAAGAAATTCGTCATTTAGAAAGAATAAATAGAATTGGTGTGTTTGCAGAGAGTGAATTAAAGGATCCAAAAGTTAAAGATTTGAGTGATGATGAAAAATTGGAAATGGATGTTTTCAGGTCTCCAGTTATTATTGTGGCATTAACAGCTTCTTCAAATTCCTCAGTAGATAGAAGTAATGCTTTAAGAGCTGGTTGTAATGATTATTTAACTAAACCAGTTAATTTAGATTGGTTACAAAATAAAATCACCGAATGGGGTTGTATGCAAGCTTTAATTGATTTTGATGGTTGGAAAACTAAAAGAAGTAACTTTAATACTTTGTTAAAAAACAGATCAAGATCTGGAAGTCAAAATAAAGTAATGTTTAGACAAAAGTCTTAGGGTAATAATAGTGTAAGTGTATGTGTAATATTTATAACAAGTGGTATATGGTGCAACTCCAGAGTTTCTATAGTTATAACTATGTAGTAATAGATGTTTTATGCATTGTTAATTTGGTTTGTAGTTTAATTGTAATACATCGTCTGTATAGTTGGGATGGTAATAACTCATTCTTATCAATGCCAGCCTTACAGATAGCCCAACCTTAGGTAGGCATACCATTTGAAGTGCTACAGAGATCTATATATCAAGATTTTTGCACACAGCTCAAGAAATAAAGCTCAGAGGTATGGATGTAGAGTATCAGAGTCTATATGAGATATGGGAAGCATAAATTATTCGGCCGCCAAAGAAAATAAAAACACCTTAAACAAAATCCCGTACAGATTAATAATTTTTAAGCTTAATATACATTAAATACATCACCACCAGCTCTCCAGCCCAAAAATACGAACCCGTTCAAAATTAGTCCGGTGGTGTCCCATCACCAGAAAAGGTGAAAAATTGCAGCCGACGTCGCGAAAAATATTCATGTCTGAAGAAGCACCAGCACCAGTTCTCCCATTAGAGATTATAGATAGAGCCATAGGGGCCGAAGTTAAAGTGTTGTTAACCAACGACAAGGAATTCGTAGGAATACTTAAAGGATTTGATGACTTCGTTAATATGGTTTTAGAAAATGTAACTGAGATAGATAATGAAGGCCAAAAGGAAGCTACAAAGAAGAGAATGCTTTTAAACGGGAACCAAATCGCCATGATATCGCCAGTAAACAAAGTTTAAGACAAGAGAATATGTATAATAACGATATGGGTAAGATTGAAGGTTATATATATAATATAATAAGACATCTATTTTTTTAAGACAAAGTTAAACGCTCTATAAGTAAATTTTTCTTCAATATTATCAAGAACGTCAAAATCTTCTTTATCAAGACTAAAACTATAAATATCCAAAGACTGTTTAATTCTCTCTTCATTACTTGAAGTGGTAATAGGGATAACTCCCTTTTCAACCACCCATCTAAGTAAGATTTGCGCTGGTGTACGGTTATATTTCTTTGAAAAATCATCTAAAATTGCAACAATTGGATGGTCAACATTATCTTGAATTCTAATTGGTGTTAATGGTCCATAAGCTTCAAGAGTAACATTATTCTTCTTAGCAAAATCAAAAACTCCGGGGAATTGGTTTTTCAAATAAGGATGAAATTCCATTTGGTTAACTTCTGGATAATAGCCTTCACCATGTTCTTTTGAAATTTTAAAGATAGTCTCTAAATTTTCAACAGAAAAATTTGAAACTCCAATGTGTCTTGCCTTACCTGACTTTTTAATTTCAATAATGTCTTTCCATGCACTTTCTAAATTAACAATTTCAGGGTTTTTCCATAAATCAGAATGAATTAAGTAAAGATCGATATAATCAGTATTTAATTCCTTTAAAGTGGCTTCAAAAGCCTCTAAAGGACGTTTAGTAGAACCCCAATTATCATATTTGGTGGTAATCCAAAGGTCTTCTCTTTTAACACCTAATTGTTCAATAGCAGCTCTAACTTCAGGGTGAGTAAAGTAACACTCAGCGGTATCTATATGGTAAAATCCCGAAGAAATTGACAATTTAAGTTGATCAACAACTAATTGGGCCTTAGATGGGTCATCTGGATTATTTCTTTTAATATCTTTCCATTTGGTACCACTACCAGTACCAATTAACAAAGGTTTGCCAGAAACGGTCTTGAAAGTTGTCATTATGATGAGTAATAAAAAGGTGGATTCGATGCCACACACATAGATAAGCGGTTGTGGATGGTACGCACACGTCGGTCTAAGATAGCGGTATCGATTTTTTTTATCTAGCGGTATCTAGCGGATACACCTTAACGGCAGCCGTTAACGGCCTGGGCATAAACTAAAACCAATACTCCGGTATAAACCCTGTACGGCGACACCTAACATCAGTATTATAGATTATAAACATATATTATGACTAGGAAACTATAAACCATTTAATTCTTCTTCTTCACTTGGTCTTTTCTTTAAAACTAATGGTTTACCAGTAACTCTAAAGTATAAATCTTTAACATCATCAGTCATGGTTTCGAAATGAGAAGAAGCATCATAACTCTTTGAAATATAAACCCCACTTGAAGATCCATCATCAATTGGTTCATATAATTCAGCAATTCCCATTAAAGTATCAACTCTTGAACCTAATAATTTAAATGCTGGTTCTAATTCAACATGTGGAGTTTCAGTTTCAATGATTGTTGAAACAATGGCTAAATAATAACCTTTTGGTACAACACAATGAGCGTCCGAAACAACAGCTATATAGATATCATGCTTTCTACCAACTTGATTTTGTGGAATGATTAATTGAAGAGAATCTAAATCATTAGTATTAGCAACTGGATGATCTAAAATACACATGGCTCTAATAACTTTTTGGCCAGTTTTTTTAACTCTTTCTGGGAAATAAGTTGGATCAGCAATAACAATTGGTGCTTGAGCTTTACCTTCTTTTGTAATGACTCCTTTAAATTTCTTATCATCACCTTCACCTTCATAAAGATATTCATCAATTGGAGTATCTAACATATAAGTACCTCCATAAATTGCTGATAATCTTGCAAAACCTTGAGGTAATTCACCTAATCCATAAAGCGGATAAATATATGGAGATTTACCGTATTTTGCAACCGATTGAACATATAAAATGATACGTTCATAAGTTTGACGAGCTGGTTCATTTAAATAATCATCATTTGGCCATAATGCCATGGCGTGTCCAATGAAATCTTTGGTACCATTTTCTAATCTAAAGTAATTATAAACTTCATTCATGGTATTGGTATCTAAATCTAATCCTTGATGAGTACTAGCAACATCATCATCATATTTAGCAATGAATTCCAAAAACCCCTTCATTCTTCTCTTTTCAAAAATCCCCATCAATGAAGATCTAACAGCTTCCATTTCATTTGATGGAACTTTGGCAATTCTACCATTTCTATAAACATAACTACCTCCAATTTGTTTAAATTCGATATATCTGGTGACATCGGTATGAACTAAGATATTGGTCAATTCTCCATTGGACATTAAAAACTTTGGAATCAAATCAATACACCAATCTCTATCTCTACCTTTTAATTCAGGTTTTTGGCCTGAAGGTCTAAATTTTGAGTATACTTGGGATAAGTTTAATGAAGCGGATTCCCCACCATAAAAATCTTGTTTATCGATATGAAGCACTTTTTTACCTTCAACAGAGAGTAAACCAGAAAGAATACATTCGGTTAAACCAGTACCTAATACAATCACGTCGTATTGTTCGTCCATAGCAATGAAAATTGGGGGTGAGCGCGTGTGAATGATTGGAGATGAGGATGAGGATGGTGCGAGACGGCAAGCAGCGGGTTGGTGATGGGTTGGCGATGTGTTGGGGAGACAAGTTCACAAGAGGGAGATGGAAATAGAGGATCGAGAGATATGTGTTTAAAACGATACAGCGCCATTGATGTGTGAAAATCAACCTTAATATTTTAATGTCACATTTATTAAACGATTAACTCAATGCTAAATTTAGGATCGATCCGGTCCGCACACGCAGGGTATTAAACGACGTTATGGAACAGATCTTTACCTTTAGCTAACCCATTTTTAACAATTGTTGAAATTTCATGGGGATCTGAAGTGATTTTAGTAAAGTTTTCATAACCATCATCAGTAATCAATAAATCATCTTCAATTCTGACCCCTCCAATGTACCAATATTTTTCAAGCACTTCATTATCAATATACTTATTTTTTTCAGGGTTCTCAAGGACATCTTTTAATAAGAAAGGTGAAAAATAAACTCCCGGCTCATCTGTTACAACCATTCCTTTTTGTAAAGGTCTACGTAATCTTAAATATCTTAATAGTTCATCTTCATCTTCATAATTAGCTCTTCCTCCAACATCATGAGTATCCATACCAATTAAATGTCCTAAGCCATGAGGGAAAAATCTGCCACTTACTTTTGATTTAAAGATCTCTTCTTTGGTAAATTCTTTTTTAAAGATTCCTAATTTAAGAAATTCTTCAATTAAAACTTTATGAGCAGTCAAGTGACAATCTTCCCATTTAACACCCGGTTTAATCATATCCATAACAGTTTTTTGCATCTTTAATACAATATTATAAATTTCTAAATGCTCTTTAGACCAATCTCCATTAATTGGGAAACATCTAGTAACATCTGAAGCATATAATGACCATTCACAACCAGCATCAATTAATACTGATCTTTTATTATCCATATCATCATCATTCTTAACATAATGTAAAGTTGAACAATTTGGACCACTACAACAGATTGGATCATATGATTGGTACTTACTACCTTGTCTTAAAGCATGGTACATGAATTCAGCATGAATATGGGTTTCATTTTCTTCAATTGGAACCGCTGACATTACAGCAAAATGACAATTATCTGTCAATTTAGAAGCATGACGCATCAATTCAAGTTCATAATCGTCTTTAATAAGTCTAGCTTCATCCAATGCGTAGAAGAAACCTTCATCTTTTCCAATAAGAGAATGAGAGTATTGATTATTGGATTCATTGATATCGGTAGTAAACATCACCTTTGAACTGGCAGAAACACTTGGTACATCTTTTGGCAAATCACTAGCATATTTAACTTCATCTACATCGAATTTTTTAGCAGCTTCTTCAAGACTTAAAGGCATACCAGACCACATAACATCTTCATAATCGATATCTGGAAGATAAAGAGTAAGTTTATCAGAAGCACCATTATAAATAACATGAGAATTTGGGATTTCACATCCAGTTAAGTAGAAAAAATATCTATTTTGTCTAAAAGGTCTTGCTTGATCGGAGTATTGATAGAGGATTTCTCTTTCACCAGATACAAAGAAGGAGTAGTCACCAGAACCTTTTGCGTCATTTAAATGTTTATACACATTACGACAATGTGTCTTTGCTGGATATTTCTTTCCTTTTAAAGCAGGGATCTCGGGAGTCATCTTCAGAAAAAAAAGTGCCGTACTACTAAGTGCCAAATGAACTGAGGATGAAAGAGATACGATGCCAGTTGAGGAGGGCGTGTCTATACCGCCGAAAATATGAAGAGTCTCACCAAGCCAAAAAGTGCGTCAAGAAAAGTGGCAAGAATCAAATATGGAACGTTTACTGAGATTACTTGGAACAGGGGCAGGATTTGGAGGTGCACCAGCTGCACAAGCAGACGAGCCGGTCATTGATAACTCAGAAACCGTATATATATCCTCATTGGCCCTTTTAAAGATGTTGAAACACGGTAGAGCCGGTGTTCCTATGGAAGTTATGGGGTTAATGTTGGGAGAATTTGTCGATGAATTCACCATTCAAGTTATAGACGTGTTTGCCATGCCCCAATCAGGAACAGGAGTTTCAGTTGAAGCTGTTGATGATGTATTTCAAACCAAAATGATGGATATGTTAAGACAAACTGGTAGAGATCAAATGGTTGTTGGATGGTACCATTCCCATCCAGGGTTTGGATGTTGGTTATCATCAGTTGATGTGAATACACAAGAGTCGTTTGAACATTTAAATAAAAGAGCAGTTGCGGTTGTTATAGATCCAATTCAATCGGTTAAAGGTAAGGTTGTAATTGATGCTTTTAGAACCATCGAAGGTCATACATTAATGATGGGACAAGAACCAAGACAAACCACCTCCAATGTTGGTCATTTAAACAAGCCATCGATTCAAGCGTTAATTCATGGATTAAATCGTCATTATTATTCTTTAAATATTGATTATCATAAGACATCATATGAAACAAATATGTTATTAAACTTACATAAAGATACCTGGCAATCAGGGTTAAAGATGAATGATTTCAAGCATAAAGAACACGCCAATTTGGAATATAGTGAGAAAATGGTTAAAGTTGCAGAATTATATAATCAACGAGTTCAAGAAGAGAAAGAGTTACTGGAAGACCAATTGAAGACCAGATATGTTGGTAAACAAGATCCTAAGAAACACTTATCTGACACGGCTGAGAAGGCCATTGAAGAGAATGTCACTCTGTTGTTGACCAGTAATATTGATAGTTTAGCAATACAGTAGATATACGATTAGATGGTTGAGAGGATGAGGTCTGATGAGGTCTGATGAGCTCTAAATGAACTCTGGCGATGAAGCCCTCTGGCCATGAAGCCCTCTGAGCGTGCTATGTCTCCAAGACTCGCAATCTACTCTCTACTCTCCCTCTTGTCGCTATCTCTGTCTCTCCGCTGCTCATTTCCGTTATCTTTTCGCAGCCAGTGCGAAGCGTGAAATTCGCAATGGGGGTATGTACAGCACAAGACATTTATTCATAAATACTAACACTCCAGCTTGGTAGAATCTTTCATTACTCTGTAGATCTCGTACTTATTTCAGTGGTTCTTGCTGGGATCCATAGAAACACCGGCTTGGTATTCGATACCACAAATTTATCCTCCGTCGATTTCCGTAGATGGTTTGGTAATTACCTTAACTTTGGGGAATCTTGTTATGATAAGCTTGTTTCATTTTTAAAAATGACAGGTTATTTCAAACAGAAAAACCTCATCACCGACTATTTAACCAGAGAAGGTGCTAAAATGTTAGACAAGAAAGAGTAGATGTTTATTCAATATACACTTTATATAATTTGCGCGGTTGTTCTCACCTTTATGTCTTTTACTGATCGATTTAAAAATGCCATTACATTAGAACAACAAGTTGATACCGATCAAACTTCCAAATATTTGGAAACTTATAGCCCCAAGAAATTGGCATCTTTAGGATTGGCCGTATTGAACTTGATTATAGATAATATAAGAACGGGACTTGGAGGGAAGACGGTTATTGAGTTGATTCTTGACCCAGCATTGGGTGAAAAAGAATTGGATTCGGGGACTGTTAGAACCGGTGATATTGTTAAACTTGACAAGATGGGTGAAGAGCTGGAAGAATTGAGTGGAGTGGTCACCAAAGTTACCTCCAAAGCAATCAATGTATCGGTTGATGAAGATACCAACGATGAAAAAGTCCTTAATTTCTATAATAATACCAACGATAATGCCAAAATATGGATAGTGAAGCTTAGTAATTCTGTAACATATAAAAGAATGAATATTGCCATGAATAAGTTATCTGAATTATCAGATAAGCCTGATATAATTAAGGTACTTTTAGGTGAGATGCCTTATTATGGTTATTCCACCAGTAATAAATTGAAAGACAAAGAGTATTATAATGAAAATTTGAACGAATCTCAACGGGAAGCAATTGATTTTGCCATAAATAAGTCTCCCATAACCATTATTCATGGTCCTCCAGGTACTGGGAAAACTTATACCATCATTGAGATCACCAAGCAATTGGTATTTCGAAATAATGAACGGGTTTTAGTATGTGGGCCTTCAAATATATCTGTAGATACAATTTTGGAACGATTATCACCTGAATTTGGTGGTGATAAAAAGAAAAAAAAGAAAGGTTTAGGTCATTTAATAAGAATCGGCCATCCTGCTAGGTTACTTGCAGCCAACCTCCAACATTCATTGGATGTTTTGAGTAAAACCTCTTCGAGCGATATTCTTCTGGATATAGAGAACGACATTAAAGAGACTCTTAAAACTATTAAAAAGACTAAACGTAGACAAGAAAGAAAAGCATTATATCAAGAATTAAAGCAATTTAAACGGGAATTAAGGTCTCGTGAACGTAAAGTAATTAAAGATCTTTTAACCGGGTCTAAAGTGATCCTTAGTACATTACATGGAGCCGGTGCAAGAGAGCTTTTGTCGGTTTATGATGATAAGAACTTCAATGTTAATCAGCCATTTTTTGATACCATTATTATTGATGAAGTATCACAATCACTTGAACCTCAATGTTGGATCCCATTAATTAATCATTTAGGGTTCAAAAGATTGATTATAGCTGGTGATAACATGCAATTACCACCTACTATTAAAAGTTTAGATGAAGGAGTTAAGATCGACTTACACACTACTGCTAATCTTGAAGTTACATTATTTGATAGACTTGTTAATAAATTAGAAGGAAATAAATTCAAAAAGTTATTGGATACCCAATACAGAATGAATCAACAGATCATGGAATTCCCTTCAAATGAGCTCTATGAAGGTAAATTAAAAGCATTTAAACTGAATCAATCTATTTCACTCATGGACCTATGTACAGGAACTCAAATCGATGAGGAAGAAGATGATTTAAAATGTCAAATAATTTGGATGGACACACAAGGAGGTGAATATCCTGAACAACAAACAGAAGATGAAAAAAACTCTAAATTTAATGAATACGAAGTAATAATGGTTTCAGAACATATTAAAAAGCTTAAATCATTAGGCATAAAAAGTGCCGATATTGGTGTAATTTCACCCTATAATGCGCAAGTAACGGTATTAAAAAGAAATATCGAAGATCCTGAAATCGAAATTAGTACCGTTGACGGCTTTCAAGGTCGGGAGAAGGAAGTGATCATAATTTCATTAGTACGATCCAATGATATTAAAGAAATCGGCTTTTTAAAGGATCGTCGACGCCTTAATGTGGCTATGACCAGACCTAAACGTCAATTATATGTAATTGGTGATCTAGAATTGATATCTCTGTCTACTGATTTTCTAAAGCACTGGAGCGAGTATGTAGAGGAGAAGTATGATATTAGGTACCCGAACATCGAGTACTGAAGCCCGAGCCATACATTAAATTGACCGAGACAAACCTTAGTTGCCAGATGTCAATTGTCATACGGCAAAGTGTAGTATGAATGTATGAAGTGCAAATTGTAAGAGGTTGAAGTGTAGGAGATGTGCATGAGGAGTTAAAGTA
Source organism: Yamadazyma epiphylla (assembly GCA_030571925.1). NCBI lineage: Eukaryota > Fungi > Ascomycota > Pichiomycetes > Serinales > Debaryomycetaceae > Yamadazyma > Yamadazyma epiphylla. The sequence continues at coordinate 200,013 of JAJLZA010000002.1, forward strand.
CATAAGATAGGAGGCGTATTTCATCTACAGTTTATAGGGCCTATAGGGTGTAGATTTAGAGGAGTCTAAGATACTTTAAAGGTTACTGGGGTGTCAATAGACAGGCCTATAAGGTGAAGCCATTGTTGGTCGATATCAAGACACGGGCGCTCGGTAGCAGTGGGCCTCGACCTAGACCCACACCCCCCCAATATATTTTCAACCATTTTAGTCGGCACCGAGTCTTGGCCGAAGGAGTCGGTGAAATTCTTTCTATATACATTAATATTAACAGATTAACCTATAGATAATATGACGTTGATCATTTTACAACCATTCTAGACCCTTGTACATGTATGTAATTTTAACCGTTTTAAGTATATTTTTTTCTATCATCGCCCATTCTCGGTTAATTACCCAATTCTATTATGAACCTTGTAAAACGCGAACCGGTGTTTACATAAAATAATGAAACGGTGCACGAAATCTTAACCAGGCACACTGTTTATAAAAGCCTTGAGAAATTTCTAAAAATTTAACTTATTCAAACCTTTGTCATTCATTAACATGAGATTAAGTTTAGCTGTTTTATCTTCAATCCTTACCGCTTCATTAGCTGCTAATGTTCATGTCGTCACTGAAACAAGAGTTGAAACTGTTATCGTTGGTCCAGATGGTAATTTAATTACTTACAGCGTGTCTACACCTGAAGCCATTCCTTCATCTTCATCTGACAATTCAACTTCTTCCATTCCAACTACTTCTGATATCCCAAGCTCAAGTTCTTTAGCTACTCCAGCCGTTGAAATTAGAACTGAAGTTAAAAAGCTTCAAAATACCATTTCTTCAATTTCTTCCTCGTCAACTGCGGTCCCAACTACTTTAAAAACAAGTTCTAAACCTGAAACTACTTCAGTTCAAACTACTTCTACTCCAACTGCCAACAATGATGATGACTCTGATGATGAATCTGATGACGAATCAGACGATGAATCAGATGATGAATCCGATTCCAACCTCGATTCATTCGCTCAAGATATTTTAAATGCTCATAATGAAAAAAGAGCTAAACACGGTGTCTCTGCATTAAAATGGGATGAAACCGTTGCTCAATACGCTGAAAATTATGCCTCCAAGTATGATTGTTCTGGTTCTTTAACCCATTCTGGTGGTAAATATGGTGAAAACTTAGCTGTTGGTTACTCTAGTGGTCCATCTGCTGTTGAAGCTTGGTACTCTGAAGGTGAAAACTATGATTATAGTTCCGCTTCTTCATTCGATCACTTCACTCAAGTTATTTGGAAATCTACTACCAAGTTAGGTTGTGCTCAAAAGAAATGTGGTTCTGGTCTTTATATTATCTGTTCTTATGATCCAGCAGGTAATATGATTGGTTCTGGTAAAGCTAATGTTTTATCTGGTTAAAAGTGTATAGCACATACGTCAATGAAATTTCGGTTGTTTGGTGTCAATTTTTGTAATATTACCTCTAAAGTCTCTATTGGCTCGAGTAGTTTTACTAATCTCTCGGGTAACCTCTGAAATTTCTTGATCAAGTTTATTGGGCCTTGGCTCAGACCGTGGGCCCGCGTGTACTGGGGTGTTTCTGACCTGTCCTGTTCCCAAATCTTAGACACCCGATACGGATTTGTGAATCTAGAGCCTTTATTTGTTGTGCTAGGTGTCCTCTATATTTCAGGGGTGCATGGGCCTTACTGCCTTATTCCTTCTCTACAGACTTAGTTCTAGTTCTATTTTAGGGCAAATGATGGCATCTGGGCGGTTTATAACATGAGGGCGTACAGGTGTCATAGGGCAAAACTTACTTGGGCGTAGAGATAACATAGGGGTTGTAACACTGGCAAATACAGAGTTATTATGTGTATATTTTTAGTTATAATCTTGTCTAAACTGGGTACTCTCACCTATATCACCTACAACAACTTTACAATTCATATGTACTCTTTTTAATGGATTCCCAACCATTTTCATTACTGCTTGATCTCCAATCATTATATCATTATCATTTATATCAAGTTTAGTTATACTGTTCATACTTAAATCTAAACTCTCGAGTTTCTCGCTACCAAATTTAACATTAAATATTTCACTAATATCATTATAACTTAAATCTATACTTTGCAAACTATCGGGGAATTTAACATCTTGTAAGCTTACTAACCCCGACAGAATCATTGAAAGTATACGAAGATTTGGTGTTAATACATTAGTGAAGACTGGATAATCTATCTGATTATAACCTACATATAATTCAGTCAAACTATCAGGTAAATTACCTATATCTTCTAGATCATTAATTCCATTACCTCTGAGATCCAATCTCTTCAAACAAGGGAATCTAGTAAAAAACTCTCCATCAAATTGATTTAAGTTATTATCGGCTAATAAGAGTTCTTGTAATCGAGTTGGTAACATTAAAGAATCAAGAATTGAAAGTCTATTACCAGATAAATCAAGAATCTCCAAAGATGAAGGGAAATTAATAGAGATTTTTTTACTTAAATTATGAGAGGACCTGAACACTTTTAAGTTGGGTGGTAATTGAATATTACTTATATCACCTAGTCCATTAACTGAGATATTTAATTCTTGCAAACTACTAAATCGTTCCCAATTTGTATTGTCAAGAGTTGCAAAGGAATTCGATTCCAAACTTAAGCTTTTAAGATTTGGTGGTGATGGGATACTTTCAACATTTGCAATATTATTACCTTTTAAATCCATAATCCATAGTCTTTGAAAACTATTCAAAGATTTATTGAGCGATAAAAACTCATCACATACATTATCATTATGAATTCTTAAATCTTCTAGCGCTTCGTATGTTCTTGGATTCAAAAATGGTAAATGTGAAGGTTGAGTTTGATAGACGTAAAGAATATTAATTTTATTCCCCATACCTGTTAATCTAAGTCGAATTCTTTGGAGAAGATCAGAATGATCAGAAGAACGAAGTAACAAAATAAGTTTCAATTTCATGTTTGGTGATGCACTGAAATCAATCAACTGAAGTATAGACAATAACCATTCGTATTGCTCTCTATGTGCGGATGTCAGGAACCTTAGATCTAGTAATTTTATTGGAGCCAAAGAGCTTTTTAGATAGTATTGAATTAACTGGTAACCTTCTTCAAAGTCTTTGATAATGAAATGGTTGAATAGTTTAGGATTATTTATGTTGGTGCTAATACATATATGTTCACCTATAATTTTCAATGCTGTCTTCTGATAATTTGAAGGGTTTTTTAGGGAACATGATTTTATGAAGATGTGGTAAAGTTCTAGGTGAGTAAGTTTTTTCAAGATTTCGTAGATGATTTCTTCTGGGAAATCGTTAAAGATGCTGTTATGTATTGTCATTTGTCATGATTTTGTTGGGGAATAATCTAAGAATAGATGTGGTGATAATTTCGCACTGACTAATTGGTACTTTATGTAGACATGTTAGTTCTTAATTTCGAGTTTAATTGGACATTTTTGAGAGTTTATAGAAGAAATGAATAGAAAGAGATGTAGTTGAGTGGGTACAGTTGTTTTTTTGGAGAATTTACATGACTCATGGGTGTAGTTATTCAGGTTGCAAAAATGTCTCAATGTCGCAACGGTTTTTTCGGAACATACGAGAATTTGTTCCTGATTCGTTCACAATTTGAAAAATTTCTTCCAGAAGTACTCCAACACACTTTACCAGTCAATAAACTCACAAAAGACAACAATATCACCTCTAAAAGCCCAAAATCCACCTCATCTCTGTTAGTCATACGACATTCTTTGTAAGCTTATCGCGCCCAAAAAATTCTACTCCGAAAAATTACCCTATCTTGATGAAGCAAGAGTTTGATCCACCTCTACCAGGGGAAGATGGCTCTAGAAACTCTAAAGAAGTCAATTACGCAGAAAATGACAATAAAAAAGGGAAATCCAAAAGAACATCCATGGCCTGCATCAGGTGTAGAACTAGACATATAAGATGTCCCGGAGGTAATCCATGTAAGAAATGTCAATTAGCTAAAACTAAATGTGAATATGTCGAAGCAGACAAGAAAATCGTCGTTTCAATGAAATATTTATCCAAACTTCATGAAGATATTGCCAGACTAAAGAAAGAAAATGCCACGCTTCGAACGAATTTAAAAGATGAAGAAAGTAAAAGAATTAAAGGTAGTCCTCGGGCAACCAATCTGTTTGAATATAATTCTCGTACACCTCATAATCAACAATTATTCCACGAAGCAACTACGGGGAGTTTCAACACTGGTGAAGTGATCCAACCAACTTTAGATAAACATGGTAGATTAATTCAATCAAGAACCGGTGAGCGTATATATGTAGGATCATCTTCAATGACTTTATTTGGGTTAGAAATTCAAAATATGGTCCCAAGTGCAGCTCAATCGCCTGTTCAGAACTTCTTAAGTCCAAATTCGAGTACCTCTGAGCCAATGAATTCTACTTCAATTAATAGAGAAGTAGAAATTATGGCTAAAGAAGGTGGAGCATATAAAATCATTTTACCTAAAACAAACACTCGGCCTGGTCTTTCTATTAACTTTACTCTACCATCATATTCGTATGCAATGTTGTTAGTCGATAACTTTGTCAATTATAATGATGGGTGTTTTTATTTTTTCAATGAAGGGCTTGTTAAGCGGTATATTATGAATTTATATTCTGGTAACACCGAAGAGAATAAAAAGATCATGAAGAGAAATCTTAATCAATCTAAAGCGTTTGATATTGATGAAAATTCTATTAAAAAAGATCGTGATGATGAAACCATTCTTGAGACCATGTGGTTTTGTAAGATTTTATTAATTTTTGCAACTGGTGAAATGTATCTAGGAACCGAATCAGATGTTCACTTGAAACAGCTGAAACTTAAACACATGTCTCAACTGAAACTGAAGAATGAAGGTGATTCGTCATCATCATCATCGTCATCTAATTTGTTTCCTAAAAACACTTTACCAGGTTCAGGATTCTTTTACCAGGCCTCTGAATTATTCACTGGATTATTTGCATCGGGTGCTATAGATAATATCACCAAAGATGGAGGAATTGAAGTAATGTTACTTTATGCATTCTTCCTTCAAGTTGCTGATTGTACTATATCTTCATATTTCTATTTTGGATTGGCTCTTAGAGCTGCCTTGATTCTTGGATGGCATGTTGATTCTGAAAAGAATTCAATTGATAGATTTGAGCTTGAACATAGAAGAAGAATTTGGTGGACAGTATATATGTATGAACGAATGCTTTCATCGAAGGCTGGGTTACCATTAAGTTTTTCTGATGATAGTGTTTCTACTGAAATGCCAAAAGATATAGATATGTCATTGACTGATTTCCCTCAAAATGAAAATGATGTAAGAGGATACTTTATATTCCCATCCGCTGAATATATTAATAATTGTGTTACTATAACTCAAATCAATGCAATTATTTTATCATGTTTATATACAAAACAACCAACAGTTAATATTTTACCAGTTGTTTCTGATTTAGTTTATAGATTAATGAACTGGAAAAATAACTTGCCGGAATTTTTAAAAATCGATTATAGTGCATCAGATTTAAAGATATCAAGATTAATTGTTAATCTTATGACTGAATATTTCCAAGGGATTAATTTAGCTGTTAGACCACTTTTATTTCATTTTGCAACCAAGAAATTAAAAGAATTACAAACTTTCAGCACTGGTAATAAGTATATTGATTTAACTAAGTACTCTAAAAATGTTATTACACTTTTGAATGCTTCATTTCAAGCTTCAATTAATACTGTTAGATCAATTTGGGCTTTATTACCTTCAAATATGATTGCTTTATTTGGATGGATGGATAGAGAATACTTATTTACTTCGTCATTAACACTTATATTGTTTAATTCATCATTTGGATTACATGAAACCACCAAAGAACATTTAGATCATGCCTTAATAATCTTTACTAAAATGAAGAAATTAGGTAATTACCCTGCAGCTTTAAGAAGAGCACAACTTTTAAAATTAATCAATGTATTGGATTTTAATGGAATAATGAATGATTTATTAATGAAACACGATGATGAAGGAGTCTATAGTAAAAAACCCAACGAAATCGCTTCACAACCTTTAAATCATCATTTAAATAATTCCCATCTTTCAAACCCTGTAGATGAGAAAGATTTACATTCAGTTAACCCAATTCAACTTAATGATGTCAATATGGATCTTAGTAATTTTAATGAAAAAGAAATGTCTGGATTAGCAGATATTTATACTAACGAAGAAGCAGGAATCGAAGGATTTTCCCACTTTCTGGAGGAGCAAAAACTTTGGAATGAAATTACCAATGAAGCAGTTTGGTTAAATCCTTCAAATAACCAAAATAATATGGGCAATTCACCAAACCCCGAGGAATTAAATGATATCTTGGGATCTTTTGCTGGTAAACCAACTCCCGATATGACTGGAGCTTATACGGATATAATTAACCAAGAGTTCCAAGATTTAATGTAATTATAGTTTGTATACTAGAATATATTTATAATACTACATCCTCTATATATACCATTTTATCGAGGGACTTATGGCCTTGAATATTTTTAGCAATATGCAAGGCATGTTCATTATTGTACATTAGTTAAAGAAATCCATCATTCCTGGAGTATTCATTTGTTGGTATACCTGTTCAGGCGAGATGGATTGGTTCAGTTGTTGTTGCTGCTGTTGCTGCTGTTGCTGCTGCTGTTGTGATTGCATGCCCATATTCATTAAGTTTTTATTTATATACTGAGATTGCTGGGGTTGTTGGGACTGCTGTTGCATTCTTTGGTTCATCTGGTTAACACCTTGGTTCATACCTTGATTCATCAGGTTCATCAGGTTCATACCTTGCCCCATACCTTGGTTGACCGAATTCATTTGGTTCATCGTAGGTGTCATTTGTTGGCTGCCAGGAGTTTGGTTTTGGCTCATATTATTCATGTTCATGTTCATATTCGGGTTCTGGCTCATTTGAGGCTGACTTAAATTCATATTCATCGAAGGACTTTGATTGATAGAATTCATATTTTGGCCCATAATTTGAGAATTTTGTGAAGTTTGTCCACCTTTAAGCTGTTGTACTTTCATCTTGACAAACTGAACAGATTCCGGATAAAGCTCTTGAAGTTTATTATACAAGGTAGTTAACTCTGGCATATCAGGAGGAGCTTGAATAATGACAGGAAATGACACTTTGGATGTTTGTTGGGACGGGTCTTCCAAATGATATTTTTCATGAATATATGTTAGCACTTGTAAGTTACAGTGGAGTCTCCGGGTATAGTTTTGATAATTTTCAATGATTTTTTGTTTTTCTTGAGGCAGCAATTGGGCAAGTGATTGTTGGTTTATTAAAATGTTATTATAAATGTTGAGGGCCTTTTTCATGAGATGGGTATTTATAAGCAAGAGACAGGTTACCTTATCTCTGTCTACAGCTAGAGGTGGCCTTTGCATAGTAAATAGTGGTTGTTGATGAACTGCGCGGCATTGATATCTAAGGCTTTTGGGTAACCACACGACCCAGATTAATACTTAGAGAGACAGTTAAACAGTTATTATATATTTATCTACAACTTTTCAGTTAATTCTGGAATAGCTTCACTTAAGTCAGCAACCAAACCAATATCAGCAACATTGAAAATAGCAGCTTCGGGATCTTTATTAATGGCAACAATAGTCTTTGCATCTTTCATACCTGCTAAATGTTGAATTGCACCGGAAATACCAATGGCTACATATAAATCAGGAGCAACAATCTTACCGGTTTGACCAACTTGTAAAGAGTTGTCACAGAAACCAGAATCAACGGCGGCTCTAGAAGCACCAATGGCAGCATCTAATTTTAATGCTAAAGGTTCAATTAATTTTTCAAAAGTTTCTTTATTTTTCAAACCTCTACCACCGGCGATAACTCTTACAGCAGAACCTAATTCTGGTCTTTCTGAAGTTATGAGGTTTTCACTAACAAATTCTGTTCTGTTGTTACTTTCTACACTTGAACCTTCTTCAATTGGAGCACTTCCATCAGCAATTTCAATTGGGTCAAATGCTGAAGCACGAACTGATGCCAAAACAATATTATCATTACTTTTAACGGTGGCTAAGGCATTTCCAGCATAAATTGGTCTAACAAAAGTCTTTTCGTCTTCAATCTTAATGATATCTGAAACTGGTTGAACATCTAATAATGCACCTACTCTTGGTAATACTGATTTACCTACCGCTGAGGCAGCAGTTATGAAATGGGTATAATTGGCTTTTTCAATTAATTCTTTAATTAATGGCGCCAATTCTTCAGCTAAATAATGATCGTATTTGGCATCTTTTACTTGAATAATTTTATCAATGCCGTTGATTTTAATAACATCTCCAACAATCGATTCACCACCTGGACCTGCAACTAATGCTGTTATTGGTTTCCCGAGCTCTTTTGCTGCGGTTAAAGCTGATAATGATGCTGATGACACTTTGTTACCGGAGCTTTCAACGAAAGCTAAGGTATTCAATCTAACTGAAGATAATGTGAAAGCTCTTTTAAAAAGGAATCTACTAGCCATGTTGAAAAATTTAATTCGCACCGGTATCGGACTAAGTATAGGTTTAGTACGGGGAAGTAGTAGAGGTTCAGATAGGTGGTGGTTATGGATGGAGAATGAATATTATGGATCGCTAGAGGTTTCTGGTGGTGAAAAAGCGATTTTGGAGCTAAAATGAGTTGGTATAGAGGTTCAACTCTCAGATGTAGTTTTTATAGTCTATGTATAGAGTGCACGTACCAAAGCCACATCCACATCCATCTTTATCTTTAAACCAAATGTGCAAATAGCACTAAGATGAAGAGTATGAAACGACTGGCGCCAACACAACGCCAATGACCATAGCGCCATAACATCCAGGTGCCGATATCCATTTCAATTACGCTGCTAGTAGTTGTCTTAAGCCCCATCAATTACCGCATTAGGAACCTACTAAATCTGGAAACATTATTGTTAATCTAAGTCATTTTTACGACCCAAACTTTTTAATTTAATCTATAAACCACCGCTCCCAAATCCCACCAAACCTCTTCAACATCTTCTCTCTATTGACCAAAACCCAAAATCTTGATGACTATAAGCAACTATTACATTGGTTGAAAATTCGCAATTAGTCGCAACCTTTCGCAGCGGTTATCTCTACACGTTTGACACATAGATTGTGAAACCACTCCCAGATACGAAAAAAAACTACTTATATAAGTCACACCGCACTTTGGCACATGTTTTAGTAATTAAAACTTTTAAAAAAAATGTCAGGTAGATTTTCAAGACGGTCAGATTCTGATAATGAATCCAAGTCCAGTAATGATCAAAAGGAGTCTAGAATCCTTAGTCCCAGTCCTAGTTTAAGGCATATTTCCAACAAAAGAGTCAACGAACGACTCAATGGTATAAATGAACGGTCTAAGCTTATGTCTCCCAAGAAAGTCGAGTACCAATCCCATTATCAAGGGGAAAACCTGCCGCTATTTATTGGTAGAAAAGCTGATACTATGGATATGGAATCGGTGAATTATATACTGCCTTCAAATATGAAGCAGTCCAACTCTTTCAATTCGGAACTATCTGGAAATTACCCTGGAGGCTCCGAATACCATCCAGCAACTGCAATTCATCTTGAGGATATGAATTGGAAAGATATTTTACCTTATTACTTACCAATATTTTCATGGGTAGGTGATTATTCGTTTCTGTATTTTTTGGGTGATTTGGTTGGAGGACTTTCTTTAGTTTTTTTCCAATTGCCATTATCGTTATCGTATGCTACCTCTCTTGCTCATGTTCCTGTATTATGTGGTCTTTTATCTTTGGCTATATCTCCATTGGTTTATTTAATCTTTGGAAGTGTTCCACAAATGATTGTTGGACCCGAGGCTGCAATCTCTTTAATTGTAGGTCAAGCGGTGGAACCTATTTTGCATCATAATAAGAAGAATATCAATCCAATTGATTTAGTAGTAGCAATTACTTTTGTAAGTGGTGCTTCATTATTAGGTTTTGGACTCGGAAGATTTGGATTTCTTGATAACGTCTTAAGTGGATCACTTTTAAAAGGGTTTATTAGTGGTGTTGGTATAGTTATGATTATTAATTCACTTATACTGATGTTGGGATTAACTTCATTATTGAATGAAATTTCCAATGACCCCACTGCCATTGATATTCATTCTCCTTTTGATAAGCTTTTATTTCTTATTCACTATTGGTCTAAATATCAAAAAGTAACGTTTATAATTAGTATAATATCATTAATTTCATTATTTGCTATCACATGGTTCAAGAAATGGAGTGCCAAAAAATACCCAAAATTTGAAAAAAATTTTGTATATATTCCGGAAATTCTTCTTGTAGTGATTGTTACCAGCATATTATCATATAAATTTGATTGGGAGAAACGGGGGATTGCAGTTGTTGGGAAAATAAAAAATGAAACCGGATCATTTAGTATTCACAACCCTCTTACTTTCCATCAATACAAATTAATGAAAAAGACCAGTACTGCTGGATTTCTTTGTGCAATGTTGGGATTTTTTGAAAGTACTACTGCACTGAAATCTTTAGGATCAAGGTATAATTTACCAATTAGTTCTAATAGAGAATTAGTAGCATTAGGATTTATTAATCTTATTGGTGCTTTATTTGGTGCCTTACCAGCATTTGGTGGTTATGGTAGAAGTAAAATAAATGCTATATCTGCCAAATCTACCATGCTGGGAGCTATAATGGGTATAGTTACCATTTTAACAATCTTATTTATGTTGGATTATCTTTATTATATTCCCAAATGTATTTTAAGTGTCATCACCGCCAAAATTGGACTTTCATTGATTGAAGAATCTCCTTATGAATTATTATTTCATTGGAGAAGTAGAGGTTATAATGAACTTATAACTTTCTTTGTAACTGTTTTCACCACATTATTCTTTTCAATGGAAGCAGGAATCGCTGTTGGGTTAATATATTCACTTATGAGAGTTATTAAACATTCAGCTATGTCCAGAATTCAAATCTTGGGTAGAATTCCAGGCACCAATACGTTTGTAGATGCTGATATTAATACCAATATGATAACTGATCCAGAACAAATGCATTCGGATGGACATGACCATGACCATGACTATGAACACGACCATGAACATGGCCATGAACTTGAACATTCCCAAGGCTCTGGTGGAATTCATTATGTAAGAAGTAGGCTCAAAAACCTGCAACTCAACTTGTTCACTGATGAACACTTCACCAGTGTGAATACAAATGTGGTTGAAGAAATCGAAGGGTGTCTTATAGTAAAGATCCCTGAGCCGTTGACCTTCACCAATACATCAGATTTGAGAGCTAGATTGAAAAGAGTCGAAATGTATGGCTCAACAAAAACACATCCTGCTCTGCGTAGAGCAAGAGACGAGTCTATGACACAATATGTAATTTTTGATTTAAGAGGAATGTCAGAACTTGACTCTTCAGCAGCACAAATCCTAAAAGAACTCATAATTGGTTATAAGAACAGAGGTATACTTCTGTTTTTCGTTAGAGTAAGCAAACATAAAAAGGTTAGAGACAGATTAAGACGTACAGGTATAGTATCACTTATCAAAGAAGATCTTATAACTACCCATTATTATGAAGTTCAATCCAATAAACGGTACAACTTGGATTCATTAGAATCAACTGATGCAAGTATTTACGATTTAGTAGAGAAAGACGGTCCATTTTTTGGGCATATTAGTGATGCGTTGAAGGTAATTGATTACTATGAGCAAGGGTCTCAATTGGGCGCTTGAAATAGACGAAACTTGAAATAGACATAGAGAGGGGACAACCAACTACTTATTTATAATCAACAGTAATATATAATAATTAATATATAACATAGGTTTAACTATCGCACCAGTTTAACTTGCAAGTGTCTACATGGCAGCAGCACTATCTACACGCGTTAACGCGAAGGAAATTTTTCACCAACATGTCAGAAGAAGAGGTTGCCAATACCATCAAAGAAGAATACAAATTATGGAGGGAAAACTGCCGTTATATGTATGAGTTTGTTAGTGAAACCGCATTGAAATGGCCTTCCATCACCGTCCAATGGTTGCCTACTCATACTGTACAAGAAACAGAAAATCTCATTGATGCTAAATTACTTTTAGGTACTCATACCTCTGGTGAAGATACAAATTATTTAAAGATAGCTTCAACCCAACTTCCTATAGTCAAAAATGATACATCAAAAGTCAACTCCAGAATCAAAATAACCAAAAAACTTGAAAATAATTACGAAATTAATCGTGCTAGATTCATGCCTCAAGACTCCAATGTAGTGGCTACTATTAATGGTTCGGGTGAAGTAGATATTTATAACATAGATCAAGAACTGAAACAAGCAACGTATCATTTGGCCGAACATACAGAGAACGGTTACGGATTATCGTGGAGTCCATTTCATAAAGGGTATTTGGCATCTGGGTCTGATGATAAAACGACTCTTATTCACGAAATTGGTGAAAAAGTGATTTTGAAAGCCAAATTTGATACCCATTCAGATATTGTGAATGATGTGCAATGGCATTGTTTTAATGAGTCAATGGTTGCATCTGTATCTGATGATAAATACGTTCATCTCTATGATATTAGAACCCCTAAAGAGCCTGTTTTGAAGTACTACGGTGAAAGTTCCGATGGTATCAACTCTATTTCATTCTCTCCATTTTCTACGAATTTACTCGCTATTGGGAATGCTAACTCTAATATTAATTTACTTGATATTAGGCAATTGTCTGCCACTGGTGGAGGCCTTTTACATACCATGATGGGCCATTCCGATGCCATCACAAGTCTTGAATTTTCACCACTGAAAGACGGCATTATTGCATCAGGATCGCAAGACAGAAGGTTGATGATTTGGGACTTGAGTAAAATTGGTGAAGAACAAGCACAAGAAGATGCTGAAGATGGATGTCCAGAACTTTTCATGATGCACGCAGGTCATACTGGAGGAGTCACCGATCTTAGTTGGTGTCCTTACAAAGACTGGACCTTAGCATCTGTTGCTGACGATAATATAGTTCATGTATGGGAAATTAGTAAAGGGTTATTAGAAGAAGGTGGTGAAGTTCCTGTTGATGAACTCGAGTAGAGTAGTACGCAATTATAAGCAAACACATGCGATTATAAGTATGCAATTGAAAGCTTTATAGTGTATATTAAATGGTGTAGGAATAAATATTAAGGTAAACTAAATATGGTACCACTACCATTGACCTATTTCCTAATTGGGCCGCGGGTTCCCAAAATAGGTACATGAACACTGTTGAATTTATCCATTGTACATCGATGGTATCAATCAATATTGCATTTGAATGTTTATAATACACATCAACACACCCCAAACCCCAACCTCACATCTCTTCAAACCATTCTCTGAAACTTACCTAAGCCAGCACCTTCATCACCACCAACACATTTTTCGTCGGTCAAAGCGGCGTGCACCAACCACGCCCTTGCTATACGTCGCGGTTTCCTTGACTAAAACATTATGTGCGATTTCCCACCAAACTTGTCAATAAGGCCATTGACTATCCAAGATATAGACCAATGTGTCGAGTTAGAAAGCAAAGGATTCCCAGCCTCCGAAAGATGCACACCAGAAAAGTTCAAATATCGTCTTACGGCGTGTCCTGAGTTATGTTCTGGGCTCTTTATTCGTCAGTTCACCTATAAGTATAATGCTATCAACTTACCAGATATTGCTGAACAACTAGAAAAGGAACACGATGAAAAGAAAGCCAAAGCGCAAGCAGAGGGCAAAGAAGATGGAGCCGATTATGAAGACGAATTCACCGATATTCCTACCCAATCTTCAGTAACAAAAGAGATTTTAATTGGTCATTTAATAGGTACGAAGATTTCATCTTCTAAAATCGACGAAAAATCAATGAAATTGCCTTCCGAAGCCGAAAAGGATGCAGGCCATATTGAAAGTTCCAGATTTATTGGGATCCATTCGTTGGTGGTAGACCCAGAATGGCAAGGTAAGAACTTAGGTACTTTAATTATGCATGATTATATACAAAAGTTATCTAATCAAGATTTAGGTGACAAGGTTGTTTTATTGGCTAAAGATGAGTTGGTACCCTTTTATGAAAAGATAGGTTTTACTAATTTGGGTACCAGTGAATGTACATTTGGAGGAGCTAAATGGAATGACATGCTGATGGATTTAATTCCCGAGGATGATGAATAGTTTATAGTAATAAATGATGTAGATTGGTGTGTGTGGTGTGGGCGAATGTTACCATGAAGGTTGTGTTGAAGATTATGGTGAAGACTAAAATTCAACTGGACCATTTTATAATGGCCTGGTCTCATCATCGCGAATTCAACATGCAAGTCCCACAGCTGTTGAAGTATTTGTTTGATTCGTTCCCTCTAAAACAGTATCCTCCGGTACAGAACTTGACAAAAGCATCCAAAGATGATTTAGACAGTCGTAGATACTTTTTTGGCGGCTCTTCTAACGATGAGAATTTTTCAATCGGTGTGTTCAATATCTACAAATACCAAGACAAGTATATTCCTACAGATCCATTTTCCCTTGCTGTTTGTGTTTTAACGGCCCAAAAGAAAGATCTTAGGCTTCCTGATGGGTCCCAAAACTCTGGAAATTTCATTGTTCAATTATCATACGCTGCCTCTCCGAATAAAAATTTACCCATAGTGACGATGTCTATAGTAGGAGAAGGTGAAAAATTCAAAGGTGTTCAGACGATGGAGCTTTTATATGCAAATATTGAAAAGAGAATCGATGATGGATCCATAAAGTTGACCAATCATATGATAGACTTGGAACTTTACGATGTTTGGCTCATGTGTCTATTACTTGAAGATGTTAACTTTGGTGAAATTTTTGGTCCTACTTATGATTCGGCCATCACCAAGGTTCAATTACACGAAGCCATGCAATCTTGGAACAACTTTAATGTAAGATACACTAAATTAAACTCTTTTGTATATGAACAAAAACTTGAAAGAGTGAAAAGATTATTAAAATTGGTGAAAAATCACCATGATTCAGTAATAAATTGTAAAGTGTACTCTTTTGCTTTACTGGTAAATAATTTGCTAGCATCAACTCGTCTTCGTTCGATAATCCCCGATGAAATAGTAATTAAAGGTGAAGAAATGATTAGAGATTTATGATGTATAGATAATGTATATAAACTATAAATGCACTATTTTCTATTGTTTCAATCTCTTACGAATATCATCACCACTACTCCATTCATGTAATCTTTTTGTATGGGTAATACCTAATTTAATAGCTATTTGATTAATATTAATTTGGAACCTACCTGATTCTTTCAATTGTTCTAAATAAGTAAGAATTCCGTATTTAGTAACCAAAGTAACTGTACCATTATCAAGTTCAGGGATTCTAAAGATGATTCGTAATATAATATCATGAACATTAGTTTTATCTGGTAAATTAAGAAGATTTAAAATCCATTCAATGAAGTTGTTTGAATTAAGTAATCTTAAGTCACAAGATTGAATATTAATAAAGTTACTTAAATACCAATGTATTGTCCTTGTTGATTGGTTTTTAATTTTATTGAATAATGGTAAATCCTTAACCTTTATCAGAGGGCCTGATAAAATGTATTTGAATACCAATTCATATAAGAAATGCCCTGGGTTATATAAAATAGGTATAAAACTAGAATATATCTTTAATTGTATTGGTGATAATGGCTCTGAATTAAGAAGATTTGAAAGATAAACTTTGAAAATATTCTTGTCTCTAAAAGTATCATCGGATTCAATATTTTTTAAAAGTCCATTAATGATAACTTTACAAATTGCTGTGTCAAAACGTTTCACGAGGAGTTCCAAGAAATTATAATTAACTAAAGATTTAAAGTTGATTTTAATGCCTGATGTCTCTTCAGTTTTAAAATCAAAATTAATTATCTCATTACAATTAAGAATTAATAATGATAAAAACTCATGATCATAGATCGATTTAGAATATTCATAACTCATTTTGAAGATATTGTTGTTGATATACCTTTTAATATCAGTATAATTTGAAGGAAGAACAAAGTTAAGATCAGTTGTAAGAGCATTGACAATAAAGTTCTTATTTAACACAATCACATTATCTTCAAGATTAATAAAACTTTCTGAATCAAATTCGTAATCATTTACTTCAACTAATTCTAGAGTAAGTTCATTGATATTTTTGAATTTTTGAACCCATGATACTTCTGTACTTCCTTCAATACGATTTAAAATTCTTTTGAAAATCAAATCTTCAAATCTAATAGATCCCAAATACCATTTAAGAATACTGTCTTCAATATTGTTATGCTTCTTAGGGTTCATATTAAATAAGTTGTAAATAAGCAAACTCAGCTCAATTCTTATCAAAAAGGTTTCATCTGAAGGTAACTTATTGAATATAATTTTATCATTATTAAGAAAGATTTGTAACAATTTAGAATCATCAAGGCGTTTAGGATATGCAACAACTACACTATTGACATAACACATATAATCGGTAGAAACCCAGTGTGATCTTAAGATAACTTCTAATTGCGTATCAATGATACTTTGGGGAATCTCTATCGGGAAAAGCTTAATGTACTCGTCAAGGAAGCTTTTGAATGAATCAGGTAATTCTTCATTTTCTGCAAATTGTTTGGTGATCCAAATCATTGATTTATTTAACCAATCACCTTGGTAATTAAGTTTACACATGATTTTAACTACCTCTATACAGTAAGAAGCTTCTATATTTTCATTAATTCTCTTCATGAGACCATCAATAAGCTTCTCTTTATTGAAATCAGAAGTTCTATTATTCAAATAATTAACCAAAAGAGAGAAATATTCTTTCAAAGGTAACTCATTTGGAATTTCAATATTATTAAATAACCATGAGACATCCAAATCTTTGGAAGCTTGAAGAACACTACCAATTTTACATAATTTATCATTTGAAAGCTTCATTGAGGCTAATTTATCAATATCTGATTGATCAAGAGCTTCTGATTTTAATAGATTGTAATATTCTTCCTCAATGATTTTATTGAAATAAATTTTAATGTCACCAGGTTGTAATTTAGCACTAATTATATCTAATTTCTGATTATTGGAAAAGGAAAAAAGTTCATCAATTGTGACAGCAGGATCAACTGATCTACTTAAAAGTAGCTTATAGTTAGCAATACGGATCAGTTCTGAAAATTTATAATTTAATTGATCATTGTTTAATATCCAATTAAGTTCAACAAGACAATCAGAAACTTTGAGTGAATCAAATATAATAGATTGAATTTTAGAATTAAATTCCAAAGATAAAGGTTTAATAAATTCAACAAATAAACGTAAAATCAAGGCTTCATTTGAAGTGACATCTAGTGGATCTTGTGGTAAAAATGATTCAAAAATGTACAAATTATTTAAAAGGTTCAGAGTTTCACCGTTTGTAAGATAATTTGAAATTTTATCAAAGATACTCAACAAATAATCCTCCAGCTTGTTCTTACGCTTTAAAAGACGTAATTTCTTGATGAAACATAATAAATCATAATCATTAATAATGAACTTATTATTAAGATTCTGTTGTGCTAATACAAGTTCTCCACTTGCATCGTTTAATGGAGTATATTTGATAAATTCAAAGTCAATTTCAACTTTGAGACTAAAGTGAACAAGTAATCTCCTTAATTCAACTTCAGACTGACCTAATATATGGAAACATTGTATTACACTAATAAACCAATTTAATAATTCGTCAGAAGGTTCAGATTTCTTATAAACTATAGAGAACTGTTCAACAAAAATTACCACCAAAACATCTAAATTAAAGCCCAAATCAAGGTATTTATAAGGATTATTGAGTCTGGTTGATAATTGTTGTAATAAAGGCAACAAGTCTTCTGGGTATTGGTGATAAATAAATGCCCAAACAGGATTAATCAACATCACATCCAGAGTATAAGAGATCAGTTTTGAAGCCAAATTGTAAAACATAACAGGGTTCTTTTCAATATTAGAAAACCTCACAAGGGTTCTAAATAAATCATTTGAAGATTTGGATTCAAATTTTTCATTTAAATTCAATTGAGCTGATATGATATAATTCAAATTAATCAAGTTCAATTTGTTGAATTCATCAATAGCTTTATCTTGATGAGATGAAAGATACTTCAATAAGTTTGCACTTAAGGATTTCGTATGACATGTATAGAATTTGAGGATCTTATATACAAGTAATTGGGTTGTATCGTTCGTCTTTATCGAGAAAAACTCTGCCGCTTCAGGAAGGTTCTTCAAGATGGTTTGTACAACATGTTTATCAGTCACATTAGTAACTTTATCAAATATTTCATAAATGGTTTGAAGAGTTAAGTGCACAACTGTAGGTTTTTCGTGATGTAAACCTTTAGTTAAAGTGCTCTTTGTTATTGGTTTAAGTAGTATATGAGAAATCTCATTAGAAGGAATACTTAATATTTTGGAAAACAAAAGACTATGTCCTACAAATTGAACAGTTAACTCAGGCTCATGATATCCAAAATTTAAACAAAAGTAATTCATATATGCATCAATAAGTCTTGGATCACGAGACAAGAGTAAATGAATCAATTTAATTTTATTGACTGATTCCGGTTTAATAAACGTAAGTAGATTATAAATGGTTTTATTATTAATCTTAAATGACTTAGAATTGACCAGTACCGTTGTATTTGGAGGCTCTTCAAATAAAATTCCCTTGGGATGAACAATTTTATCAAATATATTTATGATATTTGGTTGGGAATCAATTATAGATTGAAGATTAAACAAGCAGGTTTCATTACAAAACTTTAATTTCGTGGCCTTCATGAAATTCAGTTCACCAATAATTTTCAGTTCAACAAAAGTCAAAACCAAATCAATTATTTCCTTTGAGTCTTTTGCAATATTTTTAAATATACTTGACCAGAGCTTAGAGCCCAAGTGAGTTTTTCTATCAAAATAATTCATATTTGTGTTTAAGTTAATCCAAAACTTAATGAAAGCCGATCTTATTTCCATATCAACCAGTTTTGTCTTTTGGTTAATAAGTAAATGTAATAAAACTGTTGATTCAAGATTAAGACTATTCAAAAGTTGGTTAACAAATTTATAATTAACGATATTATCGAGTACTTGTAACATGGAAATGGTCAAGTTGTGTTTCTGGTGATTTAAGCATCTGTAAACAAATTTGAAGTTATTAGCAGCAAGTAATTCGGAATAGAACTTATTGATAGCAGGAACATTGGATAATTTTTCACTTGCAATTTTGTTCGATAAATTCTTAATTAGGATGGTGAGTTTTGTGAATTCAGCATGATTATTGAGTTTAGCTGCGTTGTTCCATCGCGTGAGAATATCCACGAGCTTGGAACTGTCCTCAATTAGTAAATTGAAATCAGATTCAACGTTGATATCAGACATATAGCGCGATGAGGTTTAACGGTCGAAGAGATGAGGTTAGATTGAAAAAAGCGATCACGTGCCATATCACGCGCACCAATCGTCTGCTGATGTTTGAACCAAGAAAGAGGCTAGGACATGAAACAGTAAACGAGAACAATAACCGCAAGCCTATTGTATAAGTCTCAGGGGTATCGGATCAGTATCCCCCGATTGACCACAACAGAATTCTCCGACTATGGACAACTCGCCATAAATTATGCCGGTCCCCCACTTGGAGGCTGTCATAATGGTGCCATTCCGTACCGCAGCCGCCCCACATCGTACCAAGTGCCGCTACAAATCGTACCAAATACCGCCACATATCGTACTAAATACCGCACCAGGATACCTCCAGGGCGGAATACCCCATGGAGCGGGAACCGCCCCGCACAAATAAGGTTAAGGCTATGAACACTGCCAGGCGTAGATATGTTAAATTACACCTGCTACCAAGTATGAAGTAGATATACATAGATAGCAATACATATTTCAAGGTCTCGAAGGCGTTCATTCGTATTGAAGCCCTCATAATATCAGGCCATAAAACCCTTCTGGACCCCGAAGTTGTTTCACATTCAAATGAGATCCCAGGTCAAAGTTCTTGACCAAGCAAGATTAATCCGTAAACCGTAAACACTAATCGGCACTATTGTTTACGCTTCACTACGTCGCAGTAATCGTCTAACCACTACGACCTAATTACGCCCGCGCCGGTAGCACCCCCGCACCGTAAAGGGTGCTAGAATATTTAAATACCACCGCATTACGTCATGGAACTAGATCCCCTCAGATTATAAAAATTGAGAATTTTTGCAAGTTTCAACCATGGGACTTTTACTGTTTAAAAAGAAAGGTCCTGATGATCTCGATTCAAATTACCCAAATCTTCCAAAGAATTATACCCTTATAGAAGTGCTTGGTGAAGGAGCGTTTTCAACCGTTTTTAAAGCAAAAAATTTGACTAATGGGAAGTTTTATGCCATGAAAATTATCAACAAGTATAACTTGTCTGACAAACAGCTCCAAAATATCGATAACGAATTCAACATACTACGAACTTTGGACCACAAGAATATCCTTCGATTAATCGAGTTTTTTAATTATTCAAATTACCTGTATTTTGTACTAGAGTACTGTGATGGAGGTGAAATATTCAACAAGATTATAGAGTATACCTACTTTAGTGAAGATTTATCTCGACATGTATTCACACAGTTATTGACAGCCGTCAATTATTTACATCAACATAACATTGTACATCGAGATATCAAGCCAGAGAACATTTTTTTCACCAAAATCAAATTCCAAAAGAGACCTTTGGATGAGTTTCATAGAAATTTAAGACAATCTGATGATGCCAGTAAAGTAGACGAAGGGAAATTCGTTCGAGGTGTTGGAGGAGGATCCATTGGGGTGATTAAGTTGGGAGATTTTGGGTTGGCAAAGAAGTTATCGTACTCTACCAATCCTAATAAAAAATTTAATATGAAGACACCTTGTGGTACTCAAGGGTATACCGCTCCAGAGGTGATATCGGTTAATTATGATATTGAAAAAGAGAATTATTATAATAAATCGGTTGATATTTGGAGTATGGGTTGTTTTTTGTATACTATATTATGTGGGTTCCCACCATTTTATGATGATGATCTGCATAAACTCTCTCATAAAATCTTAAATGGAGAGTATTCATTTTTAAAGCCTTGGTGGGACGAAATATCTTTTGAAGTTAAAGATTTGATTCTGAAAATGCTTGTAATTGACCCAAATAATCGTATAACTATTGATGAAATTCTCGATCATCCTTGGGTTAAAGGAGACAAATTTTCCGATGATTATTTCAACGTTAATCTGAAATTTGAAAATGATGTTAATCATGTTGAAAATTTGGAGAAAGCTGGGAATCATTTATCTATTAGATCTCCTAAAGAAATGGGGAATCCTATTGAACATGTTGAGCATGTTGAGTATGTGGAGCATATTGAGGCTGTAGATAGTGATAGTTCTTTTGACTCTGACGATCCGCTCTCTATTGTGGCCCCATCGCAAGCGTCTGTAGCAGCTGTTATGTCTACACATGAGACTGGGCCTATAATGGGGGTTCTTGCTGGTGGTGGTAGTGGTAGTGGTGCTATCTCAAATGGATATAATGGTGGTAGCAGTAGTTCGGGGCTTCCAGCTGGTGTTCCTGCTGGTTTCCCAACAGGCCCTGCAGGTATTGGGTCTGTTCTTGGAGCCTCGAGTACTTCTGCCAGCACATCGGCCCATACTTCAGCACACACTCTGGCCATGGACCTTCCTCCTCGTCAACCTTCACCTTTCCATCACCCACCACCTCCATCTACCGCCTCAACGGCAGCCATTGCTGCCACCCCTAACATTGGACCGGTGCCAATTCCTGTCCCCAATAGGACTGGTAACCAAAGTCCAATTCTTAGCCCTAGAGCTAATGCCATTAGATCGGTTTTTAATAATCCTGCAATGACAGATTTATCAAAATTGAAATTTTCTAATGGGGTCATCTTTAATATCGATGAACAAGAAGAAGATGATCCTAATATTTCACCAGAAATAGTTACGGTTTTACATAGATTAACATTAGGATCATCTAATGAATCTGATGATTCAGAAGATATTTTAGATTATCAAACGAGACAGAGTTCCATAATTTCAAATAATGAAAAGTTCCAGTTGAATATGAACGACTCGAATCTTATTATGAGACGGAAACTGACTCAAAGACCAACATAATTGGTTAATATAGCAGGACTATCGTGTATTATAGATGTAATATATAGTTTTTGGTTACTTACAAGATCTCACCAACTTAATCTCTTGAAGCTGGTTTAACATCAGATTCTAATTCTGGTTCTTCTGGAACTAAACAATCGTTTTGTTCTAATAAATCGGCCAATTCACCACTTTGAGCCATACTCATTACTATATCGCATCCACCAACAAATTCTTTATTCACATATAATTGAGGAATAGTTGGCCACTGACTGAATTCTTTGATACCTTCTCTTAATTCTTGATCTTCTAATACATTATAAGCAGCAAACTTTTGAGGATCAACACCTTGTTGTCCTAATATTTGAATAGTTGCTCTTGAAAATCCACATTGAGGGAATTCTGGGGTACCTTTCATGAATAAAACGACTTTGGAGCTATCTACGGCGGTTTGAATAGCATCTCTGATTTCTGTGGACATGAATCTGAAGCTTGGTTTATAGAAGCTTCTTTGGATTAAGCTGGGGGCTACTTTAGCGGTGGTGAAGTACTTGAACATGATGACTAAAGAATAATTTTCATTCGCGAAGATTGAGATATGGTTCGGCTCCGCGGTAGGACGGTGGTGCAGGTCCGTGGTTCGGTGCCATGGTACGGGCGATGGTGGTACGGTAGGGCGGTACGGTATTAGCTTAGTATTATATATGTATGCATTTATGGGTAATGTCTATGCATTTATGGGTATTATCTGTGCATTATCATGTTATACATTGCGTTGAAGAACCATTGAATGTCCTCTCTTTTGCTACGGTTTCATAATCTTTCTAATTGCTTACATGAACCTAGCGCTACTTTTATCATGTCTATAATACATATATTACTACTTATTGATTGAAAACGTAAAATTAAAATGATGTGAAGAATGGAAAACGTCTTTGAAGTCTGATATCAAGTTATTTAACTCGGTGACTGAATTTTGAACCTTAAAAAAGACTCGCCATAGCGCTATTGACGCTTCTGGCATCATTTTGCAGAATAGTATTATCTACATTAAATACTGAAACTGAAGTAGTACAATCTCTTCTCCAGAATACAGTGTATTCACTTTCTAATTTACAAACATCATTACCCTTGTCACATTTACTTTGAATGTTTTCATAGTAGTGGTAAGACCATGAAAAGGTTTCGCTGTCTTCGTCGTATGTCATACTTGGTGCAAAAACTCCACCAGCAAGTAATCTGGTCAATTGCCATTTTGGATCAGTACATTCAGTTTCATCATCTAATAAATAACCAGCTTCTGGGAAATTAACATTGATACCAACTAAATTTGGTAAAACTGGATCATTTTTCATAACTAAATCAATTAATTGTTTAGCCTTTTTAGCATAAATGTTTGCTGGGTTATATTTGTCATCATCTAAAGAGTCTTTGAAGAAAGAATTGTTTAAATTAGAACCAGAGAATGAAATAGCTGGAACTCCTCTATAAATTGCAGAATAAACTGCACCCATAGTACCAGATGAGGTGTAAAAACCAGGACTTAAATTTGGACCTTGATTTGGACCTCCAACAACTAAATCAACGGAAACATTTTTGAATTTGTTTGGTAATAACCAATCCAATGCAAATGCAACACTACTTCCTGGAGTACCATCGAAATACCAAACATGATCATCATCCTTTTCATGATCCCAGGCCGGTGCACCAGATTTAATGTAACTAAATTCACCATCGCTAGTTAATTTATTAGATTCTGGTACATCAAATTTACCACCATAACCAGATCTTTGACGTACTGGAGCAACAAGATAGACATCATAATCATCTTTTAAATCACGATATAAAGCTCTAATTTCAGTTGATGCCCAAGAATCATCATTTGAAAGTAAAATGGTTTTACCTAAAACCACGGTTAATAAACTTAATAATTGAAATTTCATTACTATTGTTTAAAGATTTAAAAAAACGTTAAGAGATAATTATAGATATATATAGATCTTAGGGTCAACATTTCAATGCAAAACGGTTGAAGCAATTACTTTTCCGATTTAGGAATTAGCTTCTAAATGAGGAAATAATTTAATTGTAGGTTAAAATCCCGTTCTATTGTTAACTTGCCAATAATCCCTGTTACTAGGATTGAACCAGCAGTGTTCATTGTTAAATTGTAAAACAATAGGCATATACCCGGTGCATACACGACTCCATCGGTTAATAATTACACAAAATATATTATATCGTTCAAGTATGGCGGGTTTTTGTTGGATGGCACCAATAGTCCAAAGATTTAGGGCGAATAGAAGCATTTTATAAAGGCGATTTCACCTTATGTTACAATGAAGTTAGGGGTAATAGAAGAATGTAAAACGAACACTTGTTCATTCAAATGCGATCTAACACTATAATTGAATTTTATCGGTTAATTTAGTCTATATTGAAGATGTTAAACCGAGAACTAAAATGAATAGGGATAATTTATGTAAGTCATCGACGGGACTAAATAACCTGAAACGATATCATAACTACTGTTGAACGGAAGGCACGACCAATATAACCGTCGTGCGCCGGCTCAGTAGGCATAGATTTAGCGACCAAGTTTGAGCCGATCTTCAGATCCATTGCGGCACGTGCATTTACACGAGCCGAATCCCGACTGGTTGACACCCCAACACCAACTTTGACGCCCTAACACCAACTACGACACCCCAACACCAAGCAACCCATTTGAGCACCACTATTTCGGACCCGAGAATCGCTCTAAAAACGTCACCTGAACCACCTAAAGCCCCACCTAGTCCCGGGGCTCATCGGATCCGGTGCGAATTTTGTCCTGATGCGTCCGGAGTATTAAATACCCCAGAATTCACCACTAATACCATGACTAGAAAGCTTTCCCTTCACGAGAAGCTTAATAGAAAGCCCGCAAGTAGAGCTTGTGTGTTCTGTCACCGGAAACATCTTCAATGCTCCAATGAAAGGCCCTGTAAGAACTGTGTCAAGCGAGATATTGCCCATGAATGTAGAGACATCGAAAGAAAAAGAGCCAAATACTTGAAAAATGGACAAAAAGAAGAAACATCTTCTCCCTTACCGCTACCGTTCATCGACCCAACGCCGAAAGAATCGATGACGAATACCACAAATGAAGTTTTAACGAAGTTATTCTCCATAGATATGAAAAATTCCAATTCACAAGACCTTAATTTTGACAACTTATTTGATTCCAATTACCTCGATGAAGAGTACCGAATGTTGGGGGATATCATCACCAATTCGAAACCAACATCACCATCACAAGCCAGCAGTAGTGTGCGAGGGAACACGCCCAATTATCATATAAATTCCATGGTAATATCCGAGGAAAAACTCCGAGATACAAGGCCTTTTATATCATTGGGAGTGCCGGAGAAACAAACTCGTGAGCGTAGTGATAGCATTAATGATATTGCTAGTAACTTCAGTGATAGTCCTACGAGTCATTATGTTTCTCCGATGGTAAGCCATCAGATGTATAAGTCTGTCAAAGACATTTATTCCAACGATGTGATAAACTTTGACTACCCCCAATCGTATCATTCATTAACATTTTTCTTGAAAAACCGATTCCTGGGGAAGAACTTATCACCTGAAGAAAAGCAAAAGAAAAGAGATAGTCTATTAATCATTTTAAAACTGATTGCAAGTTATAGACCTACATTTATATCAGCGCATAAATCTCTATATAAGCCATGGGATCTTCAATTTCTTGAAATGACGTTCCAAAGATCACTTTTGGATTTTGAAAAATTGTCGAATTTGAATAGTAGTCCTACGATTATTTGGAGAAGAACTGGAGAGATTGTATCTATATCCAATGATTTAATTGGATTACTTAATTATAATATCACCGAGATTCTAAATAAAAGAACTTTTATTATGGAGTTAATGTATGATGACGAATCCATCATTAATTACTTTAAGTTATTCAAATCAGTTGCAGTAGGGAATCTTCATTCTAGTATTATAACCAAATGTAAATTAATTAAAAAGACTGAAGGTGGAGAGAACGAATTTATTGAATTTTGTTCAGTGTGGACGGTTAAAAGAGATATTTTTGATATCCCCATGTTAATTTTAGGGCAATTTTTACCTATATTTTCATCTTCAACTGAAACGTTCCGAATGTATTAAAGAGTGTTCTACTTTTCGCAGCCATTTTTTGCAGCCATTGCAAATGGAAAATCCCGCACCAGTGAGGTAATTTTTAGCACCACGATGATCACCCGCGGGGATGCGGGCCAAGGGGCTAGGGGTGCTAGATCGTGCGAAAATGAAATAAGGCGATCTTTGGAGTGGTACCATTTTTGTGGTGTGATCTGATTGAATCACCAGATTTTTTAATCAGGTTAGGTTATCGCAGAAGTATTTAAACCCCACATTCCCGTGGCTTAAACCATCAAACAACACATTCCAATGTTAAAAAAATTCAATAAATCAATAACTGTAACTCCATTAAGAGCATTATTAGTAGGCGGGACTGCATATGGCGCTGGTGTGTACTGGATGTCAAATTACTTTTACTCTGGATCCAGATTAAAGAAAATATATGTAGAAAGCGATCCAAAATATGGTGAAGTAAAATTAATGGAACGTCCATGAACGGCATTTATTTAATATCGCCTTATTTTACTTATTTATTCAAATACACAAGTTAAACTTTATACCACTTCTCATTACTATTAGTAGTAAAACTCTGTTCCTGTATACATGCACGCTATTTAACCAAAAAAAATTCATCTTGACAAAATGTCGTCAAAGTCGTTTCAATTTAACTTTAAACGTTAAGTGCAGGCGATTCATTTATGCACCTCTTGCGTATAGCCGTAACCAGGAGCCATCTGTAAATTTTTCAGTTAAAAAGACACCTAATTTCTTTTAAAATTTCAAGCAAACATGGATAAAAGTGTTGAAAACTCCAGTACTTTCCAAGGTGATCAAAGTCATCGTGATTCATCTAGCTCTGAAATTTCAGATAATTCAAGTTACCAAAGTTATGATGCTAGTTATTATGGTGAAGGTAAAAATCCAATTAAGAGGTATATAAATTCTTTTAAACCTATTAATATGGAGAAGGAAGGGTTCGATACTTCTGGTATGACTGACTTAGAAAAAAGTATTTATGCCACTGCTAAACATCCATTAGCTAGAAGATTGAAATCTAGACATATTCAGATGATTTCAATTGGTGGTTCTATTGGTACTGGTCTTTTTGTTGGTAATGGTTATGCCTTGAGTTTCGGTCCTGGTTCTCTTTTAATTGGTTATAGTATTGTTGGGCTTGCTATGTTGATGGTTATGCATGGTTTAGGGGAATTAGCATGTCAATTTCCAGTTTCTGGTTCTTTTAATGCTTATTTTACTAGATTTATTGACCCATCGTGGGGTTTTACTTTAGGTATTTTGTACGCTTGTTCATGGTTAGTTTCTTTCCCCTCTGAATTGATTGCATGTTCTATGACGGTTCAATATTGGAATACAAGTGTTAATCCTGCGGTTTGGGTTGCAGTGTTTTATGTTGTAATTGTTTCAATTAATATGTATGGTGTTAGAGGTTACGGTGAAGTCGAATTCTTCTTATCTTTAATTAAGGTTATTGCTGTTGTTGGTTTCATCATTTGTGGTATTTGTATCGTTTGTGGTGTTGGTGATCAAGGTTATATTGGTGGTAGATACTGGCATAACCCTGGTTCCTTTAACCATGGATTTAAAGGTATTTGTCAAACTTTCATTGTTGCTGCTTTCTCCTTTGGAGGTGTTGAATTGGCTGCTTTAGCTGCTTCAGAAACTGCAAATGTTCGTAAATCTTTACCAAGAGCTATTAAACAAGTTTTCTGGAGAATCACCATCTTTTACTTTTTAAGTTCTATCGTTATTGGATGTTTAGTTCCTTATAATGAACCAAAATTATTAGCTGGTAGTTCATCTGAAGATATTACTGCTTCTCCATTCGTTATTGCTATTAATAATGGTGGTATTAAGGTTTTACCAGATATCATGAATGCCGTTATTCTTCTTGCCGTTGTTTCTGTTGGTAACTCTTCAGTTTATGGATGTTCAAGAACTATTGCTTCTTTAGCCGCTCAAAGATTAATTCCTTCTATCTTTGGTTATATTGATAGAGAAGGTAGACCATTAGTTGCAATTATGTTCACTAACATGTTTGGTTTATTAGGTTTCTTAGTTGTTGATCAAAACCAAGATACTGTATTCACCTGGTTATTCTCAGTTTGTTCATTATCATCATTCTTTACTTGGTTCTCTATTTGTTTAACCCATGTTAGATTTAGATGGGCTTTACATGAACAAGGTAGATCAACAGATGAATTAGTTTTCGAATCTCCAACTGGTATTTATGGATCTTACCTTGGTATGTTCTTATTAACATTAATTATTATTGCTGAAATTTATATTTCACTTTTCCCAGTTGGCTACCCACCAAATGCTGAACAATTCTTCCAATATTGTTTATCATTACCATTAATGCTTGTTATGTGGTTCCTCCACAAAACTTTCAACAAAACTTGGAATTCATTATATATTAAATTGAAAGATATCGATTTAGATACTGGTAGAAGAGAAGTTGACGTTGAAGTTTTGAAACAAGACTTAGCTGATGAAAGACAAGCACTCGCTGCAAAACCATTCTGGTATAGATTTTATAAATTCTGGTGTTAAATGGGTTTAAAAAAAGGGTTTAATGTGTAGTGGTAAATTGTTTAATGTAGAAATAGAAAGTTATAATTAGAATCTCTAGAGTAGATAGAATAAAAAAATAGTAACCAGACAATTATCAATTAAATTATGCATATAATGGTACATGCCTGTACCGCCTGGACCAGAAGTGCCGTGGTGAAACACAGATAGTGCAACATAGTGCCAGTAGTACTCACAGCGCCAATAGAAAAGTCTAGGAGTACTGGAATAAGAACAAGAACCTTAAAACAACGCCGCATAAGGCAAGTGACAGCCGATGAAATTGATAGGCAACTATACAGGGCTTCAATTTTATGGAATTAGTTGTAGATCATTTATGTCAATGGTTTATGATAATGGTTTAATGCTTCAGTGAAACCCAGAAATGTTCGTAAACCTTCCAGTAGTAAACACAACTCGACTAAAAATTGTCGTCTAATTTAATTGTTCTAGGGCTTACGACCAGTGTAGTTGCGTCAACAGCTACGCTTAAGAATGCCACATAACTGCGAGATCGCCACAACTTCCCAAATACCACAGTTACACATATTCCACCTACTTAAACTTTATTTGCAGCATGCAAGGTGAACCTAAGCCGTTTGAATATATAACTAAAACTTAAACTCAATTTATCGGTTAATACAGACCCGCCAATACTAACGGTCTAAGTTCGGGCTCAATGCCGGACACCGGAAAATTTTTTTACTTAAAAGATCTGTATTGGTTATGAACACGTGAATAATGTCGTTTTATTGTTTTACAAATTATATAATTGAGAACCCATTATGTATTGGCAACCAGAGGACTACTAGTAGCAGATTCTTCAATACCTTCAGCTTCAGCTTGGCTTTGATTATATAAAGGACATGACTTTTTAGTACGAATATGACCTAAAGCACCACAAGCTTTACATCTACGTAAACTACTCTTACCTTTACCAATACCTTTACCACCAATTGCATAAGAACCATCAGGTAACATAACTGTATTGGCATCAATAACTTTCCCACCTGCAGCTACGGCAATATGTAATGGATCCTTAGAGGTCGGTTTTCTCCCCTTGTTATGTTTTGCTCTTCTTTCTAAATTGGCTAATTTTTCTTGTAATGCTTGACGACGAAGTTTGTTCAATTCTTTGTCGTTAGTCGGAATTATATCTTCCAAATCAGCATTCTTAATTAAATCGTCTTCAATTTGTTTTTTACGTTTTAAATATGCTTTAATGATTCTTGGATCTTTAATAATTTCAACTTTACGTTGGAAAATCCCATTTTCATCTTTAAATCTACGATTAATTCGAAGAACTTTATTAGCTTTAGTTAAATCACTGTTAGCATCTTCATATTTCTTCCTTAAATAATCACGGTGATTAATTGGTTTATACTCAGAATAAATTTGATCAAGACTTCTTTGAGGATTACCTGGTTCAATAGTTAAAGATTTACGTTGAGTATACCAAATTCTACTGATTTCCTCTTCATAAAGCCTTTGTTGATAAGCAGCTTGATTACTTTTTGGTACATTTTCCTTTGGTGGTGGATAATAAGGTGAAAAATTGGATTTTTGTGAAGTTTTAAGAAATGAAAACCCAATCCCAATACCTGTAGGATCCCCTTCACCATTTAATTGAAGCATAGATTTAGTTTGATTAGCACTAATGAAATTTCTACTTAAACTCCAACTAGTAAGTTGTTCATCCAATTCTTCTTCTGTTTCTTCTTTCTTTTCCTTTTTCTTCTTACCAGGCTCTTTCTCTTTCTCTTTTTCCTTTTCTTCTTCATTTTCTTTATCAGCATCAAGTTCTTGAATCTTTTCTTTCTTTGATTTCTCCCGTTCTTGTTCTTCATTTAAAAAGATAGTTAAATCATTTAAAAGTTGTTGACCAGCTTGCATACTATCTAAAAGAGAAACATCTTCAGGTGTTATCATACTTCTAATTTCTTCTTCTGTTGGAACGGTATCTCTATTTTTAATTTTCCAGAACCCTTTATCTTCACCTTGACGAGGATATTCCATGAATTCTTTTAATCTTTGACGGTTTTGCATATCATTTTGATCAGGGAAATGGTGTGAAATATCTCTTACAGAAATTCTGGCTTGACCCTTTTTATTCATAGTTCTGAAAACAACCATCTTTAATCTGTTTTTAGAAGTATTGGTAACTTTTCTTGAATGAGGTGCTGGGATTTCAACACTTGGGAAAGTATGACCAACACCAAATAAATGATTGACCTTTTTAAGGAAATACCTTTGATGAGTACCACCACCTTGAGATCTTACTAATAAGAAATCAGTAGACTTACCTTCATGTTTGAAAATTGGCGCTCTAATCATATTATTATATAAAGTTGGAACAAGATCACCTTTACCGACATAACCAAAGTTCCAGAAAGGAGATCTATCTTCAACACCCAACACATGGGTTTCACCTAATGGGCCTTTTGGTCTTGAATTATCATCACTCCTTTCTCTTCTATAATAGTTGATTAATTTGGAACACATACCGAAATTTGATAATACCATTGGGAATTCTTCGGCATATTCCATCCCAACAAACGTAGCATTATCACCAACAGTTAAATCGGTAGTCTTATTAAATATTTCCTTAGAGGTCTTCCCTTTATCTTTATTTCTTTTTCTTGATTTAACTTTTGAAAAACTCATCAATGTACCAGGTCTAACAGTAAATTTAGGTCTATGGAAATTACGAGCTTCCTCTTTAGTCAACTTAACTTTATAATAAGGTGCTTGTAATCTAATTGCTGGTTCAGAATGTTCAATATTTAAATTACTAATTTGACTTCTAACCTTGACATTATAGTTACTTTTAAGAAGGTTATACAGCTTATCATTAGAGATATTAAATCTATTATTTAATAATTTGTCATTAATTGGAACCGTTGCAACTGCACCTTTTTCAGATTTAATTGGGGCAGTTTTTTCAAACAAAAGATTTGGATCATTCATATCAAGTTTAACCTTTTGAGTATCTAGAGTTCCATTGAAAATATTTTCATCTTCTTCATCTTCATCTGCATTCATATCCAAATTAAGTGCCGAAGTTTCAAGATTAATAGAGATTTTATTATTTTCACCACCATTTAAGATTAAATTATCATCCCAATCAGTAGCTGCAAGAATCAAATCTTTACTATAATTGACAAACTTGTCGTTATCAACCCCATCTTTGGTTAAATAAGAAAGAGGAATAAGTTGATTATAATTAACCCCACCAGTTTGAGTGATTTTATCTAATAATACTAAATCAGCATCGGTAATTTGAACCACATTTGGTCTACCAGAAACATAATTTGCAGGAATTCTGTTAGATTTGAATATTTTCCGTTGATCAGATGCAATTTCAAGGGATATCTTATTTGGTACAAGAGGTTTAGGTTTATATGCAATTGGAGGGATATTAAATCTATAATAAGCCGGTTCAGGAAGGAATAAACGGTGATTATTGAATGGTTTATCGGTTCGGAACTCAGGGTAATGGTACCGTAGGTTACGTTTACGTTGTCTTTGTTCGAGTTGATTGACTATATTTTGTAATTTTTGTTTCTTTAATTGACGATTCTTATCCTCTTCAAGCTTCCTTTTTCGTATTAATTCTTCATTTTGTTGTACTTCACGATTCAATTCATCATCCTCATAAATGTCCCCCATGCTGATATCATTAAGACCATCATTCTCCAATAAGTTGGTGTTGTCCAAACCCCCATCTAACAATCTATTTTGAGACATTTCTTCATCTCCAAATATATCATCAAACTCTTCATCTGCATGTTGCTGACGGCTTAACTCTTCATCATCAACATCGGCATCACCAGTTGGAGCAGGACTGTTAAAGGTTTCTTCTTCTGCAAGTTCATCGATATCTTCATAATCAATTGCGTCATCCGCATGCTGTGTTGCTTTTGCACTGAAAATATCATTAATCATCTTATCATCGGGGATATCATCGATTCCACCACTTCCTCCGCCAATATATTTATCTACAAGAGCATCATCCTGGGATTTATTGGACTTCTTAGATGATTTGTTCTTGTCCCCCATACTAAAAATGTATTGAAAAAACTATTTCTGGCAGCGCGAATCTTCACCTAAATAATGTCAACTATTTTTGATGACATTTCGATGAGTCGCCGGCACACGCCGCTTGTTATTATTGTTAGTGACGATGCTTCTGATAAAACAGGGATAAGGTATATGAATAATGAAAATATACGAGTAATTGTGGCTAATGGGCTTGATTTGATGAAGATTTCACTCCAAAATATCGTTAATGGTGAAGAGTTTGTAATTTGGCTTCCCGTATATCATCAAATATCGTCATTTTTAAAGATTATAAGGTTTATTTGCAGTTTTAAAAATGTTGAAAATCAAGAAAAAGTGAAAAATGAGTACTTAAAGCTGGCTAAAACCTTTGGTATGACTGCTGAAAGTGCTTACTGTAGCATTCCTCCAACACATTCTGCCATATTTGTAGCTCCTGCTGGTAAATTCGATGACGACCCTACTTCTATAGAATCTGTAACCAGTTTACAAGTGCTAAGAACAATGGCATTGGTACATGGGTGTTCGCTTATGGTAACTAATATCGAACTTGGGTTACCTAATGTGAACCATGTAAATAAAATTGTGCTTGATATGGGCCATTTGGAGACCTCTTTAGAACCAATGGTTCAGCCAATATACAAACAAGATAACGCTAATGCATTATGTATTCCTCGAGGCTGGGACTCTTGGAGTAGAATAAAGCTTGTGGCCACGTCAGTGTTATATGACAGCGCTAGTAATGAGTATAAACCGTTGATTAAAGATGAAGACTTTGATCACTTTGTATTGGTGTACAGAAAGTACTTAGAGGGACATTCAGAGACTGGTGAGTCTAGTATAGGTGCTGGTGCAGAGACCGGTGCAGAGACTGTTGAAAAGACTGCTGCAGAGGCTGGTGTGGGCTCAGATACAATCCAAACTGGTAATAGTCCTATATCATTACAAACTGTTTCCACAGAGGCTCAAGTTATAAGCGCTTTCCAGCCTGGATACCGTTCTAAAATAGTGCAAAAAACACCAACCACTACTATTACGTATAAAGATATGATAGAGCGGGCAAGGGCTTAATTTTAACACCTCTGTTCATTAACTTAGCTTATAGAATTGTACATTAGCTTTATTCGTTTTTATAGATTATTCATTTCTGCACTTTTCCTGATTTAATACAACTCGGATATGCAAATTTATTCAAGATAACGCTAGCGCTAATTTATTATTCGTTTCTAACATAAATTAATTTAGACATTTGGAACTATGCATCCGTCTGCATATGCCTATACATACATAAATATGCATATACGTACACTAACACAATACATAAGCTTTAACACTTCTGATTATACCTTCATCTCATCTACTCTCAAAATGGTAAACCCACTTCCCCATCAAAATCAATTGGTCCATCGCACGAAATCTACCACCAATGCCTTCAGACATCCTCTCTGTAGAGGCTGAAAGGCTAAAGATTTCCTCTAAACCACCCGATCCAGTGGAATTTGATTATGAAAATGCCGTTTCTTTTGAAGACTTGGAAGAAATCAACCAAACTGGAAAAAGAAAGAGACCCAAAAAAGCCCATAAAAGAAAGTTAAAGAAAACCCAAACTCTTGCTGTAATTCCAAACGAATCCTTTTCTAGACCATTGAATGTTTCTGCTTATACTGATATATTTCTCCAATGTTTTACCAGTAAATCTATTTTGAATGGAGGAAAAACTGTGCCATTTAAGCTCACTGGTGAGCAAAAAGTTAAGAAGATAGTTATGATTATTGTTGGAGGACTTCAAAGAAACGAGTTCACAGAAGAAGAAGGGCCTGCGTTGATAGCTCCATTTAAGAAGAACTTGAGTGATAACTTTGAGTTCTTCAAAACCCATTTCACTAATGGTTATCTAACAAGATGTTCAGGTGATAAACGTAATGTTTTCCCGGTTCTTCAGTCTTTAACAAACGTTAAGCTTCTGCCCGCTGAAAGGAAGAAGGCATCACAAAAGCTGAAAGAGACCAAGATCGTTATTAATGATCTACTCTTGAGTCCGGAAGATTTAAAAGGCCATAACTATCCAATTCGTGAAGATAATGCAGAATTGCCTCAAGGTTGGGTTGAAACTGAATCTTTTGATCATGATGGTTCACATATATTTGCATTGGATTGTGAATTTTGTCAAACTGCTCAAGGTAAAGAACTTACCCGAGTTTCTATAGTAAATTTTGCTGGTGATGTTGTATATGATTCTTATGTTAAACCATTAGAGCCAATAATTGATTATTTGACTAAATACTCAGGTGTAACTGAAGAGATCCTAGCTGATGTCACCACCACTCTTGAAGAGGTTCAACAAAAAATTAAATCTATAGTTTCAAAGGATGATATTCTTATAGGTCACTCGTTAGAATCTGATTTGAATGTCATGAGAATTGTACATGATAAAATTGTAGATACATCAATTTGCTTTGATCACCCAAGGGGTCCACCATTTCGTCCAAGGCTTCAATGGTTAGCTAAAACATTTTTAAAGCGTGAGATCCAACAAGAGGAATCTAGCAATGACGGCCATTCTTCAATTGAAGATGCTACAGCATGTTTAGATTTAGTTAAATTAAAAATCCAAGAAGGTATTTTGCATGGTAAACAAACATATCTGGTTCCATTATTTAAATCTCTTAATGATATTAGAATTGAAGAAGGATCTGCTCCAATATCTGGTACCGTAATCGATTCCGCTTCACTTAGCTTTGAAGGTTGTAGCAAAGTTATTTCTCCATCAAATGATGAAGAAGGTGTTAATGAATTTTTAAAATCTATAAAGGATTCTGAAATTGGTATTCTTCATTTGAAAGAATTAGGTGATGCTCTTGGATGGACTAAATCTGCGACACTGGTGCTGGTTGAAGATGCATACAAGGGATTGAATAATAGACTTGAGTCGATTTATTCCAGCTTACCTGATGATTCTATAATGATCATTTGTGGAAGTATAGGTCAAAGTCCTAAAGTAATTGAAGAATTAAAACTGGTTAAATATAATTTTGAAAGGAAATCCAGAAATGGTGAAGATGTAACTCAGTTAGATGAACATGACACTTGGCATATAGATAAGGAGATGGAGTTGTTGAATGCAACGGCGAAATGTAGAGATACAATATCATTTATAAAGGTTAAAGGATCACAGATGCCATCCAGTGATGACGTTGACCTGGATGTAAATTAAGTCTGTATAGACAAGGTCTAGTATATACTCGAATAGAGCTAAAATATCGAAAAAAGTAAAATATAATTATCACAATATAAATACAATCCATTACTATACACTAATTACCAAACCCTGACAATCCGCCAATTTCACCTTCTTGTTTCATATTTAATGCACTCTTTAATTCAGATTTCTCCGTGGAATCGGCTACTTCTTGTATATCATCCTCAGCTTCTTCTTTCTTTTCCGAATGATCAACAATTGGAACTTCTTCAAAATATTTAAAATTTTCAATGTCCAAAGCGTCTTTTTCGCTAATACTTAATAGTGGATTATTAGAATTAGTAGCTGAAACCTTGTGCCAACCTTTCAATTTCAAGTCTCTTAAATTTCCACCGGGTTTATACCAATCATTGACCCAAATATATTCTCCGGTAAAGGTTTTGGGTGCTGGAGTTGTTGTGTTACTTCTAACCATAGCAATTTTATCAATCAGAGGAACACTTGTGAAAAACTCCGCTGCGCGCTGGGGTAAGATAATGAACATAGCCAAGAAAGCCCTCAGCCGTCTCGAAAATAATGTCAATTGATTAGAGATCTTAATATGGAATTATTTCATAACTACATTACTATTTATTCGCCATTTTCTTCTAATTTTTCCCGTTGTTTGGCTCTTATATCCCGTTCTTTTTTAAACGCTTTCAGTCTAGCTGATTGAACCTTTTTACGAATCTCTTCTCGTCTTTTATCTTCTTCATTTAGTTGTTTGTTAAACCATTTCATTAATTGACGAGGTGGATGTCCATAAACTGCTTCGTAATCACAGAAAAGACAATTTTCATCGGTGTCAGGATCGAAAACAGGAATTGATTTAGATTCTGATTTCTTCTTCTTTTTTTTATGCTTTTTCTTTTTAGAATCTTCAATCGAATTAGAGTTTTTTGGTCGGTTTATACTAAGATACTCTTTTACCGAATCCATGGTTGGAACAAGCTTACCTTGTTCATTATATTCAAAGGTGAAATCATACAGTTCCTCTTCGTTTTCATGGCCTTCATAGATTGGACAATCACAAGGCTCCAGCGTGTGTACATCACATACTGGTTGTAATTCAAGTTCTATATGATGCTCTGTTGGGCCATCGTATTGGTCATCATTAATATCTTGTAAATCATAATCTTCAAAATCATCATCGGCTCCATCATAGGTATTTAAACCTTCTTCATCTTTTGTATCATAAAGACTGAAGCCACCATGTTCATTAGGAGCATTTTTAAGACGACTATTCATAAGAACAGCAATTTTCTCTCGAAGATACTCGAGTTCCTGTTTACGAAGCAGTCTTTTACCATTAGGCACCACTGAAGTTTCCGTTGATGCAGGTTGTGCTGGTGTCGTTTGTGCTGATACAGCTTGTGATGATGGGGTTGAAGAAGTCTGTGGATTAGAGGTTGTTAATTTATTTGAACTAGAAGGTTCTTGTGCCTGGCTTTGTGCAGTTTTATCTGATGGAATTGGTGCCTCTATACCCAGGCTATCCTTTGAAGGGATTACCGGCTGTGATGCAGATTTGGATGATGAACTTGTAGGGTTTTGTAAGGCATGTGAAGAGGTTTGTGAAGGTTGTACTTGTGTCTGTGCCTTTGATACATGGTCTGGTAATGATCTGGGAAGATTTGGTAATGGTGGAAGTACTGGTGCCGGTTGGTTCTTACTTATCTTCTGTGATGATGTCAAACCATTTCCATTTGTTCCAATTTGTGGGTTTTTCGTCCCATTCACATTCCCATCACCTTGAGTAGATTCTTTCAGTTCCTTAGACACTCCACTTAAATTATTACTTATATTCAAGCCCAGGATATTTGGAGTGTCTGATTTCAGAAGAATATCATCTGGCAAAACAAACCCGCCATTTTCGATGGTAGGGAAAAGATCAGGATGGTCATTGGCCACATCTTGTAGTATTTGCATTAAGCCTTGATGCATCTGTGGTTCATCAATATCTTCAGCAGACTGAGTATCTGGTCTGGTGTTTTTTCTTATGGATTTCAGCCAACGACTATAATTCTCTTGAATATAATCGTACACCTTCTTGGGAGTTATCCGCTTCAACGGTCTCCCATCTAGGGTGTTGGGGTATTCTTGTACAGGCATTTGAAAAATTGTGCGATGCGATTACGTTTGTAAATGTTAGAGTTCAACGAAATGGCTGCGAAAAAAATGCTCTATATTTGTTCAGTATAAAATTAATCTTTTTTCATTGTACGTTGCTTTTCGGCATTTTGTACAACTTTTTCATCTACAAAAAGTCCCTTTCTTCTTCTAACATTATTCATATATCTTCTGGCAACATTTTCTCTTTCAGCAAATTCTCCCAACTCTTCTAATTCTTCTTCTGTATGAGGAACCCAGAATGGATCAATATCGAGTAAATCGAAGCCATCGAAAACCAATTGAGGTGTGGCAGCTCCAGATGTACGTTTCCTTATTTCTTCTGGGAATCCATAAGCTTCAACAACTGGAACTCTGGCAACAATGGTGAAAAATGGAGTACCTTCTTTTAATTCTTCTGAAACGATACTTCCTCCTCTCTTTTGCACAACAGCGTATACTTTCCCTAAAACTTCTGTTGATGCTTGAATGTCACATGTATACATTGCCAAATATAATCTGGAACCTGCACGTAAGATTTTATCATGAATTAAATCTCTTGTTTGAGTCATAACTCTACCACCTTGGCCTAATAAGAATTCTTGCTCCTCTTCTTGCTCAACATTAAATGCTTTAACTATAGTTACAACTCCTTGTAAAGGTTCAGCAGTAAGTGGTCCTTCATTAGTAGCTAATTGGAACCCATTGGTAATTTGAGCCTCAAAATCTAATCGTTTAATCTTACTTTCTGAAGAGAATAAATGATTGAATTTATTACCATTATCCTTACTTTCAATTAATATATTAGGACCCACACGTTTAGGACCAAATGCAATAACATTTTGAAGGGCTTCTTCACAAGATTTAAACCCTAATTTATTAATAAAATCTACACCATCGTCTTCTTCTTGAATAATTTTAGTAAATTTATTAATAAAATCTTTTACAATTGAAGTTTCATTTAATTTGTTTCTTAATTTTAAATCTCTAATAGTTGAAATTTCCTTTTCACTTTGAATTAAAAATGTAACTATTGATTTTGGAATTGAATAAACTTCAAATTCTAAATGCATTCCTTCAACTTCAGTTGAAATTTCTTCTGTATTAACATACGCTGAAACACCATCAACACCAACACCTTCTCTGAAAGGAATAACAGGCTCTTTAATAGTTATATCACATCCTTTAGCAAATCTATCATTTAAATCTTTTATACACCTTTCTAAATGTAATTCACCGGCTACGCACATAATAAGTTCACCAGAATCATCATCAATATACCATTCAAAGACAGGATCGGCTTTAGATAAAAGTTCCAAACCTTTTTCAAGTTTACCTAATTGAAGAAGATTATCAGGTTCAACAGCGATTTGCATAATAGGTTTATTATGAATTAAAGTAGATGTTGCTGCTAAATTAATTAATGGATATGAAGATTCTTCATCTGGATTAGCAATTATCGTAGCATTTTTAAGAACAATATCATCCAATCCTACCACTCCAACAATATTACCAGCAGGTACCAGTTCCATTCTAGTTAAATCTCTTCCCATGAGCAAATAAAGATCTTGAATTATAATATCTTTATATACTTGAGCTTTATTGGTGAGACTATCTTTTGGTAACGAAGGATCATATTTAGGTCCAACAATAGTTACTTTTTGACCTCTTTTTAAGACCCCAGAGAATACTCTTGTAAATCCAATTAAAGTTTCTTCAGTTTGTTCATCTTCATCTTCAAAATAGTCTTCTTCATATTCCCATTCAAAGGGATCTGCCTTAGCAAGGGGTAATGCATATTCATCATCTTCTGTCTGTCTTGCTGCTTCTTGTGCAGCTGCAGCTGCTTCGGATGCTTCTCTAGCAAGCTCTCTTGCTTTCTTAGTACGTTCTTTACGTTCCTCAGCAGAAATTACTGGGGCTACAAAGTCTTTAGGAAGTTCTGAATTAGGTATGGAAATCATTTTTGCAACATAACCTAAAGTGTAATCAATATTATCAGATTTACAATTTTTAATAGATTCTTCAAATAATGGATCTAAATTACTTTGTGAATCTAAAAGATTATCTAGACATTCAGTTAAAAGTTTAGTCATTTTTTCTGCTTGTGCAACTTCAGGACTTGGTAAATAATCTACAACCATTCCTAAAACAGCATGACTAACGGGAATCCACTGGGACATAATTACATTAAGTAAATTTTTATTATCTTTGGATCTAAGATCCCTTGGAAGGACTTTGGCACCAAGTCTTTCAATGATTTTATTCAACTTTTCTTCATTTCTTTCAACTACACAATTTTCATAAACAGCCCATATTTGATCCAATACTAAACCAACAAACATAAGCTTCAAATTAGATCCTTTTTTCATTTTTTTACCAGGAATTATTTTTTTATTCTTCATATCAAGATAATAGTCTCCCCATAAAGTCTTACTTAAAACATTTTGAGAGAAGCCCAATTTGGCCAGGACAAAACTAGCAAAAGTATTAATAGAAAATGCCCAACCATCAACAGCAGATGCAAATATAACATTATTTAATTCTGGTGAAAAATAAAGGTCAGTATCATCTTTTTCTACAAATTCTCCAACACTACCTTTTTCTCTCCAAATCATGTCGTCTTCCATTCTTTCACCAGAATAGAATGTACCAATGACAGAATTAACTTGTTCTATAACTCTTGATAAATGCTGATAAGCTTCAAGTGGAGTCATTTTCCACTCTAAAATTAATCTATCGATCTTATTTAAAACCAATATCGGCTTCAACTTATCGACCCAACACTGTCTCAATACATTCACAGTTTGAGAACAAACCCCTTCAACTACGTCAACTAATACAATGGCTCCATCACATAAACGAGAAGCAGTTGAAACTTCAGATGAAAAATCAATATGTCCAGGAGAGTCAATTAAATTAATAAGATTCTCTTTAACGACTTTCTCACCGGTTTCTTTATTTGTCTTTAAGGTTTTGAAATAAAGAGAGATGGCAGAACTTTCCATTGTGATACCTCTTAATTGTTCATCTTCTCTTGAATCAAGAAATCTTGCTTTACCAGCCATTCTTTGAGATATGATTCCATTTGTTGCAAGTAAGGAGTCACTAAGAGACGTCTTACCATGATCCACATGAGCAAGAATACATATATTCCTTATGGATGAAGGATTATATTGGAGATTATTAATGGTTTCCACTGGTAGCTTCATTGAGATGAGGTGAAAATTACTGGAGATTTAGTAATATGGGCCCAAATGGTACCATAATCGCACCGGCCACGCTCGCCATCCTCGCTCCAACCCTCGCACCGAACCTTCGCAAGCCTTCTCGCACTTCACCACC
Organism: Yamadazyma epiphylla; assembly: GCA_030571925.1. Taxonomy (NCBI): domain Eukaryota; kingdom Fungi; phylum Ascomycota; class Pichiomycetes; order Serinales; family Debaryomycetaceae; genus Yamadazyma; species Yamadazyma epiphylla. The sequence continues at coordinate 241,805 of JAJLZA010000002.1, forward strand.
TAAATGTGAAACAACCCGTCCGGGTAACGGCCGCGTTGAAAATTTTTGTCCACTTCTTACACCAACAAATCTCACCTTTATTAACTCAAATTGTTTTTAATATCAGTTATATAACACCAAAAAAGAATCATTAAATGTCGGAACAAGATTGGAAATCCCAACTAGCTATCCCAGAAAAAGACACCAGACCTCAAACGGATGATGTCTTAAATACCAAGGGGAAATCTTTTGAAGATTTAGGATTGAAAAGAGAACTTTTAATGGGGATTTTTGAAGCCGGTTTTGAAAAACCTTCACCAATTCAAGAAGAATCAATTCCTATGGCCATAGCAGGAAGAGATATTTTAGCCAGAGCCAAAAACGGAACCGGTAAAACTGCCTCATTTATTATTCCAACTTTACAATTAATTAAACCAAAATTAAATAAGATTCAAGCATTAATTTTAGTTCCAACCAGAGAATTGGCGTTACAAACTAGTCAAGTTGTTAGAACATTAGGTAAACATGTTGGAGTTCAATGTATGGTTACAACAGGAGGAACATCATTAAAAGATGATATTTTAAGATTAAATGAACCAGTTCATGTATTGGTTGGAACTCCTGGTAGAGTTTTAGATTTATGTAGTAGAAAGATTGCTAATTTATCTGAATGTCCTTTATTTATTATGGATGAAGCCGATAAGATGTTGAGTAGAGAATTCAAAAGAATTATTGAACAAATCTTACAATTTTTCCCTGCTAAAAGACAAAGTCTTTTATTTAGTGCAACTTTCCCATTAGCAGTTAAATCCTTTATGGATGAACATTTGACTAAACCTTATGAAATTAATTTAATGGATGAATTGACCTTAAAAGGTATTTCCCAATTTTATGCTTTTGTTGATGAAAAACAAAAATTACATTGTCTTAATACTTTATTTAGTAAATTACAAATTAATCAGTCAATTATTTTTTGTAATTCAACTAATAGAGTCGAATTATTAGCTAAAAAAATCACCGAATTAGGTTATTCATGTTATTATTCTCATGCAAGAATGCCTCAACAAGCAAGAAATAAAGTATTTCATGAATTTAGAATGGGTAAAGTTAGAAATTTAGTTTGTTCTGATTTATTAACTAGAGGTATTGATATCCAAGCCGTTAATGTGGTTATTAATTTTGATTTCCCAAAAACCGCTGAAACTTATTTACATAGAATTGGGAGATCTGGTAGATTCGGTCATTTAGGGTTAGCAGTTAATTTATTAAGTTGGAATGATCGTTATAGTTTGTATAAAATTGAACAAGAATTGGGTACTGAAATTAAACCAATTCCTTCTGTTATTGATAAATCTTTATATGTAGCTGAAAACGAAGCTACTGTACCAAAACCATTTGCAACTAGAGATAAAGTCAGAGATAATGCTAATACTAATGGTACCAATGGTACTAATGGTAATACTGCTTCCGCATCAAGTGGCCCTGTTTCCGTTCCTTCTGTCCCATCTGCCATCCCATCTGCTCCAACTAATCTTCCAACTTCCGCTTCGCCTGCTACTGGTACTCCTGTCGCTGGTACCCCTGCTGGTGTAACTCCTGCCACTGGTACCCCACAACCTTATCCATTCCAAGGTTATCCAGGTATGCCTCAATTCCAAGGTATGCCTTATAATGGTTACCCACCTCAATTCTACCCTCCTTATAATGGCCAATTCCCACCTCCTGGCCAACAACCTCCTCAACAACTGCAACAACAACTGCAACCACAACAACCTCAATATTAATCAAATTGAAAAAAGTAAAAAAAATAGAAAATCCTAAAAAACTCAAAAAAATTAATGATTATGAATTAATGAGTAATGAATTTGTTTTAATAGATTCACATGGGATATACATTCACATGATAGAATTTAACGAACCAGTTTGCTTTTTTTAATGATAGAAGGGGGTTTTGTTTTTTCCTCCTTTAGCTATATAGAAATATAGGTATAAACCAAATAAGGTTTCCGTGGTGCACGGGCGTGTTTCTATGATATCTTTATTTTCCTTGTCGTTTTCTCTTATAATAACACCGGAGCTCTATAATGATTCCTATAACTATTCTGTTAATTTTAAGCTCTATACCTCGAGCCTCCCCCACAAATGGCTCCACAGCGGCTCTCACTCTGACTGACCTCATCTCAACTCATCACTAAGATCTGACTCTGTTCGCGAAATAATTTCTTCATCATGTGTGGTATATTAGGAATCGTTTTAGCTGACCAACAGGTCAATGTCGCCCCCGAATTGTTCGAAGGTGCCATGTTCTTACAACATAGAGGTCAAGATGCTGCTGGTATCGTTACCTGCGGATCCAAAGGTAGATTTTACCAATGTAAAGGTAATGGTATGGCAAGAGATGTCTTTACCCAACAAAGAATGAATAATTTAGTTGGTAACATGGGGATTACTCATTTACGTTATCCAACTGCCGGATCCAGTGCTGGAAGTGAAGCGCAACCATTTTATGTCAATTCTCCATACGGTATTAGTTTGAGTCATAATGGGAACTTGGTTAATTCCATTGAATTGAAAAAATATTTAGATGAGACTGTTCATCGTCATATTAATACTGATTCTGATTCTGAATTGTTGATCAATATCTTTGCCAGTGAATTAGATAAGTTCAACAAATTCAGAGTCAATAATCAAGATTTATTTAGTGCATTAACTGGGACCATGACTAAAATTAGAGGTGCTTATGCTTGTGTTGCAATGTTAGCAGGGTATGGTATAATTGGATTTAGAGATCCAAATGGTATTAGACCTTTATTATTCGGTGAAAGAGTCAATAAAGAAACTGGTGCCAAAGATTACATGATTGCCAGTGAATCGGTGGTTTTAAAAGCTCAAGGGTTTAATGATTTTAGAGATATTAAACCTGGTGAAGCAGTTATAATTCAAAAAGATCCTTCAAAAGCTCCTGAATTTAGACAAGTTGTTGAACCAAAAGTTTTTGCTCCAGATATTTTTGAATATGTCTATTTTGCTAGACCAGATTCAATTTTAGATGGAATTTCTGTTTATAGATCAAGAATTGAAATGGGTAATAAGTTAGCTGCTAAGATCACTTCTTACTTATCAAAAGATTTATTAAAAGATGTTGATGTGGTTATACCAGTTCCTGATACTTCAAGAACTTCAGCTTATCAATGTGCGGTTCAACTTGATATTCCATTTAGAGAAGGTTTTGTTAAAAATAGATATATTGGTAGAACTTTTATTATGCCAAATCAACAAGAAAGAAGATCTTCAGTTAGAAGAAAATTAAATGCTATGGAACTGGAATTTAAAGGTAAAAATGTTTTATTAGTCGATGATTCTATTGTTAGAGGAACTACTTCAAAAGAAATTGTTCAAATGGCAAGAGAAGCTGGAGCAGAAAAAGTTTATTTTGCATCATGTGCTCCTCCAATTAGATATAATCATATCTATGGTATTGATTTAGCTGATACTAAGGCTTTAGTTGGTTTTAATAGAAGTGAAGAAGAAATTTCAGCTGTTATAGGAGCTGATAAGGTTATTTATCAAGATTTGCAAGACTTGGTTGATTGTTGTGTTACTGATAATATTAAACAATTTGAAGTAGGTGTTTTCACTGGTAATTATATTACTGGTGTTGAAGATAATTACTTACAAGAGTTAGAAAAGATCAGAGCACAAAACCAAAGATTAAAAGAACAACAAGATAGAGGTTTTAGTGTAGATGCATGTATTGACGCTTCAGATATGGTAGATATGAAAGCTGAAGTGGATATAAGTATGTATAATAGAGGTGATTATAATCCTTAAATGGAGAATAATTCGTCATAATGAGCCACCTCATTCCACTTGATGGCTGAAGTATTTTTGCACCTTAGTAGGCTTATGATCTTTTGCCTAAACCAACAGTATTCTTAGATTTGATAGACACGATAATATACATTTACCACAACATATTAATTTAAACGTTCTTAGGGAAAGGTTGGTGCTCGTAATGGCTGTTTAAGTACGTCGGTTATGTCAAACCAAATGAAACAAGGTAATTTCAGTTAGATAAATGGATTTTATTTGTGTTTAGACTAGAGCCTAGGTTCGAGTACAATGAATATAGCTGAAGATTCAGAAGAGAGCCCCGGCCTACCTCAAAGATCTGACGTTGATAAACCTCTCTAAAATGAAATGAGAGCTCATGATGCGATGGTGTTTCTTTTTATTAGACGATATAGAGCAGAAGACTATTATAAAAGGTAATTCTCGGGGAATTGTCTTAAATTGTGAAAATAGGCATGTTGGTCGTGTATGTATCCTTTTATATCAAATTCATCTCATGTTACTCTATTTGGTCTGGTGTGAGCCTAATTTATCATTGTTATGAGAAACTAATACAAATTAAAACTGTTTATTACTTCTATCCAAAAGTTCCCAGAATTTTAATAACTGTTCTAAAGTTCTTATTTATGCCTTGTAATTACTCTACTTCTATGTTGCTATATAAGATATCACTCCCACCTTTAAATCAGTATCAAGCCGCAGATTGCGATATTCACGATTGCAAAAAATTAGTGCCAAGTCTAAGCTATACAAAATTTAAACTGCAGAGAATTAGCCCAAGAATAATTTCGGGCCATTGACGCCTGTATCAAATACAATAAGATCTTGACTTAAACAGGAACAAAACATAGCGTGTAAGAGCGCTCAAAGAGAATCAATGTTTAATAGAAAAAACTCTAGAATACTCTACGTCTATTTAGTAGGACACAGCCCAAAAGCAACCACCATCCAACCACCACCCAAGGCTTTGTATCAGAACTGAAAACTGCCTTTTGCTAAGAAAGGGACCAGATCTTTCGCTGCCAAAACACGCCCTAACAGACTAATTCCGCGTCTTTACGAAGATATTTTTTAGGTTAATAAAATACCAATTATTATTTAGAAATATGTGAGGATTATATTAGATTGCTGTAAGGTTTAACTAAGAAAGCTTACACCAAGATATTAAATAGTGAAAAATATAAATAAATCCGTAAACAAATACTCTTGAACCCAATAAAACTATGATATAATTACATAGTACCTGTAAGTCGAACAATAGAGAATGCATAGATCGGCGGAGAATCCGCAAAATATCGCCAACCCCTAATAACCGATAACAACAAACATGAAGAATGTGGTGTAAAATGGCCAGAAATGGGCACTTTAAGCATTGTAGAGGAATAAGGTTTTTCCGGAATCAATAAATCAAATCAACCATTGATTCACGTGGTATACAATAATGATGTATAATCGTAGTTGATAAACAGTATAGAACGTGGTGGAATCCTTAACCATGAGATTTGTCCCTAAACTATGGGTTTATCGACCTGATACCTATCAAACATCCACATTAGACGGGTGTGATTGATGAAAACACTTATCATGTTTCGGGCAACAGGGCTCATAAACAGGCGTATTCAGGAACGGCAGCGGTTTAACTATTTCATCATCTCATGAAAGTGAAATTGCAAAAAAGAAAGTGTTGTCAACAAAAGACCGTTCACTAAAAACACATCACCCTCAAGCACTACAATACTTACCCCCTTAAGCCAAATTAAACACACCCCATTAATCAATGAACTAAAAACAACGCCATTCATAACCATTTATACACCTATTGTTAAACTTGATAAAATTGGCCAAAAGCGCACGACCCACAGCCAATGCGTGTTTTGTGTCATTTTTCAAATCGTTGATATTTTCGATTCTCCTGAAAATTTATTTACAAGTTTTTTTGCTTTTCTTTTTAAAAACTTTTCAAATATAGAGCCCTCGAGCTAGTGTATGGGAATATTACTGGCTTACCTTATCACACATTTATTATATATTACTAAGAAGAAAATGGAAAAATCATCATATCAAGGATTATCTGCTGGTTCTATTGCTAACTCAGCACCAATCTCAATCTTTTCATATTGTGCATCTTCAATTTTGATGACTGTTACAAATAAATATGTCTTATCAGGATATTCATTCAACTTGAATTTCTTCCTTTTGGCAATCCAATCGATTGTTTGTATTGCAACTATTGGTACTTTGAAAGCTTTTAATGTTATTACTTATAGACAATTTAATAAAGATGAAGCTAAAAAATGGTCTCCAATCGCTGTTTTATTAGTTGCCATGATTTATACTGGATCAAAAGCTTTACAACTTTTAAGTGTTCCAGTTTATACTATTTTCAAAAATTTAACCATTATAATGATTGCTTATGGTGAAGTTTTATGGTTTGGTGGTAAAGTTACTACCATGGCTTTAGGAAGTTTTGGTTTAATGGTTTTATCTTCATTAATTGCTTACTATGGTGATGCTCAAGAAGTTAAAGCTGGTGACTTTTACGAATTATACCTTGGATACTTTTGGATGCTTGTTAACTGTTTTTCATCTGCTTCATTCGTTTTAGTCATGAGAAAAAGAATAAAATTAACTAATTTCAAAGATTTTGATACTATGTACTATAATAATTTATTATCAATTCCAATTTTATTATTAATGACATTTATTTTTGAAGATTGGTCTCCAAGTAACTTAGAAGTTAACTTCCCACCAGATAACAGAACTTCCACCATTTTAGCCATGATTTTCTCTGGTTTATCATCTGTTGGTATCAGTTACTGTTCTGCATGGTGTGTTAGAGTTACTTCATCAACCACCTACTCCATGGTTGGTGCTTTAAATAAATTACCAATTGCATTATCAGGAATTATTTTCTTTGAAGCTGCAATTAACTTTTGGTCTGTTAGTTCTATCTTTGTTGGTTTCGGTGCTGGGTTAGTTTATACCGTTGCTAAACAAAGACAAGCTAAAGAAAACGCTCAACAATTACCAATGAGTAAATGATAGATGTTTAATATATATTGGTAACATTTTTTGGTCTCTCTAATAATATTGTAATCGCATCTCAGATCGCCAAACTTTTCCAAAACCTCGCCAAAACCTCTTAAATCCACCGCGCAAGTCAAATTTTTCATCATGGTTGAAAACAATTTAGAATCAATTGCAAAGTGTTTAGAAAACTCATTAGTTCCTCAATACGCCAAGGAGTCTGAATTCAACTTGAAATCTATCGAAACTTCCCCCGAATTTTCGATTAATCTCTTGAAAATCATCTCAGCTAACGAATTAAATATCTCCATTAGATTGGCTGGTGTCTTGTTTTTGAAAAATTTAATCAAGAGAAAATGGGTTAATGAAAATGGTGAATATTTATTACCTTTAGAAGATGTCAACTATATAAAATCAAACATTTTGAATGTCATGACCGTATTACCAAATAATTTACAAATCCAAATAGGTGAATGTATCTCAATCATTGCTGAATCTGATTTCCCTCATAACTGGAGTAATTTAATTGATGATATGATTTCAAAGTTTTCACCAAATGATTTCAAAACAAATAAATCTATTTTGGTTGTAAGTCATTCCATTTTCAAAAAATGGAGACCATTATTTAGATCTGATGAATTGTTTTTAGAGATTAAATTGGTTTTAGACAAATTTGCTGAACCATTTTTAACTTTATTAGTTACAATTGATGAATTAATTGAAAAAAATTTAAATAACAAACAAGAATTACAAATTTATTTAGAAAACTTATTACTTTTAATTCAAATTTATTATGATTTAAATTGTCAAGATATTCCTGAATTTTTTGAAGATAATATGATGAAAGGTATGGAAATAATGCATAAATATCTTAGTTTTAACTCAAAACTTATAAGTGATGAAGATGAAGAAGAAGAAGCTGATGTAATTATTAAAATTAAAACTTCAATTATTGAATTAATTAACCTCTATATTACAAGATATTCTGATGTTTTTGAACCTTTAATAGAAAACTTTATTAAAATAGTTTGGCAATTAATTGAAAATTTTATAACCAAACAAAGAAAATTTGATTTATTAATTGTTAAATGTTTAGCATTTTTAACTTCGATAATTAAATTATCTAATTATCAAAATATTTTTAATAATGAACAAAGTATTAATGAAATCATTAATAAAATCATTTTACCAAACATTTACTTAAGAGAACTGGATCTTGAAATATTTGAAGATGAACCAATTAATTATGTTAGATTAGATTTAGAAGGTTCGGAATTTGATTCAAGAAGAAAGCTGGCTACAGACTTTTTAAGAGAAATAAAAGAAGTTAATAATGAACTTTTAACTTCAATTGTAATGAAATATGTTGATGAGTTCTTAAAATCAAATGATTGGCAAAGTAAAGATTTAGCTATCTATTTATTCAACTCATTAGCTTCAAAAGGGTCTGTTACAAATATTGGTGTTACTTCAACAAATGTTTTAGTTGATGTAGTAAAATTCTTTACTGATAATATTGCAAATGATTTGATCAATAATACAAGTCATCCAATTTTAATTACTGATTCAATTAAATATATTTTTATTTTTAGAAATCAATTAACTAAAGATCAATTATTATCAGTTATTCCATTATTAATTAATCATTTAAAGAGTGATAATCCTGTAGTTTTCACATATTCTGCAATCACAATTGAAAGATTATTATCAATGACAAGTTTTAATGATTTAAACCATCAACCTATTTTTAATAAGTTTGATTTACAACCATTTTTAAATGATTTATTAACTAATTTATTTAAATTAATCAATATTAATTTAGATAAATCCCCTGAAAAATTAAGTGAAAATGAATTTATAATTAAAGCAATTATGAGGATTTTAAATACTGCTGAAGATGTAATTCCTCAACAATTAAAAGTAGTTATTATAAACCAATTAATTACTGTATTAAAAATCATTTCAAAGAACCCATCAAATCCAAAGTTTTCTCATTATGTTTTTGAAACTTTAGGTTTAACAATTAAATTTTCAAAGACTGAAGAAATTAAAAATTTAATTGAATTAATTTTACCAAACTTATTAGAAATTTTAAATGAAGATGTTCAAGAATTTGTACCATATAGTTTCCAAATTTTAGCATTTTTATTAGAAATTTTACCAAAAAACCAACCATTACCTGAACAATATAAAACCATTATTAAACCTTTAATGTCACCAAGTTTATGGCAATTTAGAGGAAATATTCCAGGTATTACTAGATTATTAATTGCAATTATCAATTTTGATTCAAGTATATTTAGTAATTCAGATGAAACCATGACTCCCTTATTGGGAGTTTTCCAAAAATTAATTGCATCAAAAGTTAATGAAATTTTTGGTTTTGAATTATTAGAATCAATTTTATTAAATGTTGAAATTAATAAATTAGAAAAATATTTAAAGAATATTGCAATTCTTTTATTAACTAGATTAAAAAATTCCAGAACTGATAAATTTTTGAAAAGATTTATAATATTTACCTTTGGAATTTGTTGTATTCCATTAAATAAGGGATTAAATACTTCATTAAATTCAAGTTTTATTATAAATTTCATAAATTTACCACAACCTGGAGTTTTTGAACAAATTTTATCCAATTTAATTGTACCAAATTTACTTAATTTTCAAAATTTAAAAGATAAGAAAATTATTTTAATTGGATTACTGGAATTAATTAAAAATGATTTAATTAATTCAACTTTAAAAGTGATTTTATTAGAACAAATTGGTAAGAATTTAAATAATTTCCAATCTGTTTCAAAAGGTGAATTTGTTAATGACCAATCTCATACTAATAATATACCATTAAACGAACTTGATTTGGAAAGTGGATCATTTGGTTCAAATTATTCAAAATTAGTTACTATTCAAAACGAATCCTTTGATCCTTTAATCGAAATAAAGAATAATGATGAGAATCAAATTAAAACCGTAGTTTCTTCTAATTTAAAACAAATTGATTTATCAATAATTGACCAAATCCCACTTGAAAGTCAAAATGGATTAAAGAGTATTTTGTAGAATTATAAAGATTGGAATCAACAAAAACGTCTATTCATTACATTAATATACAAATCAACTGTGTTTTTAGTTTCTACATTAGTAGAGTCATCTTAGTTTTCAAATGAACTTATTTGTTCACCTTGAATTAGATTATTAAAAGATATCCAAAGTTCATCTAACTAGAACTCTCAATAAGCCCATCAAGACCTTCACCCTTTTGTTTGTCTTCTAACTCTTTAAGTTTATCTAATCTTTCCTTTTCAGCTATTTCAGCAGCAGTTAAGAATCTACCACCTTGACCCCGTGGTCTTCTCATGGCATGTTTATGTCTAGATTCGTGTAAATATGGTTTTCTAGTTCTGGCAATCTTCAAAGTTTCCTCTAATTTAGCTCTGGCGATACGTCTTTTCAAAATTCGATGATATTGTTTGGCATTAACATAGAACGGCTGCTCGGAAGCAGGCTCATCTTGAGTATCTGCAGGAGCTGTAACGGTAGGTTGGGGAGGATGGGAACTTATACCGTTTGAAGTTACAGGTGTATGGGTTGGAGAAGTATGACTGGAAGCAGATGTACCATTTGGCGAAGGATTATTAGTGGTACTGGTAGTGTTATTGGTATTATTACTATTATAATAAGGTTCAGCAGAATCTTGATATTGATTGTTTTCATAATAAACCTGATTATTTGGATAATACTGTGGTTCCTGGTAGTAGTTTTCGTTAACAGTATGAAGGGATGTCATGGTGAATGTGTTTCTGTTTCAAGGATATGACTATCTATATGTGAAACATACAAGGATAAAAATTTTCTCCGAATCGGTTATGGTGCGAAAGTCTGGGGTGGGTACATGAAACGAAGGGATTTTTTGTAATAATGTGAGAGAGGTTTACGATGGATTATATACATTGACAAAGTTCTAAGATATATATATAAAGGTGTTTAGTATAAATATGTTTTTTGAAGTAAAAAAAAAGTGTCAAGCTGGACTTGTAGCCTTGGAAGTCCGGTTAATTAGGACTAGATGCGTATGGACTTTTCAATTAGGTTTACATGTATGGGGCTGAGTGTCGGTGTATAGAGTTGACTTGCGGTGTATTGCAATGGGTGTGTGGGAATATGGTGTTCTATAGCGGAGCTCGTATGGGGTAAGTAGCTATTTTCTATACATAGGTGAGACGCTAAAGACCGGGCCAGAGTCAGAACGCTCAAATCACCTACAAACGCAGTATAATTAAGCAGTATACCACCAACACAACCACGGTCTAAAACGAGACCCTGTAAAAACATATACTGTAGTGTTTCACGTACATATAAAAGCTCTTACTGCCTAGTTGGTAACTTTACTGAACCATTTGGGGGAAACTGACACATTTGGCAGGCTTACACACACTTTGACACCCATATTGTAGCGCTATAACCGTCTGCTCACCCATATAGTGCCATGTATAATGGTATAACCGCGTAAAACCATGCTACTGTCGTGGAATCATCACATTAGCACCATATTATCACCATGGTAGCACCGTAATAGCTCCATTGTAATGGTTCCCATTCCGGAGCTAGCATCCCAAATGGTGACTCACTTAACGGCATCCGGTACCGTATCGTCAACTATATCTTGTTGCATCGCTATTCGCTCGAGTATCTTCTTATTTTGATCGGGCAAAGTATCGTACTTGACTTCCGTTGCGTCTTTGATATCTTTGGTATTCTTTTGGTTAACCTGATCGCCGTAATAGCGTACATGGCCTAAATGTTTTTGGATTTCTTGAACTTTTGCAGGCCATTCACACTCTAGATCTTTGGCCTTACAATGCAAACATGTTGGGTACAGTTTCTCATCACACTTCTTCTTCCTCCTTCTGCATGTTAAACATCCAGTACTTGATCTTTGTCTTTTCATAAGGTGGTGGTGGTGAAAAGTTTTATATGTTATTCCTAATCGGGTAATGGAATTCCTTAAGCGCGCTTGCAACCGATAAGCAGTCGTGTCCAGGAGAATATAATCGACATGTTTATTTAGAGAAACCAGATCTGTGAGATTATCAATTATGAACTATATTACTCTTCATACCCAATAATGGTGAGAGATTAAGTTTGCAAGTTATCGTTGCCATTTTGTGATCTCCTATAACTCTACACCTCTTCATAGCACGCACCCTACGCCCTAAAATTTCAACGCTCGCACTAAAACTCCAATGCTCGCCCTAAATTTCGCTCTGGGCACTAAAATTCAAACCAACATATTGTCAAGCTGAACACATCGCGAATTACTCTCGATTCAACACCATGAGCAGAAGAACCTCTCAAAGCTCAATCACCAGCATAGATAACTCGACTCCCATCGAGGATCTTTTCAAGAAACTAAGCATATCCGAGATCCAAGCAATTACCAAAAGTTACCACCAACAATCCCTCGATGCCAAAGAAGAACTTCAACTGCTTGTTAGTGCCAAATATCGTGATTTGATTGGAATAACTGACTCTATAGGTGAAATTTACGACGCTTCAAAAAAACTCGAGGCTTCATTATCCGACTTGTCTTATGGAGGTTCAAATTTCATCCTGTTTCGCTCCAATAACTCCTATTCTGCATCAAATTCCTTATTATTATCAAAGTCTGTAAATAATTCAAGAATTTCCCACCTACCAAAGCTTCTAAAGTACTATTTATATGGACCGTTACTTGAATTCGATCATGTTGTAACAGGAAAAGGATTGCTTCATACATCCAATTATATATATTACGCTAAACTTTATTATAGTTTAGGTAAACTGTTTAAAAATGATATTAATACGATACAGCCATATTTATCGATGTTTAATAGAATGAAGACTAACTTTAATGATTTCCTTAAAAATGCCATTTCGGAGTTTAATATTTCCAGTAGTGTTTTATATTACTCCGGATCGGATGAAGCTAATCCAAACCAAAGAATCACTATAGAAGATATAATCTCTAAAACCCCAGTCAATCTTTCTAATGCTGATTTTATGGAATCGGTTGAAGATATGGATGTAAATGTAAATATAAACGGCAATAGTTCTTCCCATGAAGAACTTTTAAAGGAAGCGTACGATAAAGATAATTTGCCAATAGTCAATTATCTAGCTGCATACATCATATTAAATAGTATTGATTCTTCTGTCAGTCGTTCACAATGTTTATTTGATATGTTGGACCTCCGTCTAGCACATATGAAGAGTCTTTTAACTGCTTCAAAGTCAAAAATTAATTCAAACAACATTAACCATGTTAACTTTTTCAAATTATTGATGTACGTAGAGAATACTTTCGGTTATATCACCAATTATTTTGTTTCTGAGAAGAGTAATTTACTTAAAGTCTTGAATTCGGTGACAAAGCTGTGGAATTTAGGAACCTTTTTAAAGAATCCTTTATGGTTTGAGCAATCAATTTCTTTTGAAATGGCTCCATTGACAGTTTCATTACCTAAAAGTTCTTTGGATGATTTAAAAGAATATGATATTAAATTGGTTTCATTAATCGAAGAGTTTTTCCGTGATATGGTTAAAGCTTCTGCTTCTTCTAATAATTTATATAATATCTCCAATGTGCTTATATTATTTAATCAATTTGCAACTAGTCTTCGTAAACTTGAGACAGTTTGTGTGGATTACGGATTTAGTTGTCAAACTTCAAAGATCATTAGTTCGAAAGATTCCAAATCAATGGTTAATACTTTACAAACAGTTACTAAAACTATTGATGGTCTGTTTCAAACTCTTTCAAGTTATCTTTGTGAATCTTCTGGTAATATATTTGAAGGAATTCTAAATTCAAAGGAATTAAATCCTCCAAATCTTTTCACATCTGAGTTTGTCAATTTGATTAATAATGATCTTACTAAATACTTTGAGTACACTAACAATGCATCGTTGAATCCTACATTCTGTTTAACTGGTGATGATGTGATTAAACGGTTAAACATTTGGTTCACAGATTGTCTGAATGCTATTGATTTGATTAATGAGGATAAAGAAACAGTTCAAAACTTACTGAAAGCCTTGAAAGACGGTAAACTTCTAAAAAGTGAATTAACTTCATTAAAGAATTCTATTGAAATATCGTTAACCAAACAAATTTCCAACTTTTTAAATAAACTTAAGGGATTCTTGAGTACTTGCATCGCTGATAAGAAGCTAGACAAGGTGTTGAACGTGATTCAAATATTGATAACGCTTCAACAAAACTGTGAATCTAGTCACCAACTGGAAATAAATGATCAAATGGAGATGGCTATTAAGTTTATATTTGAACTGGTACCATCTGATGGATTTAATGATCAATTTGAAGCTACTGGTTATAGTATTCTAAATCAATCAACAGGTGCATCCACAACAGATGAATCAATACCAGATACCGCCGAAGAGTCTCAAGACTCACCAACGATAGAAGTCTCAGCCTTAGCGCCATCTTTAAAGTTAACATCATTGATGTTTCATATGGCTACTAAATTTTCAAATCCTATAGACGCTTCTTATTCATCTAATTATAAATTTGGGTCGATTTTCTTTGATAACAAAATCTTTGTTCAACATAAAAACGCTTGGATCAAGAAATTAATCATTAAACTAGCACAGTTATCTCAGGATATATCGGTTTCCCAATATTTTATGCTCTATACAAACCTAATTTTCCTTAATTCATTTACCAAAGAAGATCATGATTGGATTAAAGAGCAGTTACCTTCAAATGAAATGATAGAGAAAATAGATGCTGATAAGTTGAAAGAGGTAGTAAAGATAGTAGAGGAAGTATATAAATCGTCAGAAAATACTTTTTATCCATTAAATGCCTAATATAAATACACTTTAGACCCATTATTTGTCATTTCTTTTAATACTTGTATGGTTTCAGGAATATCCCATATATTTTGACCTTTTTTATCAAGGTAAGAATTGTCAAGGATCACAATTTTGATTTCATCTCTTTTTAATACAGAATCTTCATGACCTAATACCTTTGAAAGTCTACCTGGAGTGCAACATAATACTCTTGATTTGGTTTTTTTTAATAATTCGATATCTACATTAATTTTGTTTTTGTTAATAAGCTTTAATGATGAACCTCCTAAGTTTCTAGTAGCTCTATGTACATCACAAGCACGAATAGCAGACATGGAAAGAATGGCAATATATTTCTTCTCTGAAGTTTCATTCTTTTTGGTTGGAAGCATGTTTTTAAATCTGGTATTGATATAATTGGAAAGACCATCCAAATTTCTTGGTCCTTCAATTTCAGAAGTTGATCTTATATCATTTTTGGAGATGTAGAGATCTGATAACTCAAGACTTGAAAGCTTCTTATTCTTTTGAGCAACAATTTGATTGATATAATCGGCAATTCTGTCAACAGAGGCTTCCTTAGAGATTTCTTTCTTTTGTTCAAGATCCATTTCCATTTTAATTCTCTTTTTCTCTTTTAACTTTGATTCGGTAGCTTTTCTTTTCTTTGGTACTTGGTTATCAGTTTTGATTTCAACCTTTGATTCTGGTACCAGTTCTTCCTTTAATTGATCGGGAGTTTCTTGGGATACTTCTTCAGTTTCTGAAAAATCAACATCATAGTCTAATCCGTCGTCTAAGTCGTCTCCATCTGCATTTACAGCAGCGTTTAATTCTTCTTTTGTCATTAAAATTTATGCGATGAGGTGAATTTTTCGCGGACTCATCTACCATGATTAGACTTGATAAGTCAATGTTAAGACCCTTCACCAGGGCCAAAAGAGCTCTGATGAGCAGTTTATTCACCAGGAATATCATGATGGATTCAATTTTGAGTGAAAAACTTCAAAAATCTCCTATACATCCTGTAATAGTTATCGGTGGAGGACATGCTGGATGTGAAGCAGCTACTGGAAGTGCTCGTTCTGGTACACCAACCACGTTAATTACTCCATTTATTGATAAAATAGGTACTGCTTCATGTAACCCATCCATGGGTGGTGTTGGAAAAGGAACATTAATAAGAGAAGTAGATGCTTTAGATGGGGTATGTGGGAGAATCACCGATAAAGCAGGAATCCATTTTAAGATTCTTAATGCTTCAAAAGGTGAAGCAGTCCACGGACCTCGAGCTCAGATAGACAGAAAGATTTATCTTAAAGAAATGCAACATGAAATTCTTAATTATAAGAATCTTGAAGTGTTGGAAGCTCTGGTAGAAGATATTATTATAAGTCCACTGATAAATGAAGATACCAACGGAAGAACGTTTGGTAAGGTGGAAGGTGTTATATTAGGTGATGGTTCGGTCTTAAAGTGTTCTAAAGTTGTCATTACCACTGGAACTTTCCTTGGAGGAGAAATTCATATTGGGTTGAAAGCGTATCCAGCTGGAAGATTAGGTGAGGATGCTACTTTTGGTCTTTCCAAGACACTTAAAGACGCTGGATTTAGGTTAGGAAGACTTAAAACCGGGACTCCACCAAGGTTGTCAGCTAAAACAATCGACTTTTCCCGTCTTACACCTCAGCCATCTGATTTCCCACCTCAACCAATGTCATATATGAATGAAAAAGTTGATCTTGAAGATCAATTATTGCTTTGTCATCTGACTTCTACCACTCCAGAATTCCATCAACTTATAGCTGATAATCTTGATAAGTCAATTCATATCAGAGAAACAGTCAAGGGACCTCGTTATTGTCCTTCAATTGAATCTAAAATCATCAAGTTTCCTCAAAAATCTTCACATCTTATCTGGTTAGAACCTGAAGGTTTAGATACTGATTTAATATATCCTAATGGAATCTCATGTACTATGCCAGAAGAAATTCAAGACCAAATGGTAAAAATGATGCCAGGGTGTGAAAATGTGACCATGATTCAGCCAGGATATGGTGTTGAATATGATTATGTTGATCCAAGAGAACTTAATATGACTTTAGAAACAAAATTAGTTGACGGATTGTATTTAGCAGGTCAAATTAATGGTACCACAGGGTATGAAGAAGCGGCCTCTCAAGGTTGTTTAGCAGGTATCAACGCAGGGTTATCGTATTTAAATAGAGAGCCTCTTAAAATCTATAGATCCGATGGGTATCTTGGAGTATTAGTCGATGACTTGATAACAAAAGGTGTTGAGGAACCTTATAGGATGTTTACCTCTCGTTCTGAATTCCGTGTATCTATCAGATCTGATAATGCTGACACCAGGCTTACCGAAAAGGGATACGAAGCTGGTGTTGTTAGCGAAGAAAGATATAACAAGTACATGAATGAAAAATCCCAGTTTGTAGCTGTCAAAGAACATTTACAATCATTAGAACTTTCAGGAAAGCATTGGGAACCCATTTTTGATACTCTTGAGTCTGATATTAATAAATCAACCTTGGTAAATGGATGGAAATTACTTGCATATAAAGGTGTTACCTTAGATCATATTGTGCCTCATCTTGATAAAATATGTTCAAATGTGCCTGATGTTTATAAACACTTGAGCAAACGATTGATTCTGAAGATTAATGTTGAAGGGAAATATGCACCATGGAAACCAAAAGAGGAAGCACAACTCAGAGCTTATAAAGCAGATGAAAATTTACTTTTACCTGTCAATTATAATTACACCAATGAAGGGGATTTGAAAATTTCTTACGAAGCATGCCATTTATTAAATACCGTTCAACCACAAACTTTAGGTCAAGCTAGAAGAATACAGGGTGTTACACCAGCCGCTATATTCGAATTGTATAAATTAGTCCGTGGGAACCAGGACAAAATCGCCGCCGAAAGAGCGTTATAACTGTACATATATTACACTATAATACATAGTAATTATTTAAAAACTATCATCGCCATCATCATCACTATCACTGAAACCTTGTTTAAAATTAGTTTCACTTTCACTTTCATAATCTTGAACATATGCCTCTTTAATGCTATTATCCAAGGCCATTAATTGCTCTAAGGGAAGATAATTTCTAGCTAGATTTGACATCGATAATACTGTATTTTCTCGTGAACCATCAGGCTTAGTAAATTTCAATCTATTTAAAAATAAAATTACATCTTTAATATTGATTTGATGTCCCTTACGGTGTTGGGAATACGCTTCTAAATCGGACATAATATTCAGTAAAAGGATATTTGATTGCTCACTAATGAATTCAAATACTTGTGGATTTTGTTTAAGAGGTTCTATACCATTAATACTATTTACAAGAGCTTTAACTGTTTTCAAAGGAATATTAGAATTTGAAGTTGCAGATCTAGTTTTGGCTTTAGGAATCCTCTTAGATGATGGTATTTTTGGAAGGGTATAGGCATCTGGAGCAGATTGATGTTCAATAAGCGCATCCAAAAGTGGCGGTTCGTTATTATCGACGGTATATTCTTCGTTAATGAAGTCATTGTCTTCGTCAGGAAACTCGTTAAGATCATCTACGAATAGAGATTGCTGCTCTGATTGTTCTGGAAGAGGTATATCTTCAGCCAAAGGAGAGCCAAAACCAGCTGGTTCAGAGACAGAAGGACTATCAGCAATAACGGGTGCATCAGTGGTAGCAATGCCATCCACAGTAGCAATTACATCAGCACCAGTTTCAATAGATTGAGCAGCTTCAACAGAAACAGACCCGGAGTCATTGGTATTGATAGCTTCAGCAGCATTTACAGAAAGACCAACAGGAGAGCCGGCCTCTATACCCTCAATAGTACCAAGCTTAACACCAGGTGACTTCTTCAGCTGTGCCTGCAAAATCCGTTCCAAATAGGAGAACCCTTTTGTAGGCTTGAAATCATCGTCTATGAATGGATTGTTTTCTTCAACAGACTCTATCAGGTTAACTCTAGATAGCTCTATATCTTCACGTTTATCATTATCTACCACACTAGCAGTGTCTACATCTTCTATTACATTAGTGCTTGAATTTATGATGTCCCCATGTAGCTCTGTCTGAACTGGGTTCGTCTCAAGAGACACTAGTCTCTCCTTCGCTTTAACACGCTTTGCTTCATTTAATTGTCGCTCCTCTACTACAACCTGGCACAAATATCGCAAATAATGCACCGTTATGGGTCCAGCATACTCTGGATTATATGCTTTATGGCCATTATTATCAATAATAATAGAGGAACGTCTTCGTTTACGATCAATGGACCTTGATCTCGGGGTCAATGAACTTCTTCGAGTACTTCCAGGAGTAGATTCACGTGATCGTATTGGTGTGTTTAATCTTGAAGGAGTGTTTAATTTTGGAGTTCTATTGGGAGTACGAATACGCCGTATGGTTGATGATGGGACGTTTGAAAACCATTTATCAATATCGAATCTGGGAAGAACAATTTGGTCTGGATTGGAAGAAATTGGTTGGGATAGATTAGAAAAGTCTTTATCGGCTGTCTTTATACTTCTTAAAGGAGTCAGCGGTTCTGAAATCGCTCGTGAACTGTGTGGATCACTCATGGTTCCATTAGCACTGGTGTTTTGATAATGCGCAACTAATGGCATCTGCGCGGCCTGAAAAATATCAGATGAATCACCTTGCTCTGAACGATAAGACATCGGATGGGAATTTATTAACGGCGTTGGTGACTGGGGCCACAACAGCATCCATTGTTGGGACCATCACCTATCCTTTTGACTTTATTAAAACCCAAGCGCAATTAAATAAACCTAAATATGCTAGTAAATTTAATATTCCTTCAAACGGTCCAGTCAGTATTGCTCAATTGTATAAAGGAGGAAGTGCTTTGGTATTGGGTGGGATATTTAAGAATGGTGCTAGACTTATACTGTACAACTGGGCATCTTCATTTATGGCTGTAGATGATGGGAAAGGTGGTAGAAAATCATCGGCTCCAAGAATAGTCATTGCGGGTATAATGAGTGGGTTCTTAGAGACATTATGGATAATTCCTTTTGAAAATATTAAAATCACAATGATACAGAATATGAGTTTACGGAATGAACTTACTAGACTTGAAACTTCAGGCAGTAAGATTGATATAACTGGTTATTCAATACCTGATAAACACCATAAACCCATCCAAAATATTTTCACCAAACAGTATATCTCACCTCATGCTTATTACACTTCTGAAATATTGAACCAATTCAAAGGTGGATCTCGATTCAGCTCGACTCATATAGTGAAACACTCTAAACTTGATGCTCTTAAAGGTCGCTATAATAAAGCCCCATCATTGACATTTTTGGGTGCAATTAAAGAAATTTATTCTGTGAAAGGGATCCAAGGATTCACTTATGGGTCTTTGATTACTTTTACTAGACAAATAGCTATTTCTTCAGTGTGGTTATCGTCTTATAATTGGACAAAGCAAGTATTTTTACCTCATAATAAGAGTCATGATGGTTGGTTTGGAGAAAATTATACTTTAATTCAACTGTTAGGTCTTCAAGTATTAGCGACAGCTGCTGTGATCACTACAACACAACCTTTAGATATTGTCAAGAGTCATATGCAACTGAAAAACGCTCATAGCGCTTATAAAGATTCTTTAAGTACTGCTTATAGATTAGTGATGGAAGGTGGTATAACTTCTTTATATAGAGGATCGTTACCTAGAAGTATTAAGGTGGTTGTCTCTGGAGGGTTAACAGCATCTGTTTATGGTTATGTTGAAGCTCTTTTCAATCAAGCTAGTAAAAAAACAGTGTTTTCCAGTGATTAGAGGTTAAAACGAATAATGATGTATAGAAATATATTACAAACTTATAATTCAAGATATACAGGAAGTAGTAGTTCACCAGATTTGTGAACCACACCATTGAATGATGCCGAAAGAGCACCCCCACTCGTACTAGGTTGGCTAAATGCTATTTCATAAGGTCGAAGTTTTAAGCCGTATATGGAATAATTTAGGACTGCTTGTAGCATGTTACGAGCTAAACCAAACCGACGCCAGTTAGCAGCTACCCATATACGAGAGATTCCAATTTTAGAATGTTCATTGATTTGATTTCGTACCAATTGTTGAGTTTTATATACCATCCACCGGCCTGCCGATGAGGTTAATGATTCAGTAGTACATATACCCACTGCTTTACTGTTTATCACCACAACAAAAGCTTTTGAATTTGTTTCTTTAGAATCGCTCCAGTACTCAGAGCCACTAGACGCATTGAGTTCTTGATTTACCATCATCAATAGCTCTTTAGCCCGTTTTATCTCTTTCTCACTGGACTTATCTACCAGATAAATGCACGCTTTGACACTAGTTTTCTTTGTAGAATTCGAATTTAGTCGGGTTTTAGCAGGTGAATCGATTTTAACATCAATTTCTATCAATGCAGGTTTGTTAGACGACCATACTATACCTTGCATAAACTTGTTATGATACTTTTCATGCATATCTAGATCACTTTTAACAAATTTATAATATCTCATGGCACACACTTTACAACAGGTTATTTCTTGAACATCCTTGGGACTGAAGTTAAGAGTGGATTGGTGCTTTGAAGTCCCAGTTTTCTTTCCTTCTAACCGATTTCTGGAACTTGATCGGCCCATTTCCTAGCTGCAAACAGTTGATCTCGCGAAATTTTTCACTCCAAAGTTCGATATCACCAACCATGTCATCTTCATACGCCAACTTATTACCAGCAAATGGGAAATGGAAACAACAAATTACCGATTTCTTAACAGAAGATGTTCCAAGTTTTGATTTTGGAGGATTTGTAGTGGGTACCAAAGGAGAAACTGCTACTCTTTTAATGAAACAAAAAGGATTAATTTGTGGGGTTCCATTCGCTGCAGAAGTTTTCCAACAATGTGAATTACAAGTGGAATGGCACTATAAAGAAGGAACGTATATTTCAGAAGAGGAATTGGCTAAACATAAGGGGAAATTATGCGTTGCAACTGTCAAAGGACCTGCTAATAAAATCTTATTGGCGGAAAGAACCGCACTTAATTTATTGGCTAGAGCTTCAGGTATTGCAACCCAATCTTATATTACCAAGCAATTGGCTGATAAATCAGGATATACCGGTCTTATTGCTGGTACCAGAAAAACCACTCCTGGTCTTAGACAATTAGAAAAATACGCCATGCTTGTTGGAGGTGTTGATACTCATAGATATGATTTAAGTTCAATGGTAATGTTGAAAGATAATCATGTTACATCTACTGGAAGTATTACTGATGCTGTTAAAAGCGCCAGGTCAGTTTGTGGATTTGCAGTCAAAATCGAAGTAGAAGTTAGTAATGAAAAAGATGCTTCTGAAGCTATTGAAGCCGGTGCAGATGTCATTATGTTAGACAATTTTTCTGGACCTGAGCTTCAACAAGTAGCACAATCTTTAAAGAAAAAATACACCAAGCTGCTGTTCTTATTAGAATGCTCCGGTGGATTAACTTTACAAAACTTGAGTTCTTATTTATGTAATGATATTGACATTTACTCTACTTCTTCCATCCACCAGGGATGTAGTATTGTAGATTTTTCCTTGAAAATTGTTGGTTAAGCATTGATATAGTAGACTATCGAATAGACGACACACTCTTCAACTCCAAACTCTGAAATCCAGCATTAAAGCCTATAACATTGGAAGCATTATCTAAATACTTAGCGATATTCTTATCTAAAGGTTCGTCCTCATCTTCTTCTTTAAACTTATCTATAGAGATCAGATGATTGTTCAACAGGAATCCTGATGTACTAACACCACTAGTAATACTTAAATCTTTAAGAATTTCTTCATTATTAATGGCAGGATTAGCATTGGTTTTAACATTCAGAACAAACGATTTCTTACCAAAACATTTGAGTGCTCTAATGTGGGTGTCTTTACCATCTTGGTGATTAGCTAGAATGATAAGTTTAACCATAAAACATTTGAGCACACCATCATTACGAATCCCATTGAAGATGATATGAGACCATCCAACAGGTTTATTGAAATTTACAGTACAAACTTCACTTAAATCCCAACCATCTGAACTTCCAGCCATAATTCGTATTTTCGAGGGAGTATAAGATTCATCTAAGTTGTAATTGGTGAATAGTGATATTCTTTCTAGTGAAACTTTTTTGGAAAATTGGATGGTAATTGAATGGGGGTTACTGAGTTGATTATTGGTGATGATTCCGCCGTTATTGTTTGAATTGACGTTGTTTGTTCCGTTGCTTCCATCAGATTGCCAGTAATTATCTGGAGAATCATCACGAAGTTGGTCTAAACCAAACCCTTGCTTAGCAGATGAGAGCTTCCAATTGGCTAGCGGAGACAAGTCGAGTAACTTAAGAGATTCCAACTCTTCGAGGCCTTTTGTGAAATAAACTCGTTGGATTTGTTCCATAGTTGGTTGGTCGTTAATAAAATCTGATCTATCTTGGGAGATATCTTCATTATCTTCGATATTACCACTATTAAATATATCGTCATCATCGAGATACGGGTTCTGGCGTTCAGACATGTTTGCAGAAGTTATGGAGTCGATGAGTTCATCTTGAGGAATTGCGTTTTGGAATTGGAGTTCATGGCCTCCATCAGACGTGTTCAGTCTGTCCATGATCTGTGTTTTGGAGTCAATTGGCGAGCGAGATGAAGAGATGGAGTTTCAATGTCGCGCGACATCACTTAGGGGGTATGATTTGGGGGTTGTGAAGGTGATAGAGATATGGGAGTGGTGGGAGGTGATTGGGTATCATGATAATAGTCTGCTGTATAAATTTGGTTAAATTTGAGACAATATTGGGGGAGTTAAGAGAGTTGATGTGTTTCAAATGTCGCACAGAAAAGACAGTTAAAACAGGCGGTTAGAACAGACAGTTAAAACAGAGGAGCATTATCCAGGGACAATAGAGTAAAGTATACGTACATAAATCTATCTTATGAGTGGTTTGATCGCTAGATCATGTTTCTTTTGGTTCGGGTTTGGTTTCTTTGGTTGCAGCTGGCTCATCTACAGTTAAGTCTTCGACAGCAGCGCTTATATCGTCTGCCACTGTAGCCACAGGGTCTTCAGTTTTCTCAGTTTCTTCAGTCTTTTCAGTCTTTTCGGCCTTTTCAGTTTCTTCAGTCTTTTCAGTTTCTTCAGGCTTTACGATTTCTTCAGCCTTCGACACTTCAGCCTTTGGCTCAACTTCAGCAACTTCCTCAGCTGTCTTAGAGTCACTCTTTTCTTCTCCAATTATAGTCTCTTTAGGCAAGTTCACACTTTCAGTTTCGACTAAAGGATTCAAACTACCTAAATCATTTTGTGAGGTAGCAGCAGATCTTTGAGGAGTAGGACTCTTAGCAACTGGTGGAGGTACAAAAGTAGTCAAAAACTTATCAACATTAGTAACTCCATGCTTCTTAAGAGCTCTTCTTTTTAATGCTTCTAAATAAGTTAATGGAGTTCTAAGTTTACCAAATTCATTGGATTTATCATAAAATGATAATTCTCCAGCACCTTCATCTTCATCACCAATAAATCCATCATCATTTCTTGAATTTTCTAAAAATCCATAAGAAGTTTCCAATTCAGTAGAATCAACTTGATAGTTACCTTCTTCCAAATCATTTATAAAATCAAATAAAAATTCTTGTAAACTACTGGCAATTACAAGTTTTGTATCATAATCTCTACCAAATATTATAACTTGACCCCAATGACCTTGAGGACCTGGAGCCAAATCTATGGCTATTTGGTTCCCATTATAATCTTTACAAAATTGCACCCAACCTTTATGAGAATAAACTGGTTGAATAGAATTTGGCGGTATTGATCTTTGATTTGCAATAAAAGTACTGGTAGGTTTTTCGTTTGAAGAACTTGAACCTTTTACAGTTTCACCAGGAATTGGTGGTAAATTTTTGGATTTTTGAATTAAATATTGTTGTTTTTCTAATCTTTCAGCGACTTTCATCCAGATAGTATGCTCTTGAACTATACTTTCTAAATCTAAAAACACCAATCCCATAAATAATCCGGTTGGTTTTCCTCCAGAGATTTGACCATCACATCTTTTATATAATTGTCTGAACTCTGTGGGAAGTTTACCACATCCTAAATCTTTTTCAAATTCATTTAAATCGGCTGTGGTTACACCTTCGTTTAAATTATCATAGAGTTCAGGGTACTCTTCGTCTAACCATTTTTCTAATCTGTCCCAAGATGAATCGATGGATGGTAAAGGTGGTTGACCATTTCTGTTTAAGTTTTGGAGTTGAACATCGGAACCATTTATATTTGTATTTGAGCTTCTCAAGCCAGGTCTATAGGAAACAAACCCATCTTGTGAGGAATTATTAAGTTCGTTTAATCTGGTGGTGGAGGAGTTTCCTCCAACGACATTGGAATTTTCCAAGATGGAATCTCTGTAAGGAGAATCATAAGAAGCGTAGTGGTCTTCTGTAGTTATAGAATGAATAAGTGCCTTAAAGTTGTCTAGAATGCCCATGTTGTGACGAAAAAAGTGCGCAATGAAACGCGTGATGAGGTGAGGGAGCGTTGGCTGAAGACGGACGGAGACGTGCCAGCGCACCGAGGATTGGGCGGGGGATTGGGTGGCTGGGGCGGCTGCAGATGGGCACAAACCGTTGAAGCATTGAAGCAGTGTTTATAGCAGAGTTTGCAGCATGCTTGAACCAGTGTTCTAACCAGTGTTTCAACTAGGGCGTCATAATTAATATTCTATATTTCTATTTAGTCTGTTTAGTTTTGTGTGTGGCTGGGGGTTACGGTCGGTACTGAGCTCCTCACCATCACTCCACTGGTAATTCTCGGTGTTTTTCAAGATATCCACCAACAGTGTTACCAAAATATTCATACAACAAATCTCTATGATTTTCAAAATCTAAGTTTGTAATTGCTTCTGCAAGTTTAACAATTTCAAAATTCATCTCTTCAGTAATTTTAGAATCTTGATGATAATTCTTTGATGTTAATACTTTTTCTCTTAACCAATGAGCAATAGTTGGAATCTTACCAGAAGCTCTCTTAGAAATAAATAATAAATAATGTTGTAATCTTTCTAATTTGATGGCCATGGCTTTTGAATCACAATGGAACATATTTTTGGGTACTAAATCAGTGGCAATCAATTTAATAATTAATCTAATTAATCCTGGATAAACATCGTTACCATTAATAATTTCATTGATTGAGTATTTACAGCTGTTGTTGTTACAAGGAATATGTTCGCTACAATCCTTACTAACTTTAGAATTACCAACAGGTTCTTTTAAGTAACCATTGATATAACTATCAACATCATTACCTTTGTTAATAAATCTATCAAACCATGATAAATCATATCCAACAAATTCTTTTGGATCTAATCCCCAATGGTCAAAGTTTTTAAACCAAAATTTGCCGTTTAATACACCATCTACTTGATGTGCTGTATTCATATTTTCATCAATCTGCAGGATTGGGATATAAAAATCGGGTCTAAATTTAATTAAAGCTTTTGATAACAAAATTATAAAAACAGTATAAGCAGTATTTTCAAAATCGGTTAATTGAATTTCAGTAGGTCTAAATTCAACTCTCCAACCAGGCGTACCACTAATATCATCTTCATATAATGACGGTGGTTTAAATCTTAAAGTTTGCCAATTAGTTGATTGAATGTTTTCAAAATGATCATTTTCTATCGAATTATCTTGGTCAACTCTTTCACTAAATATAACTAATGGGTCTCTAATAAAGAGATGAGCAAAGTGTTTAGCCATGATATCATCAAACCCAGAATCTTGAAGTCTTTTGAATACTTTTTGATTGATAGGAGAATAAATATCATTAAAGTTTTCATCAACCCTTTTATCATTAGTTAAGTAATTATCAATTGACGCATATCTTGATTTTGGGATTTTTTGGATT
Source organism: Yamadazyma epiphylla (assembly GCA_030571925.1). NCBI lineage: Eukaryota > Fungi > Ascomycota > Pichiomycetes > Serinales > Debaryomycetaceae > Yamadazyma > Yamadazyma epiphylla. The sequence goes on from JAJLZA010000002.1 coordinate 268,513, forward strand.
GGTTTCTTATCCATGGTTGTAACACTGGTATCACCGTATTTATTGACGATCTTATCACCGTTACAACCTCTACCTCCACCAAGTCTAAGATTATGGGCTTTAGTATGTTCACTAACATCTAATCCCCCAAAATAATCATATCCTGGATAAGCATCTACATCTCTTTCAATAAATGTTCTATCATCAACAGCTCCACTAATTACATTCCATCTTACATCTTGGTTAACTAAAAAACCTTTGAACATTGGAGCCGCTGCACTTAAAGCTAAAAATAATGGAGTTATAGGTGCTAACCTATCGTATAAAACTCTTGATTCAGTCAAATTTTTTAATTGCATAGTCATTTGCAAACACAGTGCACCCATTCCAAAACCCATCGAATCCAAGTAAACATGGCCAGGTCTTGAAGCATATTTATATTCTTGATCTGACTCGAAAAGTTCTCTTTCTGGAATACTATCGTCGATCAAGAGAGTACGTTTATCAGGATAGATAGGAATGTTCATGGCTACTTTACAACCTCTTCTTTTTCTGATATTGGCCGTCAATGTTGGGAATCTAGCATGACGATTGATAATTTCATCCGGTAAAAAAAGTGATTGAGATGCTGGTCCAATTGGTTTAGCTTTTGGTGATGTGAAATCGCCACATCCCATTCTTGGAAATGCTGTCAAGGTTAGAGGTTTGACGGTTCCAGGCAAAACCTTTTGACTTAAAACTCTTCTTTGGATCATATTGGATTCAACATAGATATAGTCGTAGATATTATCACCATCAAAGGGTCTTAAAGGTGTAGCTTCTATCATAAATCTACCATATTCCGGATGGAAACTTACATTTTTTTCAATGGCTTCTTTACCTTCTTTGTTCTCTGGACTATTAAGATCGGTTATGATGTGATCTTTATCGATACATAACTTAGCAAGCTTAGCATCATCATCAACTGATATCATCATATACTCGATCTCATCACCCCAAAAAAACTTATCACCATCTCTTTCTTGATGCTGTTTAAATATATTGATTAATTGGGTGATACCATTATCTCTAACATGATCATTATACTTTTTGGACTGGTGCCAGTCCATTGGCGTCCCGAGAGATAAAAGTCCCATCGATAGAAATAAATTTTTCGCTCGCAACTTTGAGCTATCTAGGCCGTTTGATAAAGCCACAGTTTGGATATAGTTAAGTGTTACGGATTTAAAAAAGAATGTGAAGTATCATTTTAGAGACTTTGTTTGGTTAATTTAGATGATATAAAGTCGATAGATCCGCTGACTATTGAACGTTTATTAAAATCTACTTTTTTTGCTTACTAATTCGTTGACTAATTGATCGTGGATTGCCTAATTAAGTAATTTAGTTGATAGCTTAAATTAATGAGTATTTAATTAATATAAACCTTCAACATTATCGACAATACAACCAGGTGCGTCTTCTGGTCTCTTATGTAATTTACCAATCACTATAGGTTCTTCACCTTGTTCTCTTAAAATATCAATGGTAGCTTGTTGGTTAGCTGGTTTAACAATAATAACCATACCAATACCTAAATTAAGAGTTTTCAAGATATCTTCATATGGAATATTTCCTAATTTACCAAACCATTTAAAGATTTCTGGAACTTCCCAAGTTTTAAGATCAACTTGTGCTTGTAAATGTTTTGGTAAACATCTTGGAATATTTTCAATTAAACCTCCTCCAGTAATATGAGCAAGACCTAAAATTAATTGTTTTTTAATAGCTGGAAGTAATTGTTTAACATAAATTTTAGTTGGGACTAAAATCTCTTCACCAATGGTTTTACCAGTTTTAGAAAATGGTGCAGGAGATTTATAATCAAATTCATCTGATGTTTCAATTAAATGTCTTAATAAACTGAATCCATTAGAATGAACTCCATCGGATGTTAAACCTAAAAGAATATCACCTTCTGACATTTCATCGAGTTTAGGTAATACTTTATCTTTAGCAACTGCTCCAACGGCAGTACCATTAGTATCATAATGTCCTGGTGCATACATACCTGGCATTTCACTAGTTTCACCACCAACTAATGCACAACCAGCTTGAATACAACCATCTGCAACACCACTAACAAAATCAGCAGCAACTTTTATATCTAATTTAGCAGTTGCAAAATAATCTAAAAACATTAATGGTTCAGCTCCAACGACGACTAAATCGTTAACATTCATGGCTACTAAATCAATACCAACAGTATTATGAATATTCATGATTTGGGCAACTCTTAATTTAGTACCTACACCATCGGTAGCACCAACTAAAAGAGTATCATTAGCACCATAACCAGCACCAGCAAGATCAAATGAACCACCAAATCCACCGATTTCAGAATCAGCACCTGGTCTAGCAGTAGATTTCACTTTAGCCTTAATAGTATCAACTAATAAATTACCATTATCAACAGAAACACCAGCTTCAGCATATGTTACACCTTTTTTAGCCTTAACATCTCTGAAGGCTCTATGAGCAATATCTTTACGATTATATTTACCTTCAAAAGAAACATGTTCGACACCAACATAAGCTTTATCAACAGATTCTTTTAATGAAGAGGCAATAGCAGTAGCACAGATAACTCTTCCACCAGCAGTGACAACCTTACCATCTTTGGATGCAGTACCAGCATGGAATACAAAAGTATCATCTGGAATTGAAGTTTTGATAGTAATTTCATCACCTTTGTTATAAGCCTCGGGGTATCCACCAGCTGACATAACAACAGTGGTTGAGAACATATTTGGTTTAACATCAACAGTGACAGAATCCAATCTATGTTCTGCACAAGCCAACATAACCTCAGCTAAATCAGTATCTTCAGTTAACAAAGGTAAGACGGTTTGAGTTTCTGGATCACCAAAACGAACGTTATATTCTAACACTTTAGGTTCTTTGTTTGGAGATAACATAATACCAGTGAAAAGAACACCACACATTGGGAACCCATCTTTTCTCATACCATCAATAGTAGGCTTGATGATTTGACTGTTAATTTTAGCCAAAACATCTGGAGTTGCAATTGGAGCTGGAGCATAAGCACCCATACCACCAGTGTTTAAACCTTTATCACCATCACCAACTCTTTTATGATCTTGAGCAGCAGGTAAGTTAAAGAAAGAGTATCCATCAGTAATAGTTAAAATAGATAATTCATCACCATCAAGATATTCTTCAATAACAATTTCATCACCAGCACTACCAAAGTTTTTATCAACCATGATTTCATTTAAACCTTGAAGAGCTTCTTCTTTAGTTTCAGGTATAAGAACACCTTTACCAGCAGCAATTCCATCAGCTTTCAACACGATTTTATAGTCGATTTCTTGGATGTGTTTTTTAGCTTCTTCAACAGAGGTAAAGTTCTTAAATCTAGCAGTTGGGATATTATGCTTATCCATGAAAATTTTAGAAAATGCTTTTGATCCTTCCATAACAGCAGCTTTTGCTGAAGGTCCAAAAACTGGAATACCAATCTTGGTGAATACAGACGAGACTCCATCGACTAAAGGTTGTTCAGGACCAGGAATAACTAAAGAAATATCATGTTCTTTGGCAAAAGTAGCTAATTTTTCAAAATCTTTTGGAGATCCTGATAATGGGATGTTTTCAACTTTATCTAAAACGGTTCCACCATTTCCTGGGGCAACATAGATTTTGTTGACGGATTTAGATTGACATAATCTCCAAACAATGGCATGTTCTCTACCACCGTTTCCAATTACAAGGATATTCATTATTGAAGAGGTAACTGGTCTTGAATAATTTAAATGCGACTCCTTTTGACTCCAAGACCTGGTATGCACACGCCTCATCTCTCATATTTACAGTAGTTAATTAACTAATTTAGTATTCATTCTATGTACATATATAGTGTGATATTGGTTAGATGGCTACGTCACCAGTTCCAATAATCCCTTCGAATTTATAATCTTCATCGCTTGGGACTTTCACGTGATCCCCATTAGAATCTATTGGTGTATATAAATAGTACGACATTAACGCATTCACTACAGCTCTAGTTTTTGCTTCATTGAGTGAACTTCCAACACCTTCACCCAACTTTTCGGTTCCAGTGAAAACACCAGCAACGTAGATGGCATGACTTGATAATCTACCAGTTTCGGCCATTAACCTTATTTGAACAGGCTCTTCAAAATTTAATTTTTCACATAACCTTACTAATTCTCTAGTTGGCTTAGAAAATTGAAACATTTGTTCCAAAGGTAATTTACGAGATAACAAATGATCTTTAATGAATTTTTTAGTGATTTCTTCACCACAATGAGTGTATAAACCACCAATTATTGATTTGACTGCGGTACTATAAGCTTCAACTTCTTTTGAAATATATTGAGTTCCTTTAATAGTGCTGGATTCTTGTGGTGTTAATTCAACAACACCATCTTCAACAATTGAAGATTTTTCATCATCATTTAAAAATCTTAATTTCCCATATTGTAAGAATTCGGATTCTTGTGATAAGGTTTTGTCTAATTTTGAAGTATAATCTACTTGAATACCCCATAACTTTCCCACTTCGTATAATGCTTGAGATCCCATCAAAGCATTGACTGCTTCATTATGAATGTTCATTGGTAATCTTGGATATTTAATTAATAAATGTTCACCAACATAATAAGAAAGTAAAGTTTTACCCAAGATGTTTAAACCAAAGTTGTTGGCCAACCCTTCGAATTTGATCATATTTAATGCTTGTGATAATGTCAGGTATTGATAATCTTTTGGTAAATTTAATCTTGAATGTAATGCTACTAGGTTTGGACTTTGTTGAGCGGTTGATTCTGGTAATCTGTGGGTGAATATGGTATGTTTGTAACTTCCATAGTCGAGGAGATCGTCATGTTTGGTACCAAGTGACTTATCCGGTTTGCTGACATGATATGAACGAACAAGTCTTCCTAATGTGCTTGGCCTGACTATATTCAATCCGTTTTTAATCATCTTGCAAGAATTTTTCACTTTTTTTTTTTCGGTGAAAAATTTCTAGTGCGAGTTGTAGTGTGAGAGTGGATAGAATGTTAAGACGATGATTTGGGGGAGGTGGTGAGTTTTTGACAATATAGAAGTTGTTGTGGGGTGCATTTATGTGTTCAAAAGTGTTTGGGATGTTTTGTATTCCGAAAACAGGGCTATGAAGATAAAATGGTATATGTTTAGATATTGGGCTGTGCACGACTTGCGTACTAAATATATTGACCGTAAATCACGAGTATTGATCTCCAAGTAACTCAAAAAGAGGCATGTAGTTCATGCTAGTACTGTCTATACCTCTATACCAACATAACCCACTTGCTGTTTTTTAACCAAGTTTAAAACCGTGTCTTAGAAAGATGTCGCGTGTCGTACAGAATCAAAAGTACTCAATGTCGTGTATATCCACCGTTTCGCACTGGCCAACCAAAAAATTTCCATTACCATCATAATGTCAGGACATCACCATGCACCTAAATTGAACATATGGGCTATTGGAGCCATGTCATCGGTCGTCATCATTTACGGGCTCATCAAGTCTCCTTTAAAATACAAATGGGCCAAAGATGATAGAATCAGTCCAAAGGCTGACTTAGCATGGAGAAACGCTTCTCAAAAATGGTTAAATAATCATTAGTATTTATTATATATGAAGTAATGTACAAGGATGCTTACGAATGCTGCAGTTCTGTCAAGAATTTCTCTGTTCTCTAATTCTAGCGCTATTTCTGGTCCTGATTCCGGTTGTGGCCTAAGGTCTAGTGCTAGGCCTGGCTTTTGTCTAACTACAACCGCTCTGGCCCTTATATATAACGCCCTAACTTCTAACTATCGCTTCCCTAGCTCTATAATAACCAACTAATGCATCTCTCTCAACTCAACAGACCGGTCTAACTTGAACCAATCGCTCTCCAACTTAAAAAAACACCACATAAACCGTCTAAATATTTCAATCAATTCAAGTAAACAGTACCCAAATGAAAATGCATCATATCCAAATAAGAATAACCCAACCTTGTTAATAAGCTTATCAGAGTCAGTGATGAAGAATTTCAACACCCAAAGGTATCTAAGCACGAAATCAGCGCCAATAGCACCATAGTAAATACTGTGCTTAGTATGAAGAAGCTTATCATGGGGCCTTAAGTAATACAGTGACATTTCGGTGCCAAATAACCGATTCAAAGGCTTGTCAAATAACCCAAACCCCCAATCCATTTTGACATCCCAGATAAATGAATAAGTAGAGTTAATAAAGGAGAATATATACCACCAGCTATTTAACATCACCAAAAGCCCATAATGATTATCTTTATCTTCATCCTTTTGGTACTCTTGAACATTGAACTTAATCAAAAAGTTAATGAATATTGGCGAAATCCCACTGGCATATTTCATCAAATTTAAGAAATGTTGGCGATGTCCAGTAAGAATAAATTCATTCCAGCATTGTCTTATACGAATGAAACTTGGCAAACAAAGCATCATGAACTCCAAAACATCATTATATTTCATTTCATCAGAAATAAAATAATGCCACACAAAGATTCCAATATCGTTAATTACTTTAGAATATGACATTAAACTATCACTAATTAAAATATCATTGGTTCTCATATCTTTAGAGTTGATTTGTCCAATTAAGATCCGCTTCATGGTGGTGAAGATTCTTAATTTCCCAATTGATTTGTCGTCTTTCTTGAAGAGTTTATAGCTGATAATTAGAATGGTAACTAACGGAATCAAATGATAAGCTAACACTATGAGATGGTGATCGGATTCGGTTAATGCTCTTAAACCTTTGAATACTATGAAGGAAATCATACTATTGATGGAAATTATACGGAAATTCTTCCAAATTCCTCTTAACAAAAGTTCATTTTCTTTTGGATCGGCGCCAGAAACAGTTGGGTGTTCACCAAGTTGTGCCGTGTCACCTAATTGAATGTAGTTATGGTTGGAATATGATAGGTTTATAAGCTGTAATACGTTAAGGCCGTTGATTTTATAACTGATATACACTATAAGATACCATAATAAGTGTCCTAGTTGGATAAGGAATAGAATTCTATAAGGTAATGGGACTATTCTATCGAATATCTTTTGGTCTAAGGTGTTTGAATCTTCCATAAAGTCGGTGCGCGATGGTTGGGAAACTTAAAACCCACGGGGCGAGATCGGTGCGCCAGGTGTTCGCGAGAGAACCGTCGTCAGTAAGATGGTGGTTATGATACTGACAAGAGGTTTAGATGTTTAAAAATGATAACATTGAAATAGTTGACCTTGGTTATGGTGCAAATTTTCAAATTTGTGGTTAAAATTACAATTTTACAAACATTTTAATCATCTTGTTGTAATTTTCAAGACTTATTTTACAGTTACATGAATCTATACAAAATGACATCTACCGTATCCAAAACAGTATTTTTACTGTCTCAAGTCACAGTAATGCAATAATTTAAACACCATTGGCTTCAGTCGATAAAAGTTGAATCATTAAATCATGATTAGCATGGTGAACATCACTAGCCGTCAATAACTTAAAATAAATTAAACTAGATGGTTAATATTGTTCCTGAAATGTGTTACTCAGAATTTTCAGTGTTTGGCTAATATCGAATCGGTCATGGTCCTGAAAAGGATCCTCCGTCTGGGGCGACATCTAGTCATCATAATAACATTATAAAAAGGTACATACTTATTGTGGTGAAATATTTTTCACTCGCTCGATGACATTTATATGCAAGTTACCCGGCCACTGGCCTGAAAAATTTACGTCTCAAGATTTACTGCTGTCACCAGTTGAGTAGATTTACTGTTAATGTCCGTTATATTACTAATGCTATTACAAATAATGCTACAGATAGATGTTTCTACATAGTTTTCTTCTTTCTTTTTGCATGTTCTTTACGAAGGTTTTCTTTTCTCTCCGTTTTGGTCAAATATCTGAACTTTTTCTTCTTGATCTTAGGTTTGGTTACACCAGCAGTAACGGCATAATTTTGAGCTCTCTTTATCGATGCTTCGAGAATTTCCTCTGCCTTGTCCAAATTGACATTGTTGGCTTTAGCTCTAGCTTCTAGATTCATTTCTTGGATATTGGCCATTAATGGATTGTCAACCGATTCGATAGTGACGGTAGTATCTTCATCTACAACAGCATCTGTGTTTCCAAGGGCATTGACATCAACTTTATAAACCTCTTTGTGGTGAAGTATACCTTTAGGAGTGACTGGTTCTTTATCTTCAGCTTCAGAGGCATCTTTATCACTGGAGAATCCCAGCCATTCTTCTTCTTCTTCGTCACTTGTGTCATAATTGGTGATATCTTGTACAGTTTTGTTGAAATTAGTTAATTGTGTTTCAAGATCTTTCTTTCTTTCGTCTCTTATACGTTTTCTTTCTTCGATTCTGGCTAATCTCTCTTGTTCTTTATGAAATTCTTGAGCTTTTTTCTGTCTTTGTAATTTTCTCTTATGAAATCCGGTAAGATACTCTTTTCTGTCATCTTTATTGAAAACGACTTCATCTGTACCAAACTTCTTGATCTGAGTCTGCTTATATTTCTTACCTCCTGTAAGAAGTTCTCTATTAGTCTTCACCATTAAGTTGAATGTTTTCAGTCGTGCGCGACAATTTTAATGAGATGAGCATCGCAAGGTTATAAAAAATATCTAAAGCAATGGATGGATCAGAAAAGATTAAAAGCTTTTTGAAATCGTTAGATGGATCGGTCGAAGATTTAGAAAACAAGCTTCAACCAATAATATCGAAATCTTTAGAAGAAGTTTTGGCCCCAATAGATTCCCCTATAAAAAAAATAGAAGTCTATAATAATTATTCATATGTGTTAATATCTTTGATATATGCATATTTAAAGTCCACTGGTGTTGACACAACAAACCATCCGATAATGAAGGAGTTGGAAAGAATCAAACAGTACATGAAAAGACATAAAGAGGTGCTTGAAAAACAGGAATCAAACGATACCTCGAAACAAGCCAAGGCTTTATTACAGCAAACTTTAGGTCAAAAAGCAGTCACCGACAACACCATAAAACAGAAGACAACCCAACCAGCAATTAGTCAACAGAACTTCCAGGGGAAGCACACCAAATTTGACTAGCCATTATGTAGATACCTATAAATAATAAACGATACTAATGAAGAGATGATACTAGAGAGTAAAAAAACTAAACCATAAATGTACCCTATATTCATGCATCTATAATAAACCTAAACTTTAGGTTCAACTATCTAATAAAATTCGTTAAAAATATGTTCGTCTTGCAAGTCTTTAACTACAAAATAAACTTCCATAAGTAAATTTGGAAACCTTGAACTAAAATAATCATAAAATCCATTTGGTAATGGACTCATTTGTTTTTGTAATTGACTAGGCATGTCATTAAAATGATGATATTTATTTCTAATGGCTCTTAATAAGTCCATTACTTTTTCAGGATGATATTTCCTATATTTCCCTAAATTATTCATAAATAATTCATCAAATTTTTTATGCCAATTTTCTTGAAAAATAGTTTTTGCTCTAGATTCAAGTTTGATTAAAATTTGAGTTGGTGGATCTCTTTTTTCAATTTCAAATCTATCACTAACTTTTAAAAGAAATTCTAATTTTTTTTGTGTGCTCCAAAAATATGGATGTTTTAAAATAGATTTAGTATCTGGTCTAATTTCTGGATTATGATTGATCATTAAACCAATTAAATCTTTAACTTCTACGGAATCTTTAAAACTATCTAAAGCCTGAAGGTCATAAATACCTTGAATAATATTCCCTTCTCTAAGATATCTATCACCAAAAGGATGCTGACCACCTGATAAAATATAATAATAAACACATCCAAGTGAAAAAATATCAATAGCTTTAGTTAATCTTCTACCAGTACCAGTACCGGTACTAGTACCAGAAGTAGTATTAGTATTAGTGTTTCCTGAACTATTTGAAGAAACTGTATTTGGACTAATTTCTTGAATATCATGATTTAATAATAATTCAGGTGCTCTCCAACCTAATGTACCAGATGCTAAATTTTGTGTTGTAGCTCTAAATGACGATTGATCAGTATCTAATTTTTTACATAATCCAAAATCAGAAATTAATAATCTAACAGCTTCTTTTGGATTTTTCTTTAAATGACCAATTAAAATATTTTGAGGTTTTAAATCTCTATGAACAATTTTTAAATTATGAAGATAATCTAAACCATTTGCTAATTGTTTTAATAATTCAACATAATTTAATTCAAGTCCAAGTTTAGATTTTTCAACTAAATCTTCTAATGAACCTTGACATAATTCCAATGCAATATATAAAAATTTTTCACTTAAACTTGTTTGAGAACAATAATATCTAATAACATTTGGATGATCATCACTCTGTTGTAATAATGAAACTTCATGATTTGCAACATCATAGAAATCCAATAACATTCTTTTAACTGCAACAGGTCTATTTTCAAAAGTTCCTTCAAATACAACTGTACCATGTGATCCATATCCTAAAATTTTATTTGAAATTATTAAATTATTTTCAATTTGAAGTTTAGTAGGTTGGGGTTTACCAGGTTTTTTAACAAGGCTAGTAGTAGATATGTATTCTTCATCGTCATCTTCTTCTTCTTCAAATTGTTTTTTCCTATTAACCCTTCTACCACCTCTGCTTCCTCGTTTACGCCTTTTCTTTTCTTCGGGTTTATCTTCATCTTCAACTTCTATTGGCTCATCTGCAGGAGCTTTAGGAGTTGGTGATGGGTCTTTAGGATCTTTAATCTTAACATGCTTTTGATCACTCTGGGTGATTTCTTTAATTTGTTCAATTGGAGTTTTTCCAGTTTCTTCAATAGTTTTTTCAACTTTACTGGGTTTGAATTTAACTTGAAAGTCAATATCATACCCTTCTAATGCTTTCTTTATCCATTTATAAAATGGTTTAAATCTTGCTAATGCTGTTAATAAAAATGCTAACATTATAAATACTATAAAATCTTCAGCTACACGACGTAATATCGATGTACTTTCAATAACAATTTCTTTATCATAAACTTCAGATGGTAAAAAGTCATTTTTATCACTAGTTTCAACTAACATAAAATCTTTTTCTTGTGGTGAAGTTGGTAATAATTCATTTTTTGATTCAGTTGGTGTATGAAACTTAATACCATCAATAATATTTGGAACTGGTAAATTGGTAGTTCTTTCATGTAAGATAACGTCTTTATCATTTGAATCACCAGATTTAATTGTAGCAGTTGAACCATCACCAATTTTTGCAACTCTATCAATCAACAGTTCAAATCTTGAAACCGGTTGGTACATAGTTTCAGGTCTAAGAGGATTAACTTTATGAATTCCATTAATCAATGCTTCACTTGAAGGATCAGAAAGTTTTAAATTCCGAAGATTATTTAAAGTAACTTGTTCATATTTATCAACGTTGAAATTATTTTCATATTTAAATAATGACATTTGATAAAAGGAAATAGGAGCTGATTTAATTAAAGTTGGATAATTAATAAAACTCATAGCAAACCATTGATCACCTCTAGCGGTCTTATTAATGAAACAAAGATTATCATTAATATTACTTTCTTCTTGATTAATCTGTAAATTATTTAATACTTTAAGTGGATGAGGTAAAGTAACAAAATTCTTGGAGTTACGATTATGATTAAAAATATCAAATACGTTTACAGCTAATGAAGGTAATTTAGTAATCCAAACTGGCAGACCAAGTTTTTGATTAATTGCTAATAAAGATTTATCATGAAATGGAGTAAAATATAATTCATCGATTGATTTTTGGTTTTGAATAATCAAATCATTGTCGATGTTATTTGGCCCCCATTGACTATAAGTAACGTACCAGACGATACTTGAATTTGAACGTGAATGAATAGTTAATTCATATTCAGTTTTACCAATTATAATATAACTATCATGAGATGAACCATCATCATTTGCTGAAGTATATTGGCCATAGTCACCAAAATGATCAATGATTTCACCAGTGTGAATATCAATATAATACATTGAAGATTTCCTTGAACCAGTATAAATCTTATCATCACCTGATAAAGAAAATGGACTTTCTAAGACCAAATCTTTAATACTAGCAGGTAATTTATTTAACCCAAATTCAGGGGTGAAATAGTACAACGTTCCATCATTATAAGGCTCGACAAACCATTGGATGTTCGAATCATCAACATTATTTGAACCATTATTAACTACATTAACTAAAGGTTCATCAATTTCTAAAGTCCATAATAAATCACCCGAATTTCTGTCGACATTGTGAAGTTTACCGTCAATGTCGCTAACTAACAAGTAATCCAGAATGGTGTAATCATTTATAGATCTAATATCCATTGGGAAAAGGTTGGAATCATTATTAACTTCATTTACATATGTGTCTTGAAAAGAATATCGGGAAAGAAATAAAATGACAAAAAAACCCCAAAATGACATTTTCTTTTGAATTTTTAAAAATAAATTTTAAAAATAAATCTTATTAAATGATTGAACTTGAAGAATTTCCTTTATAATATACTAATTGCAAGTTATTTTAACTATTTTAAGACTAAGGGCTCTAAAAATTTTTCGCGGTGAATTTTGTGTAACAATGATGCTTGATGCAAAATGTCGCCTCTGCATGGTACTACCTCTGGGTCTCTATTCAAGCAGCATAGCGCGAAAAAATGGTATCAAGATTAACCGTTTATGATCTAATAATTGTACTAAAATAGTTAATTAATTCTTCGTGTAAATTTGTACCAGTTAAAAATATGGGCACTATTATGCATTGTAAATCAATTGTTAGATCGACTGGTTACTCTATAAGTAAGACTTAACAATCACCAAGGCGATTTATTCCTGTTTTAGATAATTTTATGTTGGTACACTTGATAATAAATGGTGATACAATGTTTATAATTCCGTGCCATTGATGCAAAATCGAATGAATATCAAATCTAGATCTTTATGCGTTGAAAAGCCGTATAAGGTTTTTAAACATAAAGTATAGAGTATGATATGGAATTGATCTTTAACTCTAGTGCTTATTATATCTAGTGACTCCTATTTTTTTGCAATAAAAATTGATGTCAAATTATTGAAAAATTGATTTTTTACCAAAATGGTGAAAAGCCAGATCATCAGCTTCGGATAAGATTGTATCCATGCTCGGCCGAGTTCAAAGTGCTAATTGTGGGCCCGTCACCGATTACTTCCATTGGTGGCCGTCTACACGGTCGCCGACTAACCCCTCGGCTAACATCCAGCGAGCATCTGCCACCATTTCGTAACCCAATCCGATAAGGGGCCGACCAAGCGTCAAAGGTTTTCACTACCTTACAACGACTAAGGATAATTGTACCCGTTTCCCGAGATTTAAAGATAACACCACATCGACTATTCTAGATGCACATGGTCGACTTTTCAACTTAACCCGCTTCAAATGTAAAATGGTCTTTTATTGCATAACAATGTCGATTGGCCCTTTGAAATTTCATTTGAGGTACTTCAGTACCCTTTTACTATTGCGCATATCATATAAACGACTTTAGCCATATTGCAGGTGCATTGTAGATCATTTTCAACATACCTGGATTATGAAATCCCATTGTATATTCTACTTATTGGCGCAAATCTTGACCTTTTGGGACCGGGTCTTTAGGGACGGTGTTCTACGGCCACGACCCTTTTATTATAATCCAATATCGGACCGCACCTTATACGCACAACGATGGCTGGCTAATGTAAGAGATGCTATTACTGAAATTGCGTTAAATTGTTGAATTGTTAACTTGTTCAATTGGTATCGTGTCCATTTCTATTTACCCTATAATACATTAGTCATCATTCAATTCTGTTTTCATTTCTTCAAGGATATCAGTGGTTCTTAGATGTCTTTGGTCCGCTATCATCGTAACCAATCCTAAAGCAATATCTTTTAATTCATTATACTGATTTAATTTAACAATATGCTTTTTAATTATAGCTTCAGGATCTTTATCCGAATCTAATTCACTTATTAACTCTGAACATTGATTTTTTATATCTTCAACACTTCTCTCTTTTTGAAGTTTAGATTGTTCTTGTTCAATTATGTCATTATTACCAGATAAACTTGCATTGGAGTCGATTGATATAGATCTTTGTGGGGTCTCATGATGACCTTCGGGTATTATATTTGAAGGGAGTATAATTGGGATATTACTTGCTATTTTGGAACCAGTCATGAAAAAAACAACACAGACGTATTGTTGAACTGTGTAACTTTCTGTAAGAAAACTTGATAGCAAATTACCGATCGTGTATAGAGAGGTTCCTTGGGAGCGAGTCGTGTGGAAACCGCGAAAAATTTAAGTCCTTAAAAATTTGGCTTAACCTCCAATTATATTAAATACTCATTACGTCACATTGCTATTGACTTTTCAACCATTACACACACAAAAATAAAAACTCTATTGTATAATGAAATTACATAGTCAAGACTACTTTGTTTACTTTTATTTTCTTAATTTACTTAATTTTATTAGTAAGCTTATCAATTTTTAATTGAGTTAATTTAATTACCTCTTCAAGCTGTTGTAAATTATAAGCATTAGCTTCAATTTCTCTTTTGACAGTAATTTTACCTTCACTACGTTCTTGTATCCAATCCCATAATTTAATTTCACTTTCAATCCAATTATCTTTATTATTGAGGGTATTATCAATACTTGGTACTAACATAAACTTGGTATTTTTATATTTAACCAGCGTATTATCTAATAAATTAAATGAATTGGTGATACCAAATGTAACGTTGTATAATTTGATCACCAAAAATATTATTAATGAAAATATTAAATAACCAACAATTTTAGTTGGTATAAATGATTGAGGAATCAAATCTCCTAAACTGCTAATTAAATCATTAAACTTCTCTGGTAAGCTTGTTGGTTTAATTGGTTCTGGTTCAATAGATTTAGGTTCTTCGGCTTGTTTCTTTTGTTTCTTCTTATGCTTCTTTTTCTGGGGTGATTCGGTACTAGATACTAAAATATCATTAATAGTATCAATTAAAACCTTCATGGATTCTTTTTGACCTTCAATACTTCCCTTTTCAATTGGGCCTTTTATCCATGATTTACCTGACCATTCAATTTTAGTTAAAACATAAAGTTTAGTAGAATTTGATGGCCCCCAATAGAGGAAAATCTTCGTACGAATCTTGAAAACTGAACCATTTGGTACATCAGGTGTAACTGTGGTTTGTTCTACAAGAATTGATTTCTCAAGATTAAATGATACTACTGTATCGGTAATAATACAACTAGTTTGTTTAGGTCCAATACTACCACCTAAAGGTTTAACATATTTATAATTTCTAGTATCTCCTTCATTGGCTAAACCAGTGATATTTTGTTCTTCAATCTGAATATTTTTAGCTTCTTTTAAAACCCGTACGTAATATTGGTTGTCATTACCAAATAATAAATTAAATATTACTCCAAGAGGAGCTTTAAATTCATCTTCAACTATAAAAACATCCCCTGATTGTTTTTCATAATCCATTGAAGTTGGTGAGTGTGTTGATGGCCCCACAAGTGGTAAACCATGAAAGCTATTAGGATCTTTATTGATAATATTTGAGTCTTGTTGACCATTTATGTCTCTAAGCTCTTCCTCACTGGAAAGTAAAAGACTACTACTATCAAGATCATTTGCAGCAGGTCCATTTGATTCTGCTGCTGCTATTGCTGCCGCTGAGGCCGATGGTCCTGTATCGGCTACTTCGTCTACTTCGGCTTCTGCTTCACTCCTATCAATCACATCTAGCGGTTCATCGGAGTCACTCACTTCCTCTGATGTATAACCAGAACTATCGGACTCTTGAGCTAATATGGGTCTTTCATCAGCTTTGTCGAGTAATACTCTATGCCATACCTTCGTTAATAATTTAAATGTCAGATCTCTTGATATAAACGTTGCAAACGTATACTTTTGATAAAGAGTACGGATAATCATTCCATTAGGAAATAATACAGCCGTAGATCTTTTCTCAATTTGAACCACTTCTTGAAGTGGAATTAGTAAATTTGTTACCCAACCAAGAATATTAGATTTAAAACATATATAATTTTCACTTAAATACATTCTACCTTGAACCAAGATATCTTTAGAAAGAGCACAAGAAAAATCATCGATTAATAATTCATCTGGTGGGATCTTTTTGAATATTTGATGAAATTCCTTATTCCTTTTCTTATTTGCAAACTTTATGTGGGAATAATCGGAATTAATTGAATCTTGATCATGATCCTGATCGCTTGTTACATCAACTAAAGACTTACGTTTTTTATCATTATGGATTTCTTTCATCTTTTGTGCTGGTTCTATTTCATCTTTTCTTGATTCTTTAAAGTCATCTAATGATAATCCTCCTTGTCCCAAAGTATTAAGAGGACTCTCTCTTACAGAATGAAATTCAATATTCATTGGAGAAAGTGGATCAAGCTCCGGTGACTTGGAAATTGAATTATTATCTGTTGAATCAGAATGAGTTTGAGGTGATCTAGAAGGATCAGAAACGTTTAGTCTTACATGAGGATCATGAATTAAAGAGTCTAGTTTCTTACTAAATGAAGAATGGTGATCGTCGTTGGAATGAACGGATGTATTAGAGCCGTTCTTACTGTCAGGTTTGATCATTGATGCAGTGGTATGGGCAATAGACAAAAGCGATGAAATTATTCCAGACTCCTCGTTGGACTTTATGGGTTTGACTTTCTTATCGGGTAAGGAAGTTGCGGAATCGATGGTTATATCTGGTAAGTCTGAGATTGAATTACGATTATTATTTAAGTAAATGTGGTCATTTGCTGACGTAATCGCTGCCGTTGGAGTTGAAGGATCTTCATTATTGACACCAAGGGGATCTTTTTTCATTGGAGTTGAACTTTGAATTGAATTTTCTGGTTTAGATTTAAGTCCTGACTGGGATTCGGTGTCTAGATATTTGAATTTGGTAAGCTCTTCAGGTAATGGCCTATAAGAATTGGAACGTGATCTCGATCTTGACCTTGTAACTAATGAAGATGTTGATCTATTAATTGAATTAGATCGCAACGCTTCAAGGTTCTGTTTTCTTGTCATTTTGCGGGCCGATGAAGCAAGCTGGATTAAGTTAAGGTTAGATTTTGAGAACTCACTACCGACTAGCGCGGACGTAATCTGGGCATTATCCCAGAACGTGAGGCGTGGTGGCTAGGTATATGAAGGAATGAAGGCGTGTGGGATGATACAGGGGGTGTATAGTACTTAAATATATGTTATTGTAATTGTTAAAGGTTCCTATTGAATTTAAGAGGAATCCCATTGTAGTAGAGAATTTACCTAAATCTGCGATAATGACATTAATGGCTGCAAAAAAAAATAATTTCCATGTAAATTTAATTATACAACTATACGTAGTCTATATTATACACCATTACCCAACTAGCTAACCATTTTAGCCAATTAATATAAGTATTTGAATTTTGGATTTAAATCTCCTGCTAAAATTTGTTCTCTTTCTGTCATTGAATTGAATTTATTAATATAAGCCTCAGTTTGTTTTAAATTATTTAATCTTCTTACAGCAAAGAAATATGCAATGGCGAATAAAATACCACATGCAGCAAATGCAATTGAAATAGATAACCCTGGTTTATAAACTGGCGCATCTTTTGGTAAGAATACATAAGTAGCAATAATACCACCAATGTTACCAAATCCAATTTGCCAAGCAGTACCGACGGATTTTCTTAAATGTCCTCCAAAATTAACAGAGTTCCAACAAACTAAAATTGGCATACCTGAATATAATCCAGTTGCAACCAAGAAACATCCTGCATATCTTGCATTGGCATTATCAGTACATCCTAAAATTAATGAAAGTCCAATAATAGCACATACTAAACATCCAATAACAAATGGTAATCTGATTCTAAGATGATCACTTGTAACTGCTAATGATACACTTACACCGAAAGCACAAAGCCATGGATAAACTGAATGTTGATTAGCAGATTCTGCAGTATAACCCATTTGTTTAATAATAGTAGCCGAGAAATAAGCATAACCATATGATCCAATGACGAATGAAAAGTATGCCAAAGCACATAACCAAATAAGGTGATCTTTGAAACAAGCTGCAACATCTTTTAAAGTGTTTTTAACTTCAAAACCAGATTCTGCACCTGAAAAAATAGCTAATTTTCTTTTAATGAAATCTTTTTCATTTTGTTTTAAGAATCTGGCTTCTTCTGGGAAATCAGCAACAGTAAAGAATAATACGATGGCCAAACCAGCTGTCATAGCACCTTCAATAATAAAAATCCATCTCCATGCACTAAGACCATGAACACCTTCTAAATCGTAAATTCTATAAGCAATAGCACCAGAAGCTCCACCAGCAAGACAAGTACTGGAAAAGAAGATGGAATATCTCTTTTGAGCTTCAAAATTGGCATAGAATGAACTTAAGATATAAAATAATCCGGGGAATGTAGATGCTTCAGTGATACCGATTAAAAATCTACACATAGTTAATTGAATAAAAGTTTGACTGAAAGCCATACCAACAGTAACACACCCAAATAAGAAAATACAAGTACTTAACCATATGTGAGGTTTGACAAATTTAATGATATAATTTGAAAGAACTTCAAACACAACGTATGGAACGAAAAATACTGTTAAAGCAGTATTATATTGAGTACCAGTTAATCCTAATTCTTCTTCTAAACCATATAATCTAGCATTTGAAATGTTCACTCTATCTAAAAATGACAAGAAATATAATAAACAGAAGGCTGGGACGACACATAAGTCAATTTTCCACATTAATTTTTTTTGGTCGATGCCAAGTTCTTTTGCAAGTTCATCAACTTGAGCTTGTTTTGTATCATGATCGTCAAATCCTTTATATTCAATACTGGATCCAGATTCACTAGCCACTGGGTTTTCTTCTTTTTCAGACATTAGTTTTTGGCCTTTTAACGAAATTTTTCACTTATATATACTTGAGTCATTGGGAATGGGGAAATAGTCCCGGTTACGGACTTTGGTGCACGCCGGTCCGGCGTTATCTTATCGGTAAATTCCTTAGGTACATCTATTGAGAGCGACCGTCTAGTTAATAAGTACGATATAGATTATTCGGGACGGACCCGGCTTATCTGATAATTTACAGAACATTGTAGATCTTTAAACAACTGTAGATCTGTTGTTCCTAGTTTATTTAATGACGCCCAAATCTAAAAAATTTTCACTATTCCGGAAACACGCCCAAGTTTGGCATACCGGGCCTTTTCCGCCTAAATGTGGAGTTGCGGATCTAAGGGAATAAAGACAATGAGATAGGTCAGAGATAGCTGATGGGTTGGTCTAAATTTAGAGAAATTTATTATAATTACTATTATCATATGAGCCCGTCTTGATCTCTATTATACTATTCCTTTCTTTTTGCGTCCATAATTACGTTTGCGTTCCCCAGCTTCTATAGTAAAAAGAAAAAAAAAAAAACTTTTCATACATTTTCTATAAAAAATAATGTCACAGCAAATGGCTGCAAATCGAAATTGAACATACGTTAGAATTAAACAGAGATATTTTATAATTATTTTAAGAAGCCTTAAGACTTCGGAAGACAAAAACAATCAAATCAATTAGAAGATTGGGGCTAAAAGACCTTGAACTTCATTTTGTAATTGTAAGTTAGCATCATAATCAACTTGGAAAGCACTAATACTGATAGAACAATCAGTATCAGCAAGGATTTGTGATTCTGATGGTAATGCGCAGTTACCACTGTTACAGACTTGTAAAGCTTCAGGGTAAATGTTTTTAGTAGTGACTAAACCAGTGGTTTCGTTATAGTAGATATAGTTATCAGATGAGTCTAAACCATTAACTCTAGTGTAAACAAAATTTGGATTAGTACATTTTTCATCAGTTGATAAGTAACCAACTTGAGGAATGTTAACATTAAGACCAACACCTAAAGGTAAAGCTCTTTCGTTTTCACCTTGAGCAGCAAAAATTTGGTTAACAATTTCAACGGTTTTTTTAGCATTAATGTTAGCAGGGTTTAATTCATCATCATCTAAACTATCTTTGTAGAAAGAGTTGTTTGAGTTAGAACCAGAAACTGCAATTGCTGGGTAACCTCTATAAACAGCATTATAAGTAGCACCAATAGTACCAGAAATAGTATATAAACCAGGACCTAAATTAAGACCTTCATTTGGACCATTAACAACTAAATCAACACTGACATTACCAAAGTATTTTGGAATAACGTAATCTAAACCAAAAGCAACACAACCTGCTGGAGTAGCATTGAAGTACCAAATGTTAAGATCATCTTCTTCATGACCCCAAGCTGGATCACCTTTAACTCTATAAGCAAATTCACCATCAGTTAATAACTCTTTGGTGTAAGGAATATCAAATTTACCGGACCAACCAGATCTTTGAGACACTGGAGCAACAACAATGACTTCATGACCTGCAGCTTTTAAATCTCTGTAAGTGGCTCTGATATTGGTTGCAGCGAAACCATCATCATTTGACATAAGAATGGTCTTAGCGAGTGTTAAAGTTAAGAAAGAAAAGTAAGCCAAGAAGTGCATCTTTGATTAATCTTGATGAAAATTATGGACAATTTCAAGATAATTTATAGTTGAACTTTAATTGTGATAGCATCTTCCCGCTCGGGTTTTGAAAGAAACGTGGTTCTAACGGCATTCATGCACATAGAGTTTTTTTGGTATCAAATTTTGATGAGCTTAAGACGTCAGAGTTTGACGTGCCAAGACACTAAATATGTCAAAGTCAAGAGCGGCAAGTGATTTACCAGAGGGTCAAGTAATTGATATATATAGTAGAATAGGATTAGTTAAGTAGAGTAATATAGAGAATGAAGCTGGATTCTAAACAAAATCTAGGTTTGGGTGGCTTTAAATTAGGTAATCCAATTCCGATTACGTTGAATGGATTCCCCAATACGGCGGTAATTGCTTTTATTGAACTTTTCGTAAAAGTTAGTATGCAATAATGGGAGGTTTATGAGAAGCGAAGGGCCTGCGATAACAAGCGATGTAGATGAGGTAGAGCGATTATACAAAACTAGGGGACAATTAGAGGGTCAATAGCAATGTTTAGAGGCGACTAGGGGCCAATTCCACCAGTCAATTGGGTATGGGCGGTTGATGGGCAAGAGCACGTTTAGGCTTTGGCGTGTATAAACCGCCGATAGATGGTGATGATAACCCAGGTGGGTTTAGAACCTAGGCCATGCGGCACCGGCCGGTAATAGGAGAAACAACCTGGTAGGCTCGTACGAGTGTTGCGGTCACGTGATGGAGAGGAAAGAACAAGAACCAGTATAGTTGGGATTTGGCATCACCAACCGACTCAGGGTCTGTGGTGGCTCGGTGTAGTGGTGGCTGTTGGCTGGCTCATGCGGTCGCCCAACCTCGCGCCAATATGCTGTTGGGCTACTCTCGCACTGTACTGCTGCTCCACCGCGACTCCCGCACCGCAACCCCCCCAAAGCCCTGCCAACCCTCCCGCTCCCCCGCGTCCTCGGTCTTGGCCAACCCTATCATATGAAAATCGCGCCCTCTTAATCTTCAACATGGCTATCTTCTCTTCCTTAAGTAGGTTCTTCAACAGAAACAAAAGGAAGATCCTCATATCAACAGGTCTCGGAATCTCCTTCTATTACATCATCTATTATTTTGTCATCAAAAAATTCCGTAATTTCAGAAATTCCCTCCAACAAGAACTTTTCATCAAAGAACAGATTAAAAGAAGATTCATTCAAACTCAAAATGACTGTTATTATACATTATTAGCATTATTACCAGTTTTGATTCCTCCCATTGCTAACAATTCACCCACCGAATTGATCACCAGAGCACTTAAATTGAAAAAATCAAATTTATCAAACTCTAAAGAGATTAGTGATTCTTTATTAACTACTGATAACTTAATTTTACACCTGAATTCAAATGAAGAAACTTCGGAACTTTCTTTATATCTTAATAAGTCCAAAACAGAATTATGGAAGATTTTAAAAATCAAAACCATCACCAGATTTTTGACTTTAAGTTACAGTATTAGTTCTCTTTTATTACTTACTAGATTACAATTAAATATATTGGCTCGTAGATCTTATTTACAGAGTGCAATTATGATGACAGGAGCATCCACAAGTCCAAGCTCCTCAGTAGAATTGACAGATGAAAACTATTTTATTGAACAAAGTTACTTGAGTCTTAGTTGGTGGTTATTAAATAAAGGATGGGAAAAATTGAATTATCATATAGAAAACATTGTAATTGATAAATTTGATAGTATAAATGCCAGAACAGAGTTAACAATCGACCAATTTAACTCGATTATCTCTTTATGTGTTGAAGATATCAATACCAATAAATTATTAATAATTAATTCAATTTGGCCTGAATTAGATGATCTTAATTTGACTTTATTAAACACAAATCCTTCATTAATAAATGAATATAATGATTCTTTTATAAAGTTGATTAACGAATCAAATTTGATTATAAATAATGAATTTTTCATTAAAAATCTTGATGAAATGGTTGCAAATATCTTGAATACTTTAATGATAAATTTAAGAAACAATTTGAACCACACCACCAATATCAAATTAGCTAATTTATTAGCACAATTATCGATTCAATCGGAGATTTTAAGTAATAATGATAACGATGAAGGTAATGAATATATTAATGGATTGAATGAATTGGAGTGTTTAGATGAATTTAGTGCCAGTATATATTCAAATATAGAGTAATGTATGTCGCATTTGTGTCGTATTTTGTCGATTTCTATGTCGCATCGGTTCCTAAAACTGGCTGCAAAACCGCGAGCAAAATCTTCCAACAATGCCTAACCACACTTTCAATATTGACACCCTTAAGAGGTTGCTGGACCTCTCTCCGGATGACTTGAAACATGAGGAAGCAAAAATCCAAGCAGAATTCAGAAATATCACAAAACAATATCTAAATGCTAGGCTCGGTAGATTAAATTACTTATTATCCCAAATTGACTCTCACCTTGAAACATGCCAGAAATCTGATAATTATTGGACAAACTTCCATGGGTCAACATCTCAAAATTTACATGCAATTAAATACAATCAAGAGTCCGATAACCCAATTCCTTGGTCCGAATATGATTCTCTATTAAGTTCTATACTGAAGAACCTAGAGTCTCCAATCCAATTTGATGATATAATTAAAGGTACCTCAAATTTACCGTTGGGCGAATTTTTCCAACTGTCGGTTAAAACAAATACAAAAGAACTCACAAGTATTTCTAATGAAACCAAATATGCCCTTGATATACTTAATAAAACTCTTGAGAAAAATAAGATTATTATATGGCAAAGTTATAGAAATAATTTACTAGCCAAAAAACGTAAAATGATTGAAGACATTGAACTGAAAATTTCAGAACTTGACAAAACTTTTAATAATGAAAATTCATTTCAACAATACACCAAAAACTGGGATTTATATCACAATTCATTAATATCCACTTCAAAATCTTCCCAACCTCCGGATACTTTATCATTTATTTCTAACCCATTAGTAAAATCCAATAGGATTGAATTAACCAATATCAAGATGGATTATCTTGAAAAACTATCACAATTTAACAAATCACAACTGGAAGGTCATGGTTTAGCATTAGAATCCAATAAACGGATTAAATTAGATTCATGTAAAGGGTTATCAAAAGATGAAATAATTGACGATTTAAGACTTATAAAAGGAGATGCTGCTGTTGAAGATGTTGAAGATAACCAAACAACAACACCTAATGAAGAACAAAGTGACTTACAACAAAAGTACACCAGTTTTCTTAGTGTTGGGGCAGCACAGCATGTTGAGTTGATGGACTTGCCCAGTTTAGAACGGTTCCCCAGACGTTAAAGACGATCTGCTCCATGATGATTTTTACTGATGATTGTATAATATATATTAATGCTACATACCCTCTAACTCACCTCCAATAATACACTGGCATTTTTAAGCCCTGCTTCTTCTATCGACATCTCCAAACCCTCAATCAATTTCTGACCTCTATTGGAGGTCGATAACGTAAACTTGGCCCCAGCTTCAATACCATAATCTTGCTGCTGTAAACAGTTTTTAACATTTTCATATAATCTGATCACAGGATCACCCAACCGATATTTCTGAACAACTCTTTTCCCATTGGGGAACCTTATTTGAATTCGAGTTGTACCAGTAGTATCTTCTACTATATGTTCTTTAGGCTCTATAGCATCAAATGGATCTTGTGGTGTCACTGGCTCGGGAATTTCTTCTATATCTTCAGCATCACCGCTATTTTCTCTTATCGATTGTTGCATAGCATATTCAATTTGCTGTTCTTCTGTTAATGCATCAGGGTCAAATTTACGTTCATGTTGCACAATTGGGTTACTGCTACCAAACAACAGAAACTTGCCCAAAAATGTATCAACTTCTTCCAACCAATCCTCAACATCTGGAACGCTTCCTTCAACAAATTTATGGACTCTCTCTCCACTTAAAGGATCCAATATAGCTAAATGAGGATATTTATCAACATGGTAAAAGTTCACGTAACTTTCACCGTTGGGTGAATCATGTTGGTATTGTAAAAACACAAAGTTCTCCTTAACTTTCTCTTTTATCTTCTTGTTGGACCAGAAATCTCTGTTCAAAACCTGACATACAAACTCAGTTGCATCTTGAATGTTGACTAGAATCCATTTTTTCTCTCTACGTCCAATGATTTTAGCACCATCGATGTCGACTTTTTCCATGATATCAAAAGGAGGACGGAATAAGTTGGCCAATCTCCTTTGGGTAGAGCTTAATTCACCCATTCTATTCTGTCTCATGATTCTTCTTCTTGATCTGGGAGGCTGTTCTATGACTTCCCCATCACTATTTAATTCCATCACTTCATCATCATCATCATCGGCTTCAAAATCTTCTTCACTTTCGTCAAGCTCTTCAAATCTATCTTCATCGAACCGTTGGTTAAAGATACCTACTCTGCCATTACCAAAGATGTCGGTGGATCTACCAAAATTGAACGATGGCATGGCATTTTCAACCAAAGTTTCGTGACGGTGAACATTGGCATCAGCTTCTCGTACATCATCACCATAGGCTTCATCTTGAAGTTTCCTAGCGAGCTCTTCATCATTATCATGAGGACTTTGAGTTGAAGTAGGAGGAGGATTTGACTCCAAAAAAAGCTGGACTGCATATTGGAGATCGTTCCCTGTGATTTCAAGAAACTGTTTTGCAACGGCTTCATCACTAGAACCAGTAAAATCAAGGAATTGGGCTATTAAATCATCCATGTTGATGGCAATCAATGATAATAAAACTGTGAGAATCAACGCGACATTGCATCCACTGGCTCACATTTTTGGGTGAGGATTTGCGCACGACATTTTATCCACAACCCATTGTAGACGCGCACGACATCATCATTGTCAAGTCTCATCTTGGGTCATTACGTGGAGGGTGAACAACATTGTTAATTTTTTTGTCATATAGAAAGCATATTGAAATTCTTTATTCCATTGAAGTGAAAGCATCCCGTCCAATTAAATCGTCCTTTTATATTCCATTTTAAACCATTAGAATCTTTCCTTCTCCCCCTTTTATCGTCTACCCTGGCATCTTAGATTCCCCATTATTCTTTAGGTTCTCCTATATAATTTTTGCATTCATTTATAAATTGCCTTATTTCAAAGGTTTAAGATCTTCATTTAGTTTCAGGTTACTATCGTTATAATCAATTACCAAGTTTAACCTATATCTAAACCTCTCCCCTATTTATTGTTAAGATCATGGAAGAATACAATAAATATAGTCAAGGAGATTTATTACGAAATAGATATAAAAAGGTAACTGATCTAAGTGAAGGGTCTTATGGGTTAGTCACATTAGCCAAAGATATCAAGTTAAATGATAGGTTGGTGGCTGTTAAGTATATCTATCCATTAGATTATAAGAAGGATAAACGAGTCACCTCATCATCTCCAGCTAAATTACGTAACAATGGTAATGGTAATGATAGTGATACGAATACTACAAATCAACCCACCACCAATGAAATTTTGAAATCTTTGTATGAAGAAGCAGCTAAAGAGATTTCAATCCATCAAATTTTAGGTATTCATCCCAATATATCTGCTTTATATGATCATTTTGATTCTTATTTAGTATTGGAATATTGTGGAAGAGGTGATCTTTATGAAGCCATTCAAAATGGTCATGGTCCGGCATCTGCAAATGATGTTAAAGATGTTTTCAATCAGATATTAGATGCTTTAGAGTATTGTCATTCTCATGGAGTTTATCATCGTGATTTAAAACCAGAGAACATTTTGATTAGCGATGATTGGTCAATCAAGCTTTGTGATTGGGGGTTAGCTACTACCACATTAAAGATCACTAATAGAAGTGAATTTGATATTGGTTCTGAAAGGTATATGGCTCCAGAATTATTTGATCAAAATATTGAATTTTATGATGCTTCAAAAGTTGATTTATGGTCAATTGGGATCATTTTATTAACTTTAGTATTTCATAAAAACCCTTTTACAGTTGCAAATTATTCAGATAAAAGATTTTTACAATTTGCAGCTAATAGAGAATCACTTTTCGATATTTTTTCAACAATGACTGGGGAACTTTTTTCAGTTTTAAGGTATTGTTTAAATATTGATCCTAACAATAGAGATTTGAATTATGTTAGGGCTGAATTAGATAATCTTAATTTCTTTACAATTGATGATGAAGTTTGGGAAAGTGAAGATGAGTATGGTATTACTGATGAAGAATCTGAACGTGAATCAGAAAGAGAAGATGAATTAGATGCACCACCTGCAATCAAGGTTGGCCATGATGATGATAATGGTATTCATGTTGTGGGTCTTGATGAAATTGGTCTTGATTCCGTTGGTATTGCTCCAGAACTGCAAACTGATACAAAACCTGAACCTGAACCCGAGCTCGAAGGTGATGGTGATTCTACATTTTACCTTGATGAATCTACTTCAACAATTCAAGAAAATGATAATGATGTTCCAACCATTGTTTCATCACCTAAATATGAAATGCCTTATAATGACCGGGCAGAAGCTTTATTATCCAATAATACTAGTCTTAAACCAATTCCAATTGGTGAAGGACAAGCTCAAGGTAATAGGGCCAAATTCTTCCGTAATACTCGTAAACCAATGAGCGTTGCCTCTTATCAATCAAACAGTTTCCAAAGGCAATCGAATAATTTTAATTCCTTTAATAATAATAAGCATAATAAATTTAATAGAGAGGATTTCTTTACTCCCAAGTCAGTTTTCACTCATTATATGAGTAAATATGGTGAACAAAGAGGCAATGGTGATAAGCAATATAAGAATGATAGGCCTAAGTTGAAGAAGCGTCTGAGTAATTGGAAGAATGGTAATAAACCAAAGACATGGAACAAAAATTACAGAGGAGTTAAGAATGGTAAGAAAGGTCCAAATGGTTATAGCCAACAAAATGGTAATAGTCATGGTTACAATAATCATAACTACCATACCAATGGTCATAATGGTACGAATAACGTAAGCAACGGTAATGGTGCTTTAAATTCGTTTATAAACCATCATCGCCGTAAGAGTGATCATAAACCAGATGGTTCTTTTGGTAATAATGGCTATTCTACTCTGGCTTATTCAACACCAACTCAACCAAGACGTAAATCTAGTTCATTTCTGTCTTCCAAACCAAGATCTCATATATTAAATAGTATGTTGGGCACTTCATTAACTCCTAATGGTGCACCTACAAGTGCTGGTGCTAGTGGTGGTACAGGAGCTGGTTCGGTTACATCTACAGCTTCAAGTACAGGCAAGTACATCCCACCATTTTTAAGATCGCCAAATATCAATAAATCACCAGTCATAGCACCATTAAATGAAGCTATCGATAACTTAAGTTTAAATGATTATGATGAAGTTTTCCAATTAGAAGATGATTTCGAATTAGATGCTCCAAAAAAGGAGAAACAACCCGGATTTAAAATCCCTACTTATAATCTTCCAATTCTGGAAGGTAAAGATGGGCGTCGCCCTCAATCAACAGATGTTTCAGGACTTGCAGCCAATGCCAATGGGAAATATGTTCCTCCATTTAGAAGAGGATCTCATTCAAGCGCAGCTGTTCCTCCTTGTAGTAAAAATGAAAAAAGAAGATCTAGATACGATATTACTACTTCATCTGTTCCAAACTCTGGAGATTGGTCAAAATACCGAAAAGACTGGAGTGATTATGATGATTAATATATAACGATTTACTTTAATAAGTGTGGTGGGTGGGTGTCATGTGGACCCGCGCACGTGATTTCCGTTGAACTACTCTTTTCCTCTTTGACGGCCGGAAATAATAAATTGTGAATTATTCCGTGGTCATATAACACGGCTCATCTCATCTTTTTCCCGCATTTAATTCATCACAATGACTCAAGGCAAACCGGTTAACTATAAACCTCTCTGCATAGAGACGATGGGCAGCCTCACAAAGACCACAAGAAATCCTAGGCCGCCAATTGGCGCGGATGGGCCGAGATTTTATAACCGAACCTCTGATAAATACATAAATACATATTTAATAGTAATACCCCTATTATGCCTCTAATTCTAAATTAATTGACGAGTAATTGACAGTTTAGTATGGCCTGATGTGGGGCATAAACAGAAATAAATATGCAATACGCATATCGGACTTTCGTCTCAGAGACCTAGACCCTAACCGATAGCAAAACACTCTGTACTAAAAAGGAAATTTGAAAAGAGTTAACGTACGAAGAGACCAGCGCATCAACTATTCTCGTCATATTCATTATTTATTTTAACACAATGATAAATAAACAATAAAAACCCGTTCAATTGTTCAATTGTGATAAGGCCCCTCGAGCAATTGAATATTCAGGTACCATAGCTGGTTAAAGGTTGGTGCTCATAACTTATTGGGTGAGGTTTATGATAAACAATAGCTATTTATTGATGAGAAAATATAACAATAAACAATTGTAAGGCGATCTAGAAGTCCCTGATATCAACCAGCAATATGTCTACCCCTTGTATATATATATGTGTGTGTATTTAACTAGTAAACCATATAATCAATTATCTCGAAAGGCACCAACTGCTCCACTTGCCAAAAAATATCTGCACCAAAGCACCAGCACTAACACCTCACAATCCAAAAACGGTAATTATTCGTAAAACGTTTCAAAATTTGTTTCAGCTGGCAATTCTGAAACAATCGTAATATTTTTTTGAAACTCCCAGGTATTTTTTATATATAAACCCAAGTTTCACTTGTGAATTGATTTAAACATCACTTACACTTTATTGGACTTAGGCTAGTTTCGAGTTGTTTATATCTATTTACTCGACGTATCCAGCTCAATTATTTTTTTACTAAATTATTTTTTTATATAACTAACGTCAATTCAATTAAAATTCGTTCCTTTTTGATTGAAGTTATTCAAATATAATCCAAAAGCTATTGATAGTTTCATTCGTTTACATTTTTAGCAGCCAATATTTACCACATTCAAATTTGAAAGGGGAAAATAAAAAGAACAGCCTTCGGTAAATACACTACAGCCATATTACTCCCAAAAAAAATCGAGGTTTCACCATAAATCAGTGAATAAAATTGAAATTGTTAATTAGAAAACTTTCCTTTTAAAGTATTAAATTGAATATTCAAATAAGTTATATCTTGGTATTTATATAATATTCCGCTAAATTAAAATTCATTCAAGTTTATCACATTTCATTTCATATTTTACATATCACATTCTAATTTTCAACAATGTCAGAACCAGATCTAAATCTGAAGATAAAAAATGCAAATATAACTGAAGAAGTAACTGAAAGTTTACGACTAATAGAAGATCTAAAATTTTTTTTAGCAACTGCGCCAGCTAATTGGCAAGAAAATCAAGTAATTAGAAGATATTATCTTAATCATGATGAAGGGTTTGTAAGTTGCGTATATTGGAATAATTTATATTTCATAACCGGTACAGATATTGTTAGATGTATCGTTTATAAATTTCAACATTTTGGTAGGAAAATCATTGATAGGAAGAAGTTTGAAGAAGGTATTTTTTCAGATTTAAGAAATTTAAAATGTGGAGTTGATGCTTTATTAGAACCTCCAAAATCTCCATTTCTTGACTTTTTATATAAGAATTCATGTCTCAGAACTCAAAAAAAGCAAAAGGTCTTTTTTTGGTTTAATGTACCTCATGATAAGCTTATGGCAGATGCCCTAGAAAGAGATTTAAAGAAGGAAAAAATTGGGCAACAACCAACCACTATTGCTGATAGAGAACCTGCATTATCTTTCAAATATGAGGAAGAGAAGCTCTTATATAATCAGCTTATTGCTCAAAATAAAAATAATTTTACTGATGATAATGATGAAGATACAACTAATGGTGATTCAACCGAATCTTCGGATATTAAACCAGATATTAAAATTAAATTGGAGCATCTTGATCATATTCAAAAGGAAAAATCTCCAGAATATGCTTCTGAAGCAATGGATAAAGGTGTTGAGTTCCTTAACAAAGAAACACCTGACCAATATAAAAATAATTCTGATGATGAAGATGATTTCCCATTAGATTATTTCCAAGAAGGTGATTCAAGTGATTTCATTTCTATTGATCCAAATATTCCTTCTTATCCCGGATATTTAGATGAAAATTATGACTTTATGGAAAATCAAAATTCTTTCCCATATCCAGTTGTATCAAATCAAGTAGCCTTAAATGACGACTATTTAATTGAACAAACTGTACCTTTGAAAACTCCATTGCCTTTACCACTTTCATCTAAGTTTGGGGCTGCTCCATTAGACGATTTATATCCTTATCCTTTTCCTCCTCTATCTGCTAAATTACAACAAAATTTTCAAAGAAATTATTATGATCCAAGCTATGTTATACCAAGTGCTGGTATTTCAAGTAATTATCATACTGTTTCTGGTGTTCCAGCCCCATTACCACCAGGTGCATTTATACATGGTGAGAACTATGATCCAGAATACTATCCAACGGATCCTGGTTATATGATTGTTAATGAATCAGATAATTATGCATCGGCCTCTAATCCTGGACATCCGGGTATAAATACGGCTATGATGACGGTAGTACCAATGCATCATTCATTATCTGGTAATAGGTCAGCAACTGGTCCGATGCCACCTGCTGGTCCTTATGGTCATCAACAATTTCATCCTCATTATCATCCACATTCACCATATATTTTAAGTCCTGGGTTTACTGGACCTTCTTCAAGACAACAAGCCATCAGTGCTAATATGATGAAGAAAAAAAGACAAATGCTTCGTCAAACAAATCCTACAACTCCCTTGCATGTAAATACTTCAAAAAATTCAATAGTTAAACCTAGAAAATTGCATCCTGAAGATTCAATTAAGTCTTCAATTTCTAAAAATTTAGATAAACCTTCTCAATAACGTCATAGCATTTCAGTCGATTATCGTCTGTAACATTTGCATCTTTTATTTCATGTATGTCTTATTATAATTTATGTACTTCTAGAATATGTATTGCGATTATTAATATATATGATTATTTAAAATGCTTAATACCCATCTGGGTTCAACCTCTAAATTCCCTCTAACATCCTACAACTGACTATAATACTCTATCAACTTCTTTTGTGGTGCAGTCATATTACTCATTACACCCGTCATATCAACATCTTGCTGGTTTTTGGTGATACGAAGTAATCTACCGTATACTAATATTACACATCTTCTGATTTCAACATCAGAACTTTCAATAAAATTATTCAATTTTTCATTAATTAATTTTACATTGAGTTCATTAATATGTAAATCAAATGATAAAACTTTGGAAAATGATTCAAATATAAATACTAATTGATTTTTTTCAAGATCTTGTAACATACTTAAATGATCATAAATTACTTCAAATATTTCATTATATGAATAAGTCACAAATAACATTTCATCAAATATTTCATTAATTGCATGGTATAACTCATTTATAATACTTTCTGGTTTAATTTTGCTTAAATCAATCAATAATTCATATAATACATTTAAATTTAATTTATTTCTCAATATTAAAAGCTGTTTTAAAATTATAAGACCATTGGATAATCTTGATTGGATCATTTGATCTTTAAATCGGAAAAATCTCCATAAACTTTGTTCAACTAAGAATTGACCTTCTTTATAATAATAATTAGTTATATCCATATTATTAGAATGCCCGCTTTGCAAATAAGTTAATAAAGTCATAAATTCCTTATTATCAATGGTATTCTCTCCTAATTTGCCAATTAATTTTTTAAATTCTATCAAATTCATATCAGAAGGATTATAATCTCTCAATGAATTAGATAGTTGGAAATTAAACCAATTCAATTCGGTATAATTGTAGTTTTTCAGCTTAATGGGTGATCCATCTCTATCAAGATTTCTTACCCTATTTGGATCTTCATAGATATTTATCTGTTTATTCCGGTCACTTATTGATTTAAGTGGATCAACTTTTTCAACAATTGTTTCTAAACTATTTCTTTGATCATTAATAGTTACTAATGCTAATTCATCAGCCAATTCAGCACTATGATGTTTGTTAAAATTATCTTTTTCGATGATCATGGCAGGAGATTGTAAAAATGGATATTCTCCTTTTTCTTTAGATGGCTTGAAGGACCTATATTCAATTTCATCACCTTTCCTTGAAGGTACTAACATGGTAAAATCAGAATTAAATTTTACTGGTGATTCATTTTTACCAATAGTATCAAGATTTAATTGAACTGAAGTAAGATTCCCAGCATTATATAAAGTATTGTTTAATTCAGTAAGGCCATCTAAATCTAATAAGAATCCAACTTCTTCTTTAATATAACCATCATAATTATTTAATTCAGATGTAAAGATTGCTGGTCCAATATTATAAAGATTTCTTAACAATGTTGAATAAGCATCATTCATATTGGTTGATTTAACCATATTAACCATTGGTATAACTTGTGATACTATGGTTCTATAATTAACTTCATTTATCTGAAGTTTATTAACACTTATTAATAATATTGAAATAATCAGTGTTAACATAGTAGACTTAAATTTGATCACTTGTTTACTTAATAATTCATCATCAACTTTTGAACCACTACAATATCCAATTAATTTAATCATAGTTTCATAAAAATCGTTCACATTTGTTAAAGACAAGATCTTGTTAACAAACTTTTCTTCGATTTTTCTACCAATTAATAAGTTAATTCTTAAAAAATCAATAAAACTAAAATATTTCAATAAAATATTTGAAGATAATTCAATGAATAAAGGTCTTATTAATGAAACTTCGCTTTTAGAAATACTTGAAAGTAAAGTAGTAACTCTTTCATTTAATGATTCCTCATTTTTCATGGCATATTTAGCTAAAAGAATTCCTTCTTTAATATTTTCTGGATCATTTGATTCTAAAAATGGGATTATAGGATCTTTATCTTTCTCGTATATTTCCTCTTCCAGTGGTCTTTCCATAGATTTCTGACTTGCAGAATCAATAAAAGGATCATTATCATTATTATTAATTAATGAAAATTTCTTTTCGGTTGAATTGGCCCTTGAACGAGCTGAAAGATTTGGTAATCTTCTTGAATTAGTTCTACCAAGTTTAAATTCTTCAATTTTATTTTCTTGTCCTCTTTCATTTGGAATACCAGTTCTAGAATTTGATCTAGAAATTGGCCTTGACTTTATTTTAAACTCTTCTTTTGTTCTAGATTTCTCTCTGGAATGTGTCTGTATACTTGAAGGTATTGGGGCAATTGACACATGTGGTTGATGTGGTTGTGTATGCACAGTAGTATTTACAGTTGAAGCAGGTCTCAGTCTACTTATAGCTTTAATAATATTGGAATCCAATTGAGTTAATATCAAATCAGATTCATGAGGAAAGCTTTCTTTAAAAGTCCAGAACGCATCTTTTGCTACTTGTCTAACAGCAGGACTGGGATCTGATAATAATTTAACTAATCTTTTAGTTAAAATATCTAGATTAGAATTTTTTAAATGATCATTAAATCTAATCATGAAAATTTGCATCCAAGTTGCACTGTATGATCTTAAACGAATATTTTTGTCGGTCGAACATTGGATTACTTTATTCAATGATCTATTCGAATACTGACAATTTAAAAAGATTGAAGATATAGCAACAAATGATCTAGTAGATGCAAGGGATTTAGTAGCAGTACATAATTTAATTAAACTTGGTAAGAATAAATCAATTAATGAATCAAAGTTTATAGTCAAAGTTTGAGCTAATTCTTTTATCAAAGAACATCCATGAGCTGATAAAGTTGTTCTTAAAGATAAGGTTGCTTTACAAATACCATCACTTAAATCTCTAATAAATGAAATAAATTCATCTAAATAATCATGAGGTGCATTACCTCTTGTAATTTCTCTTAATTTGATAATTGAAGATTCTCTTTGATTCCAATTATGCTCTGTTTCCCTATTTTTAAATATAGGTAAAATGCTATTAATTAAACGAGTGAATTCATGAGTATCGTGAATATTATGAGATGCAGTTTCATCAGAATAATATTCTGGTAATTTTAATGCAATTAATCCATCCAATTGACCTTCATTATCTATTGCAATTGTAGGTTCGGACGATTTTACAGTTGAGGAATGTACAGAATTTGAATTGGCATTAGTTGAAGAAACAGTTGAGGGTATGGATGGTGTTGGTTCTTTGACGGGATATTTAACGATGTTCTGGTTGTCTGTGGGGGATTTTTGTTTCCTTGGTGCCTTTTTAATGATATTGTCTGCTCCTACAGCGGTTTCAATCTTTTGTTTCAAGTTTTCATCAATCATTTGAATATCTAATTCTTTGGATAAACTATAAGTAAACTTTCTAGGTTGTGAAGCGTAATATGTTTTGAGGATCTCTATCAACGAATCAATCACCTCTGGTCTATTCTTGAGGTGATTATGCTTGATACATTCTACTAAAGGAGTTAAAATCAAGTCAATATCAAACGATGATGCCATGCTAATAAACAGTTGTAATGCATTGATTGAAGCCAAGCTAATGGAAGGATTCAAACTGTTGATTCCGGATTCAATGATATAACTTGTCCCTTGTCTGACGTTAACAAGCCAATAAGATTCCAAAGCTTTTAAAACTTGACTTTTAATGTGTGGTTCATCTGTATCGATCTTCTTTATAAGGATAGGAACTATGAGAGTACTTGAGTTCTTCAATAATTGATCAGTATGATCTAACTTTGCACTTCTGAAGATAACACCAATCAAACAGCCCAAACTTTTATTAAGCATTCTTAAATCATCCGTATCAAGAGCGATACCTATGGCATCAAAATATAGAGGGATGTCAGCTATATGGAGATTATGTCGTTTTAAATAATTTTTGAATTTCAGGACCATGTCATACTTCTCCAAATGACTTACGTTGGACGTCATGACCTTGAAGAGGTCTTGGGATGTTACCACTTCAGACATCGATGATTTGTGGTGGGTTTGGTCTGCGCGAGATTTGTAAATAAACACGGACGCGGGTTGGGTGGAGTGCGGCTCCGGAGAGGTGGCCTGAAAGGTGAGAGGCCCGAGAGGCCGGAGGGAGGCATAAGAAGGAGATAAGAGTGGGACAAAGAGGGCTGAGAGAAAGCTTGGGTGAACGATTGTGGATAAGAGCATGGATGTTCTGAAGAGAAGAATGCAGAAAAACGGCACATTCCAAGGTGTTGGCGGTAAAGGGTAGTATACGTAAATAGAAATATAGAGCGCAGTTTCTAGAAAAGGTGGTGTAGCACATACTGGAGCCGAGTTGTGTTTCCACATTGAAATTTACATAATTTGAATAAATGTGGTGAATGGACTATGTGTTTTCTCTACACTGTTTCTTTCTCTTTCATAGTTTATTAGTTTATTAATATATTAATTTATACAAGTAGTCTAGTTATAAATTTCGCAGCCATTGCCAAATCTACATTTTTCAGGCATTGAGGTAAAAAAGGTGAAATCTAGCCATTCAACAAGTAGAGAACAGCGACAGGGAACACACAACAAAGAGCAAAGAATAAAGAGCAAAGACTAGAGAGCACACAACACTCACCAATACTATTATTTATTAATCCTATTTTGCTAAAACCCATAAACCAATTATAGAAATTAAAGCCCCAACACCAATGAATTTGGTTTGATTACTAGTTAATTCTACTAAATTAGATTTATTTTCTTGACGATAAGCACTAAAATCTACCATAGATCTTTTAATAGTTGAAGTGGTAGCATTTTTAATTGGTGACTCCACCAAATTACCATCTTCATCATGGTTAGCTACATAAAGAATATCTTCT
This sequence comes from Yamadazyma epiphylla, assembly GCA_030571925.1. Classification (NCBI taxonomy): domain Eukaryota; kingdom Fungi; phylum Ascomycota; class Pichiomycetes; order Serinales; family Debaryomycetaceae; genus Yamadazyma; species Yamadazyma epiphylla. The sequence goes on from JAJLZA010000002.1 coordinate 305,117, forward strand.
TCTACATCGTCAACGATAACATTTTGCACATTTCCGAAAAAGTCCGTAAGTCTAACAGTATCAATGTCTCTATTAAATAAATCAGTTCTAATACCAGGAGTCGAATGAATATTTTCAAAAGTATACTCTGAAAATAATTTATCCATGGTAACGTTCGAATTTTTATCGATTTTTTCAAGGAAATCCAATGTATAATAAGTAAACCTATCAATAACAGCAACACCAATTTCTAAATCAGAATGATGACTATAAGATGACTGATCAACTTCTGATGATCCAACTGCTAAAATATTTGGTGAATAGATTCTTTCATACATTGAATTAGCTTGACAAGTATCAATCATAAAGAAAATCTCATTATATCTCTTCATTTCATGCATTTGTGCAAAAGCATCCGCTAAATCATAGCTTCCAATCTCTTCTGCATCTTGAAATTTAAGGAATTCATTACCTCCATGTCCAGTCATATAGATGAAAATATTGGAATTTTCGTCAGTTAATAATCTTTTGGTTCTTGGATGATCTTCATCCCAACGATCTGTCAACAAACGAATGAAGTTTTCAACAGTTACTTCATAACCTCTATAGTCTACTTCTACCGCATCACCATACAAATCAATAGCTTGATTCATGTTATTAAACACGGTCCCGGGAAAGGCGTTTCGAGGATTACACGCAATATCGTCTGCTAACATTAAAATGATCTGGGAATCAGGAATCCCCATTCTTTTAACGGTTCTATAAAGACTTAACACGTTAGCAATGTGTCTATAGTTGAACCAGAATCTGGATGTGGAAACAAGAACCGCCCAATTATTTGTATGTCCTGATTCACTGATGACTTTTTCAGCTTCTTGGAAGTCCACTGTTTGTCCTAAAGTCACCACAAACGTGAATAGGAATACTAATAGATTAAGAATGTTCATGTGTATGCTTACAAATTATCGCGAAATAGAAATTATATATACTCGAACTGACACCCCAACATCACGTGACACACCTATTATGGAAACGTTTATTATTGAAATGCCTATTATTAACGCCATTATTGAAAAAGGAATGGTAATTAAATACTGTAAATATTATTAATAAAAATATACCTATTTAGGAAGGGTAATAAACTTCGATGCAAACTGGCTGAATGGGACACTTTTGTCTGTGCCGTCCAATATTCTTCGAAGTTCCCATTGAACATACAATGAATTTACAGAGTATCTTAAAGCAAATGATAATCTTGCAGCCATTCCCCGAGTATACAGATTTATCGACTCTTCTAATTTTGTAGAGACCGCTGGAGTTAAGCGGTAATAGCTATGCAGTTTTAAATGCTCATGAAGTCTTTTCCTTAGATAGTCCTTTTGCGCCACTGTCATGGGTAAAGATACCCATGAATTGCTATTGAAGTATTCATAGGTCAAGCTTTCAGCTTTATTTAAAATGGCTAACAAATTTGTGGTTTGCATTATGGTTTTTTCTTTCCTGATGTTACCACATTTGAAATTGCTAGCAACTTTTTGTGCCCAAGTCGTAAACCCAGTCAGTCCTAGACGGAAATTGATGGTTTCATTGTTTTCATCAACATCTCTCGTTAATAAATAAAACTCGTTTCGTGACGGCAACCCCCAAAGATTGACCCCAAGAATAATCCAATTTGGATAGTTTTTTAATGCTGTAAATACATCTTCGGTAGTTTTATACGCTTCTGAAGCAGATGTCTCAAGCTCTACAAGTCCATCGTGTGTTTCAAATTCTTGTTTCATTTTCTCGGGTGTTTCCTTTAATTTCTCGATTTCTTTAGTAATAGCCAAAGCTTTAAGGTGCAGAATTAAAGGATCCACTTCCTTAGCAGCGTACTCCTTGTCTTTAGCATCTTTTTCTTCTTTTTCTTTTTTAAGTTCTTCAAGAGTCTTACCTTCAACAAGATGGTTTGAAGGTAATGAAAATAAAGCCGGTACAGATTGAATACCAGCATCTGTCGTTCCTACAATATCAACAACATGACAAATAGATTTCCCTTCGTGTAATCGAAGGCCTCTTCCAATCATTTGTATAAGTAAAGGACGAGACTTGGTAGGACGGACAAGAAACAACGAATCGATATTGGGTATATCAGTACCTTCAGTGAATACAAGAACATTACATAAGACTTCAATTTTACCATTTTTAAAGTCTTTAATGATCTCCAGACGTTCATATTTATCAGTTTTTCCTGTCACATATTGGGCGTTAACACCTTGCTCTTGAAGCACTTCACAAAGACTTTTAGAATGCTCTATATCTACACAAAACATAAGCGTTGATTTTAATGAAAGTTCTTCCTTTAATTGCAAGTAAGATAATGCAACCTTTAAGTTGATGTTATCATCATTGACCACCTCCGAAAGCCTTTTAACAACATAATCATTATTTCTAGTGGTTACTTTATTAAGATTCATATCTGTTCTAATGGTATAAAATTTAGCATCTGCCAACTCTTTATTCTTTACCATGGTAAAAAGATCACGCTCAAACACAATTTCATCAAAAACAGTCCCCAAAGTTTTGTCATCACTTCTTTCCATGGTTGCAGTACACCCAATGACGTATATTTCCAGCTCAGGAGTATCTGCTTTAAAATATCGCAAGATCTTTAACCAGGAATTAGCTACCAGATGATGACATTCGTCTAAAATAATCGCCTTGAAATCATCAGGATCGTATTGATTCAACCGAGTCGCCCTGATCAATGTAGGTACAGAGGCTACGATGACATCACTGGTAAAAGTGGGCTTATTTATACTCATATCGATCTCTACCTTCATGTCAGGATTCACCTTGGACACTGTAGCTGCTGCTTGTTTGACAAGTTCTTCTTTATGAGCAAGTACAAGCACCTTATCACCTCTTTTGGTGGAAGTTTTGGGGATTTGAGGAATCAAAGAAGCAAACACGATGGTCTTCCCACCACCTGTGGCCATGACAAACGCTGGTCGTTTGACACCTCTTTCAAATGCCAGAGTTAACGCATTGAGTGCTTTTACCTGATAGTCTCTAAGAACTATAGGGGACGACACTCCTGCTAATTTTGATACCGCTTGTGGCCTTAGCATATGTTTCACCGATAAGGTTGGTTTGATCGCGCACTGATGCGCCTCGACACTGTACTGTTTTTGCACGAGCCTCATCATGATGTATGGTAGCAGATTTTTTGTTGATATTAGAAGTGCACTTTCTTCTGGGACAGAGGGAGATTAGTATAGATGTAATTCCAATTAAATCAATACAGCAGTACCCTAAGTTTGGGACTGTGTGTCTCGAACGTGTAGAGCGCCGCATTACCTAGAATAGTAAGCGAAAACGCACAATCTAGACTAATATTAGGTACATTTATTAACTCTTATAAATATCTACTTTAGACCTTTTAAAAACATTATGGTAATACATATCAGAGGCATCTACTTGCTCTACATTATCGTCATCATCTGTGTTTGGTGCTTTGGTGTTCATGATTACATACGTTCCATCTTCTCTGGTAATATCATTATTTGGTCGTATGAAACTACCGGGGTTAATAACAGTTACATTTTTAATAACCTTTGCAAAGTACTTTAATTCTGAAGGTATAATAAGAATATCTGGCAAAGAATCACCTAATTCTGCCAACCCTAAATACGATACCTCTAAGGTTGAACCACCTATTTTAGTTTCAGCCAACTCTTCAGCCATGAGACCATCAATTTGTGATACTTTTGCAGCCAAATCCTTTGGTGGGATATGATTTTTGTTGATAGATCCAGGGAAACTTGGATAGTACCTTCTTTGTTCAAAGATATGGTTGGTAATTCTGTCAAATCTATTTGTTAAAATAGGAGATTCATCATTAAATTTGACCACATCTTTAAGATCTTTAAAAACATCCAAATTTGAGCATCCAAATAAAATTTCATTAATGGAAAATCCCGATGGGTTAGGGAATACTTTAAAGTTTTTTGGTAATCCCAAACTTTTCCTATCAAAAGAATCTTGTGGGTAAGAACAATGTTTAATGGTAGCATCTCTTAATGAAGGAACCATAATCACTTGAATCTTTGGATTAATAGTTTTCAAAATTGGGGTTATTACCATTTTGAATACTTCTTCTAAATTGTTTGGCTGTTTTGAATCACCAGGTAATTCAATATCACCATCTTTAACTACTTTATTATTTAAATCAAGAAATGGGCCAAACATAATTACTACATCTGGTTTAATATGAGTATTTAAACGATCAATGAATTGAGCCAATTTATCATAATTCAATCCATTCAGATTGCAGTAAGGACCAGAAGTAATAACAAACTTAACTCCTTCAGATTTTTGCATGGTTTTAAAATCATTTAATTCTTCAATATTAGAAACTGGTGCTCCTAATTCAGGTAATGGGAGAGATTCTTCGACAATAAATGCTTGACCAGTGGGGTTTTTACCCTTTAATACAACGATTTGGCCTGGGAAAAAGGAAAATCCTTTCAATTTATTAAGATCAAGCGGAACTCTTTGTCCAATACCTCCTAATCTTGAAGTTTCTAAGAATAAGGAAGACAGATTCAAATCTTGAGATAAAGAAGTATCATAAGTAGGAGAATCAGGAACAATTCTTCCACAACAGTACACTTCTTGTTGAGTACTCATACAAGGATTAGCAAAGGTGATTTCTTCATTTTTATGGTGCTCTTGATAAAGCTGTGTGAATGTAGTAATCTGATCATCTAACATATCTGCATTTTCAAGTAATTTCATTGACATGGTTCTGAATTTGTATTTGGAAGCATCAAAGTTTGTCGAAATGGCTATTCTTGAATTTGAATCAGTTAAATCGTTATCATACTCGTCGATGTCTGTAGTTGAAAGAGACTCTAATTTAGTATGGGAATCTTTTTGTACAGATTTTAACGGTGTTCTTTGGAAAGTATTGTTGGCGGTTTGATATCCCGAAGGAGACGAATCGAGCTTTGTAAGAGGAGTTTTAAATGGAGTTTCATCGATTTTTCGAACTTTTTCATTGACAGGACTTGAAGAATTCAATGGTGTAAGCGGCTTTCTCTTTATACCCGAACCGTGATCTTTGACTTTCCTCATAGATGGAGTAAGCTTTGATTTGGTTAAATTTTTTTGCAAATATTGTTGAAAAGCGTCTAAATTTGGTAGAGTTAAGTCAACTTCTTGGTCTACACCATTGACATTATACGTTTCCCATTGGACGTAAATATCGTCGGTGGAAAGCTGGAAGATGGATTTTAAGTTGTTTAGCCTGTCGATGACATCGTCGGTGAGAGTACCCAAAGGGCCGAAGGTCTTTATGAACTCTTTTTTACTGGTATCTGACATGGTGAAATAAATATAAGACGCGGTGGTTTACGCGGTGTAGATTTTTATTGATATTCTACGCTAAATACAAGAAATCGTGCCCAGACCAAAAAGGTCTGAAGGTGTAGCAAGACTAAGAGATTGGGTAGAGGAGGGGAGGAAGGTTATTAGGGGGAGGAAGATGGGATTAGGCGGTGGAAGCAGTTTTGTTTGTAGCTTCGGTATCTTTGGCCACTTCGGCGGCTTCTTCGGCGTCTTTGGCGGTTTCTTTAACGTCTTCAGCATCTTTAACGTCTTTAGCTTCTTCAGTCTCTTCTTTAGTTTCACTGTCAGCACCAACTGCTTCTTCTTTAGCATCTTCACCTTTCTCTTCTATAGCCTTGCCTTCTTTCCCTTTACGGAACTTCTTCACTTCCTTATTACTGTTGAAACTGTTCTTTCTCTTGGTAACATCGTTGATTCCGAATCTCTTACCGTTTTCTTTCATCTCTTGGAAAGTTAACAAACTCATCTTTTTAAGCAAATCTTTCTTTTCAACAGCATCCTCTTTGACAATTCCTGAAGGATAGCTAATCTCAATTTCGTTCAAGAAATATTCAGCATCTTCAAGAGTCTTAAATTCTACATCAACAACACCAAAAAATTCCTTGGTAGCTCTATTTCTTACTCTACGAATGGAATTAAGTTCCTTTTCTTTTGGTAAGTTTGGAGTGATTTTAGAGAAGAAGTCTTCCAAATCTTCTTGAGTAGTCTCTTTTGGGAACCCTTCAATATGAATGGAGTTTCTCTTTCTGATGTTTTTCAACTCATTAAATTCTTTTAAAGGATCTTTTCTTCTGATCATATCATTATTAGCACTAAGAATCAACTTGGATGATTTTTTTAACGCCTCGATGACTTTTTCTTCTGGTCTATATTGTCTCATTCTGCCAAAGGTAAGAATTGTCTTTAACTCTACCCACCCATCATTTGATTGATAAATTTTAAACAAAAATCTATCTGTTTGTAAGTTACTGTCGGAAAAGTAGAATTCTACTTGTTTAATGACTTTTTCGTCGAAATCTGCTTCTTGATAAATGTTATCACTCATGGCTGATTTATTTTTCACCGCTGTCCATCTGATGGCTATTGAATTTGGGCATCACACGCCCACCCTACACCATATAACTCTGAGATCTCAAATTTCAATGTTCAAGAATGGCTTCACTTCCATCTGTTTTAAGGCAAAAAGAACTTATTTCAAATTATGAACTTATATTAAACAAAGTCAAGGAAATTAGTGTTAAGCACTCAAAAAATCCTGTGGATTTGGTTGCAGTTTCAAAATTAAAACCGCTGAGTGATATTTTAACCTTATATAATCATGGTGTTCGTCATTTTGGTGAAAATTACGTTCAAGAATTAACAAATAAACTGAAAGAATTACCCAAAGATATCAAATGGCATTTCATTGGAACCTTGCAAACAGACAAATGTAAGATCTTAGCTAAAAACATTGAAAATTTATATGCAGTTGAAACCATTGACTCTTTGAAAAAATGTAAGAAATTAAATACTCATCGTAAAGAAGTTGATGGACTGGTTATCAATGTTTTCTTACAGATTAACACCAGTGGAGAAGACCAGAAATCAGGATTTTCTTTAGGTGAAAAACAATTGCTTTATGAATCTGTTGAATACTTACTTAGTGAAGAATGTACTCATTTAAACCTTCAAGGTCTTATGACGATTGGTTCATTTGCAGAATCGACCCAGCTGGAAGAGAATAAGGATTTTAAGGCGTTGGTAGATTTAAAGAATGAATTAGATGAAAAATATAGTATTAATTTAAAGACAAGTATGGGGATGAGTAATGATTTTGAAGACGCTATTAGACAAGGTAGTTCGAGTGTTAGAGTTGGTAGTTCAATTTTTGGGGCTAGACCACCAAAAGGAGCTTAAAAAGATAATAAAACATATATTACTTCTTTACTTCTTTCTCTTTAATAATTTTTTTAATGGGCTTTTTTTCTTGCTACTATCAGAAGTTGCACTAGGAGTAGGAGTGTTTTCTCTATCGACATTTGGTTCAGGAATATCTTCTTCATCTCCTACAACATCGTCAATAACTTGTTGAGCTTTAGCTTCAATTTCTTTAGCTTTAGTAGTCACATCTTTAGAACTGTTTTCGATATTTTCAAAATCTTGTTGATATTTGTTGGTAGTAGGAAATTTAGATGGATCGATATGGCTATTGTCATCAATAGTAGCAAGAACTTCTGAAGATGATTCTTTACTTGGAACTTTGATTACTTTATCGGTTCTATCTTTAAGTTGACCTAAAGATCCAATATTTTTCAGAACACCAGTAGCAACTGCAGTTGAAACAATTGGTTCTTCAGAAACTGGAGCTTTACCAGAAGCAATATCTTTAATTTTACTGATGGTTTGAGGAGCACTTAAAGATTCCCAGCCATCGTCATTGAATTTAAGATTAATGTCACCTTTAACTTTAGAAGAATAATAATCTCTTCTTAATTTAACATCATTGTCAATAAAGTCATTTTCCCATTCTGTTTGGGTTTTGAAATATTGGAAGACTTTACCCAAAACATACCAAATAACGAAAAATGAATGTTCAGTAAAGAATAAAATTGCAATTAAATGGGATGATTTAATATTAACACTGGCGTTATCTAAAGAGAATTGACCTAAACTCTTAGGAGGTTGAACACCATGACGGTAGAAACTAGTAACAGCAGGAGAGATGATTGAACTCAACCAAGTTAAGATGAATAAAGCATAATTCCATGGGTAAATAGAATCAACTCTTTGAGGAATTGGAGCTCTGAAATATTTACCATTTAATAATTTCAAGTAATCTAATTTCAAAGTGATGAATAAGAAAACTAAACTAATTAAAGGACCTAAAGACCAAACTGGACCAAATAAAATCAAATAACCATAAACAATACATAAGAATCTAAAATCATCATTAACACTATAAGTAGGTAATGTAATGTAAGATCTGATTTTATTTAAAGCTACAGCTTCACTTTCATTTTGTTTTGGCTCATAATCAGATTTTTTCAATAAACCAGTAACTAATTTAATGATTTGTGGTAAACCATATTTCAAAACTAATTGAATTACTTGATTAGTAACCATAAAATAAAAGTATTGAAGATTTAATCTTTCTTGATTCATATTGAAATCTTCTTGGTTTTTAATATGAGTTACATATTTATAATAAAAGGCATTTGAATTTAAATTTGAATCTAAAGTAGATTTAAGATTGATTAAATTAGGTTTAATTAAATGGGCAAATGGTAAATAGATGAAACTAGTGATAATTAATGGCATATAACTAGTCAAGAAGTTTAATACAAATTGTTTAATTAAAACAGAATTATCTTTAGTATAAGAATTCTTATGACCTTCAAATTTAATTAAAATATCTGAGACCAAGTTAAAAATAATAGTTAAAATTGGAACAAAAACAGATAACAAAATAGTTGGGGTTAAAGTAATAAACGACTTACCAGGACCATCATAAACTTCAGTTAAAAAGATTTCTAAGCAGAAACAACCTAATTGATAACTAATTAAAATGGCTGCGAAAAAAAAAGCAATTGGAACAAATGCTAATTGTTTCAAAAATTTATAACCTTGGTAATTTGATTTATGGATGAATTGTGATTTTTCATTATAGTTTTCATTAATATCGTCTAAATCAGAACTATGATCTTTAATATAATGGAAATTTGAGCAGCCCCAATAACTAATTAAATAGTTTTCTCTTTTCTTCCAGAAACTAATGAATAAAGTCCCCCAAATTAAGTTGATAATACAAAATGTAAAACTAAACTTATTCTTAGATTTCAAGTAACTAATGATTCCAAAAACAGATAAAAAGAATAACCAATTAATTAAAAATTTGAAAAATTCAAAATATAAAGCAACATGAACACCAAAGTTTTCTTTCATAAAGTTGCTGCTTGGGTTTTGGTAGCTAATTAAATGATTTATAGCATCCTTATAGGCGTTTTTATTAAACATAATTGGAGTAATTGGAGTAATTGAGGTGATTTTCTTATGAGATGTCAAATCCAAATCATTCTTGGTAGAATTAATCAAGTATTCATAGATAATTCTTAATTTATCAGATTGAGTTTGAATCGAAGAAGAAACTCCGAATTCGAAATCTCTAATCAACTCAATTTCACACAATTCCTGATACTTTGCCGACGAAATTTTTAAAAAAAGTAAAATGGAATCAGCGTCGTTATCTTTAACTTCCACATAAAAGCCCTTATCATAGAATAAATTGATCAATGAGCTTAATTCTTCGTCGACTTCCTTACTTTTGTAAGCAATGACGAATTCTGTACTTAAATCTTTGTCTTGACTCATGATAAGTGGTTTTTCAAAATTCAAGCAATGATATAATGAAGTGAAATTTATAGCCGCAATGAACAAATAGCCGCAACCATCACTGAAATGGGGCCCTTCCAGGACCGTGGCCAGGCCCACCGTGGTGCGGCAGGAGCCAGCGAGACCCCACCACCCGACCGCGCTTGGTCTCTCAACGCGGTTCTGTTTCGTGGCCTTTGCATTTGATGCGCGCACGCCCTCCAACCCACCCCATACGCACCAGCAGTCATTTATCTAATCCCATCTCAATGTCCCATCTCCTCCACATCATAAAGCACAAGACCAAAGTAAGTGGAATCCAAAACCAATAGATGATCATAGTGTATTTTGGCGTCCCTGGATATCTGTCTGTTCCCGTATCTATCTACCACAGGTGGTATATTGAACCTACCCTACTGAACGGTCCCGCTGTCGATAAAAGCCCACCTTCTTAAAGCTGCTCCTAGTCCCTGCACTCCTTTCTGGTCCTACGATGTCTCCGATGTCTCGAACTACTATGAAACTTTGATACTTTGATACTATGATACTTTGATACTATGATACTTTGATACTATGATACTTTGATACTATGATACTACGATGTCTATGATACTACTATACTACTATGATACTATGATACTTTGATACTACTATACTGTCCCTGCCCCTCCCTTCTGGTCCCTTCTGGTTGTCTCCCTCGTCTAGTCCCTACGTCCTTGTCTAGCCCTTTTGCTCTTCTCTGACTAAGGTACACTAGTCGTCTATTGGGGCTTCCTTATTTTGGTCTTGTGCTTTATAGTGTGCTCGTTTATACTCATACATTTCATCTATATACCTCTCTATATAGCCTACCAGTCGACATAACTCTTTCCTACAACTCGGAAAACCCGTACTTGTCCATTCTTCATTTCACTCATCTTGTAACTTTCCTTTTTGATTTGCCCATGATGGTGTTCAAATACCTTGAATTTATCCTTTTTACTGTCGTATTCATATACGATTGCTGCAAGAATATCTTCTTCTCCAACTACAACGGTCTTAGAAGTTAGATTCTTATGTACTTGGAATTTCCCATTCTTAATACACAAGATATCTCCGGGCTTAACTTCATCAATTTTAGCAATATTATGGTTATTGCTGTTTTTATAAATGGTTACTCCAAATGATTTATTACCAATTGGTTCAAGAACGTTTGGTAATCCAGCAAATATTCCTTCTGTAAATGAAGTTCCTTTGAAATTAATACAATTATTCAAGATTTGATTTCCATATTGTTTATAATATTTATCTAATAAATCTTTTCTAATTATTGGTATTGGCTTTATAAAAAAATTGGTTACTTTAACTGTAGTTCTAGGATCTTCTAATTCATATTCTAATTCAAAAACTAGTTGACTCAAGTCGTGAAATAAAATATAGTAATCCTTATAAATCTTTTCTCTGTTACCTCTTTTAACAAGTTTATTAGAATCGATTTCATAGATTAACTCACTACCAATTTTACCTGTAAGGAATTCTGGTAATCCATCCTTTAACCACCAATTGCTAGTACTACTAATGTTACCTATTTCATATTCTAAAGGCTCAAGATAAGTTTCTGCAAGCAGATGCTCTTTTTTACCTGAAATTTCAGTTGAAGAACGTCTAATTGAGCCGATTGAGCTACCGGTGAAAGACTTGGTAAGACTAGGAAGATCAGTAGAGGTTCTAGTAGGAGCAGCATGAGTTGGTGGTGCAGGAGCAGCTGGTGGTGCTGGAGCAGATGGTGGTGCTGGAGCGGCAGGAACTGCTGGTGGAATAGTAGAAGGAGCCGCGGGTGGTGCTGGAGCAGATGGTGGTGCTGGAGCGGCAGGAGTGCTGGTTGGTATAGATGGAGGAAAAGCTCCCGGAACTGGAGGTGAAGTGAATGATTGATCAAATTGGAACTCATCTTCTGAGTCCAGATCAGCAACTTCAGGGACAATAGGCACTTGAGGAACTGATCTAGTAGGTACCGGTGGTGCAGTAGATGGAGATGAAGGTACTGGTGGTACTGGTGGTAAATCAGGTACAGCAGGACGTTCTCTTGGAGTCTCGGGAGCCTGAGTGATTGGTGGAGGGCCACTAGGCACATCAGGAACCTTTGGCACATCAGGAACCTTTGGCACATCAGGAACCTTTGGTACGGCAGGAACCTTTGGTACGTCAGGAACCTTTGGCACATCGGGTACTCTAGGCACATCAGGAACCTCAGGAGAATCAGGTACTTGTGCATCAGGTACTTCAGCAGGTGTAGGAGGTAATGGAACCGATCTGGTTGCAGCCAAGTCGTCGCTTTCCTCTACAAACGTCTTATTAGCCAAAAGAGATTCTGATGAACCCTTCAATTCAGAAACATCAGCATCAGCTTCATAACCTGTAGTTTCAGCTTCTAAAGGTTCACTGACAGGTATTTTAGAAGTAGGAACCTTAATTTTTGGATCCTCACCACTATCTGAAATGGCTGTTTTAGCACTAACCGGAGGAATTGTTGGAATTGGCGGTTGTGGACGAGTAGAAATATCAGTATCACTTTCATCTTCTCCCATAGATGAAGTTTCTTTAGGAATCTCTTGAACGTCTACAAACCCTTCCAGATCATCGTCTTCATGAACCTCTGGCTCAGGCTCTGGGGCAGCTTTTTTCTTAAGTTTCTCCAATGCCTTTGGATCTGCAAATGGCATTATAGGAACAGGAGCAGCATTTGTATCATCCAGTTCCAGTTCTTGTTCAGGTTCTGGAGCCCGATCCTCAGCTGGTTTTGATGTCAGAGAAGGTGCAGCCAGACCAAAAGAAGGCATTCCCATCATGCCAAACATGTTTCTACCACCAGAGATCTTGGCCATTCTTTCTACTAATTTCCGTCTTCTTAAATCTTCATCTTCAACTTCTGGTTCTTCGTCCTCTTCCTCGTCTTCAAGAACGGATTCTTCAACTGAGGCACCGGTGTGATTGGTTCCAACATGACTAGAGCCAGTATGGTTGGTTCCAACATGACTAGAGCCAGTGTGGTTGGTTCCAACATGACTGGAACCAGTGTGATTATGCTCAAGAGAAACATGGTCAGCTGAACCATGGTCTAAAGATGATCTTCTATCTAAGGATGATCTTCTATCCAAAGAAGAACGGCTTTGGTCCAACAGTTTTCTAGATGAAACAGCATCATCATCTTCCACATCTTGTGGTTCTGCTTCAGCAGATTGAGATTCGGCCCTCTCTTGTGCTGCTTTAGCTCTTTCAGCCTTCTCTTTTTCAGCCTTTTGCTTTCTTAATTCGGCTCGTTGAATAGCTGCAGCCTCTCTTTCAGCTTCTTCTTGTTGACGTTTCTGTAATAAAGCAATTCTTTCTTTCAAACTAAGCTTTGTTTCCTCTGGTTCTTCTTCATCGTAATTAGTGGTGGACGATTTAACCACCTCTACATCTTTAGGAGCCTCATACTTATTGGCACCTCCACCAATAAGAAACGAGGTGTCTCTTGGTTTAACTTGTGGAACATAAGACGATTTGGCCGATGCGATGAACTGCTTGTTGATAGCATAAGGATCATCACGTTTCTGGAACCCCATTGGCATTGGCGGTTTGGCACCCGAACTGTTACTGGCCACGTTACCGTGGGGCAGTGCGGTTGAGCCAATAGATGGAGGTTTTACAGAAGAGTCAATTGAGCTTGAAATTGGTTTTTCTTTGACAGGTGATGAAATTGGATCGTCTTGTTTCGGTGGAACAGGTTTCGATATGTGTTCTGGCTCGGAATCTTCAGATACTTCGGGGTCTTGAACCTGGGGTTCTTCCGTTGTAGAGGCCTTTTCCGGCAGTTCTGTGGGCTCTAACTGTTCCACCGGCTCAGGAACTGGCACCAGCTCTTTGACAGGCTCTTTAGCACCGGAAGTTTCAGCCAATTGCACAAAGTTCTTGGGAAACATCCCGCTGTTCCCATCATAGGTACCCGAGTACCACTCGTCATCTTCGACAGCAGTAACGGTGATTAATTGACCAGCGGTGAAATTCAAGTCATCTTCGAAATCTGACTTGTAATCGAAAAGCGCTTTGACTTTAAATGGCACACTTGGAGACATCTACAAAGCAATTGGGTTCTCCTAAACAAATTGGTGAGAATGACGAGGGTTGGTGATTTGCCGTGCACACGACTTTCTCCAGAATTTGCGATAGTGAGAGAAAAGTGATTGAAAAAGTTGGTTGAAAAACATGAACAGTAAGAAACCGGTATCGTCTACGATAACGGTGACTCCGCTGTTGTTGGCGGAAATGGTTCCTCGGAAGACGTTTTCGTATCACCAGGGGGCATCTATCACCTCTTTGGATTTCGACGATTCGGGCCAGTATTTGGTGTCCTCAGGCATAGACAAGAGCATCCAGCTATACGATATCCACAAAGGTATCCATTATAAAGACATCCAATCACAAAAATATGGGGCTTACCATGCTAAATTCACTCATAAAGACTTGAACTGCTTATATCTTTCGACCCCGACGGCGGATTCCGCCGATGTGGACCATGCTATCAGATACCTTTCATTGTCGGACAAGAAATACATACGATACTTTAAAGGCCATAAGCAGCAAGTTTTGGCGTTGGATGTTGATCCTGTGCACGATATGTTTGTTACGCTGAGTATGGACGGGACGGTGAAGATGTGGGATGCCAGGGTATCGACTTGTATGATGAATGTGGAGATTGGATACCCTAGTCTTGTATGCTACGATCCACATGGGATTGTGTTTGTAGTTGCAAAATGTCCCTTGGGGGAGAAAACGGGGACGTTGCAGTTTTTCGACGTTAAACATCATGAAACTCCCTTCCTTATATCTACCATTCCCAATGATAATGGCAGTAAATGGACCAAAGTGGAATTTTCCAACGACGGGAAGCTTTTGATGATTGCAACCAATTCCAACATGACGTACATTATAGATGCGTTTCTGGGTCAGTTTATCACCGCTTTACAAGTAGGTTCTACAGCCCATGCTAGTGATTATGAGTTCAACTCCAATTATCCATTTACTGGATCTGCATGTTTTTCACCTTGTGGGAAATACGTAATTGTGGGATCTACCAAATCAACGCTTCTGTACTTTGATTTGAACAACCTTAAGGCTTCAGAAGGATCTAAAACCATCAAGTCTACCGATAATCCTAGACGGTTATTACCTTATGAAGTCATCACCACCAACCAAGGTATACCCAAAATCCTTGTATTTAATCCTAAATTATTAATCATGGCCTCTGCCGACAATTCAGTCACTCTTTGGCAACCTGAAACTGAATATAATAAAGTGTAAAATAGACATCTTGTAATTTTTCGCAGCCATTTCTTTGTCTCTATCTTTTCTGCTTCACCACTCTGAAAACGCTATGAAAATCGCACCTCATCTTGCCAAACTAATCTGCAATCCTGCTAATAAACACATCCATGTCGCCCCAAATCCTTTGATAACACCACCAAAACATACTAAACCTGCATTTACTTCCCATGAGCAATTTTTAAAAAATCGTCCTGAGCCTGTATATACTAAGTTGCACCTAAAACCCCAGACCATCTCAGATATCAAAGGTATCCAGTCCATTGCACATGCTCATTTTAGGGCTTTTGAGTCTCCCAAACTTCCACTTCTAGTGGATTCTGACTACTTAAGTATCACCTACTATCCTATTACCCATTACCTTTCGCTAGCGAGGAAACTGAATGTGGCTTTGGCATACCATAATGTGCCAATACCCAGATTGAACAACGAGTCATTGGGTCTGGCATTGAACCGATATCAAGGTGAATATAAGAACCATGATTTTTTCAAGAAGAAATCCAATCCCTTGACAACTGCTGTTGGTAGGTCAAAATTCAGAAAGATTATTAGACATGCGCTTCTTGAAGCCGTCAGTATGCCCCAATTTTCAGTAGAGGATGTAAGAGGGATTTACTATTTCCGATGTAAGAAGGTTCCTGTTGATCAAGAGGAAATTGAAGATCTTAAAGAGGGGCTAAAGAAGGGGTTACTGGCTTTGAAAACTCCAGAATTCCAACGAAAGTTGCACGCTAGTGTCCAAAAACAGAATAAAATTCATAATTATGGTAAAACTATGATCAGAGATATAATTCGGGCACCAATGCAACATAGAGGTTTAAGACTACCACCAAAAACACCTTTTTTAAATGATCAAGATAGACTAATTTAATGCATAAATGTACATTACTATATATTACACCAGCTTGGCTTTTGACTCACAAATTCGAAAGGTGATTCTCCATCATGCTTGTATTTGTAGGCATGGAGACAGATTGATGAACCATCTTTGTTTGCATCGGGATTATAAAGGTTTCTATTACACTCTTCACATATTTCTTCTGTTCTTTTACGCTGTATCCGCTCTGAAGCCAACTGTTTGATTTGGGCAAAGCCCTTCTTCGTATCTTCGTCTACTAGCGATAAAATGTCTACAAATTCAACCGATGGAGTGCTGTTCACCTGGTTTAATTCGGGATATTTATCGAATAGTTTATTATAAAGTGATAATTCGAGTTCATTCTTAAGTTTATTAGAAGCGTCCTGTGGATTATATACACGGTCGTTGACTATAGGGAACCCAAGGTTTCTTAAATGAATACGAATTTGATGCATTTTGCCCGATAATGGCATGCATTCAACCACACTTTGGTTAAGTTCCTTATTGTATGTAATTCTTTTAAACCGGGTTGTTGAATCTGTGGTGGTAACTCCCAAGTTTTCTGGCATTAAATAGCCACCATTTGGATTCAAGAGGAAAATAGGACATGTCAAAGATATTTCATTGGCAGGAAATTCACCATGAACTCGGGCAAAGTATATCTTTTGGGTAATATCAGATTTAGAGCCGATTATTTTAATCATTTTTGATGCTGTTTGGTTATTTAATGCAAACATTAGTACACCAGAAGTTACTTTATCTAATCTATGTATTGGCAAAGGATTGACTCCTAGTTCATGTTTAAGAATCTCCGTTACCGAATTATAATAATAACTAGCCACAGGATGTGTTGGCATACCAGCAGGTTTATTCACTACAAGCAAGTCACGTGATTCATAAATAATGTTAATGCTGGTTCTAGGATCATTAGGTGGGATACTATTATCGGTTAAAATGTTAGGTTCATGACAATGTCGTATGTTGAATATAACATCATGTTTACCAATTTTTCTATTTTGTAAATTATCCCATCCTTTAACAAACAGAGGTGTTCCTCGTCTACCAAAATTTTCCATAATGTAGATCTTACTCTCAGCGATTTCCTTCTGAATAATTGCTTCTTTCTCACCAAGATCTTTTGTAAAAATGTCTAAAAGGGTCCGATTTTCCCACCGGGTCTTAATATGGATTTTGTTTGTTTTGTAGTAAGGAATTACCTTCCTAAACCCATTTTCAAAGAGATAAGTAGGAGTAGAACTCATGAAAATTTTTCATACATTACTATAAACTGCGCGCTTATCAAGCGATTTTTTTGCAGCCATTTCTACACCTGGTAGACTAAGCTGTGTGGTTAACTATACATATATAGATCACCTGGAAGCCTTTTTTTTATATAACACTCCATCTAAAATTTAATATACAAATTAGCTGGAAGCTGGTAAAACATTGGCCTTATTTTTACCAACGACATTACCTGGTGGATCGTATTCACACACAACGTAAAGTCCCCAGTTTTCAGCTCTACAATCTTTATAAGCACAACCAACTTTAGTAGTTGATTTCCAAACAACTTGTGTAAAATGGTCGTATGTATTGGCAGAAGAGTAATCATATTGTTCACCTTCGACGTACCAAGCTTTAACAGCGGAAGGTCCATCTTTAAATCCAGCGGCTAAGTTTTCACCGTATTGACCATGGGTATGAGTTAAAACACCAGAACAATCGTAATTGTCAGCATTGTTTTGAGCATATTCGTAAGCACCTTCATCCCAGGTCAAATCTGGAGACCCGTGGATGGCTCTATATTTATTATGGGCGTCTAAAATAGCTTTAGCAAAATCTGGATCTTCTCCTCCGACATCAGTAGAACCGGAAGAACTTGAAGAGGAAGTGGCAGATGTGGAAAGGGTTGTTGGGTTGTAACTTGGTGAAGAAGCTGAAGAAGCAGGAGCGGTAGCTATGGTGGTACTTTCTACAGCGGAGGTATAACTTACAACATCATCGTCATCACTATCGTCACTTTCATCAGAAGAGGATAAAGAAGAGCCAATTCCAAAGAATTTAAGCCATTCATCAACTTTTCCTTCCGAAAGTAAAGAATCTAAATTAATGTCAGAATCGGAATCGGTATCAGCTGGTGCAGTTGCTGCATTAGCAACAGCATTGGCGGTATCAGCAGCAGTGGCAGAGGCAACAGCAGTGGTGGCTGCAGTAGTATCTGCATTATTGTATTTATCAATACTACCTAAAAGCCAGTCTAAAAATCCTCTTTTAGATAAATCAGTTTTGGACTCATCGGATATAGGTGCTGGAGCTGCGTTAACAAGGGAGAGAACAACACTTGCCGCTATTAAGGACGAGTATCTCATAAGGAAAGAACAAAAAACTATAGAACTTTTCAGGGTAGTTGAAAGAATTTATACAACGAAGGTCATCTCCTCTTTTAGGAAACTTTCCATTAAAGGAAGCATTCAACAGTTGCAAAAAATTCCTATTTAGGCAATGATATAGGATGTCGCAAACCATCGATCGACACCCGACATGTGTCGCGCCTTCCTATTTAGGTAAAGTTATTGTGAAATCATAAACAATAGAAGGTTAAAGTACAGATCAGTTGCAACAAAGGTGGAGATATCAAACCATCATAGGAAATATGTACATTGAATTCTAACTAAAATCTAGACCTTTTAAAACTTCCCCCCAAAAATTTCCCTTAAACATAACGCTATAACCTCGGCGACACCACCTCCTGTGCATTTGACAATTATTTCAAATGCTTTATCACCATCTCCTATACTCTTAATTGATATTAAAGTACCATAATTAGCATTTTGTGTGTGTAAGATACCAGACGCAAGAATTAAGATCTTATTCAGTGCATCTTCTTCTTTAAACACTACATAAAAATTTAACCTTTGAACCAATCTTACTATATTAGAAAGATTATAAGTATGAGAGGTTTCGATTTGAGCTGTATTTTCACCTTGGTTATTAGGTAATAATTGATTGATTTGAAGCCATCTAGATTTAAACTCATTGATTTGTAACTCTGATGGTGTCATTGATTTTAAGACATTAACTGGAAGTTTCAAATTTAATTGATTAAATGAACCTCCACAATTAAATGAAAATGACAAGATAGGCGATTCATGTAATTCGATTACATTTCTTATCTTGATCTCAAATTCAATAAATGATTTGTCTTCGATCGTTTGATCAGGTGAATGACTCAAACTTAAGAGATAATTAGGGTTTACGGGACTAGTTAAGTTCTTTACGTTTAAAAGTCTAAAACTTGTTAACTTGTTTTTAGTAGTTTTGTAAGAAGTATTAATCAAATTGAGTCGATAAACTAATTTAAAGTCTTCTAATTTTGTAATTTTATAAGTGATTTTAATAAGTTGATTTTCATAAAAAATTCCGGCGTCGTAATGTAACATTCTATGATAACCATTAAACCAATTTGGTGAAAGAATGGTATCATTAAATGGATTTTCAACTGAATCATCACCCATGCTAGCATTGGTAGCATTAGGGGTTGCTATTTTATTTGCTGCTACTATTGAAGAATTTTTTGTACCAACAATATTATTAATGGTCCCCAAACGAGCTAAAAGATGATTTTGTTTGGCTTCGAATGGTGGTAAGCTCTTGACTATAGATTTCAAGTTTTTGCAAGAAGTGAATAATCTCAAGTATTCACCAGCTCTAGTTTGGATTTCTAAATCAACAGAATTACTTTCTATCTCCAAAAGATCAATAATGTTAGGAATAAATTCTTCATCTGGATAATTTACAAGAAATTTTAAAAATGTGGATAACATTATAGCTCTACAAGATAAATTGACTTTTAAGTAACAATCATAAAGAATTTGAAATTGAGTTAAAGGAGGGAATTCTTCCTTCACTGTTAAACCATATTCACCGACGACAAATGATGCCGCTTTAATTAAATTATCAGATAATGCTTCACCATTTGCTTGAAGAGTTTGAAGTTTCGTTAAGATCATTTTTGTAGTTTTACGTTGTAAATCGTCATTATTACATACAATTTGAATAATTCGTTCCCAAATCTCATTATTTAAAAATTCAGTATTTGAATTAAAACTAGGTATGGATATAAGTCTGATCATCATATTAACATACCAAACAGAATCTTTTGCAAACTTTTCTGTTAAAATGGCAATTTTGATAGATAAATCTGATTTTAATTGAAAGTCACAATATGGGAAATAATCTATAAATTTATTGATAATGACTTGATAATTATCTTCATTGGTGATAATATATAAAAGATCAAGGGTTTTTCTCTTGATACTAATGTCTTTGTCATTTAATAACTTTAAGAATATAGAGAGACTATCTATAATAAGACTTTTATTGGAACTTTGGTTATTTGATCTACCAATTAATTTAATCAATACGTCCAAAGTCAAGTACCTGGTGTTTGTTTCACTCGAATTCAAGAGATTTATCAAAGCCGTGATAGCCCCAGTTATCGCTTCATTTGAAGCCTGCAAAAAAATAGCTAAAGAAACCGACTGGAAGAGAATTGCACTTTGAATATTCCTGTTAGATAACCCTTGGATTGGTTTGGAAGAATTGGCAATAGACTTGGATATAATTGTTCTTAATATGCTCATGTTTTTAGAATCAATTATAAGGTTAGGGTTGATTAAGAAACAAGTTTCAATCAACAGTAAAAGCTTTATGGTTAACCATGGAGCCGGTGTTTTATAGTAATAGAAGTTCTTTTCACATTTTTCAAGCATTACCAAATTGTTCAAATTATTTGAAACAGATGGAATTATACTACTTATATACCCAGGAAATTGATATATTATTCGTTCAATTATAGGTATACTATTTAAAATGATTGAAAAATCATTATTATCATCAATTAATGAGAGAATACGAGGAATCCAGTTGGTATTTTCAGCTAAGATTTGCGGGTAAACCGTCAAAATGGTTTTAAGAGACACCAAAGCCTTCTTTTTGATGGTATCATTGGATATAGGACTGATAACCATGGAATATACTGCCTCAACTAGTTGTAAAATGTCCTCATCCTGGACTTTTTCGAGGTGTTTTGTGGTTTTGGACGGCAAATTTAACTTGGTAGCAATGAAATGAAGCGCTAGGATGTTTGTATCATCATTATTTGCTTTCAAGTCCTTTATTAATTGACTATAGACGAGGTTTAATAATCCATCAATATATTGAGGGACGTTTCCTCTATTATTAACCAACACAGAGATGGCCAAGTACCCGATCTCTTTCTCCTGAAACGCATGCAGAGAGATCAAAGTTATGGCCTCATTGATACCGAATTCAATCAAGTCATCATAGCCTAAAAGGTATATATATATCAATTTACAGATATATTTTTTGCGTTGATAGCCATTGAGGTTGGAGGAATTGAATTTAGTTTGGATATTGTGGATTTCAAGGTTGATACGTTTGCGTTCTTCCTCCTGATGCTGGGAGTTTCGTATATCCACGATGAACTGGGTCAAGCCTTTCATGGACGACATGGGTACGCGCAGCAGATCGAGCGGTCTGGCGATGAAGTAAGGTGCGGTTGGGGCAGGGTTGAAGGGCGTGCGCTCACCAATAGCTTTACCAAGCGCTTTACCGAGCGCATTGGGGAGCGACGGATTCCTGAGCATCGCACGACCTCCGTTTTATTGGCTAGTGCGAAACAAAAACCGAGTGAAAAATTCAACAAACATTATGTCTTCCGTTGGTAAAGCTATCAGTACCAAAGTCGATTGGGCTAAAATCATCAGTTCTTTAGGATTAACCGGTGCTACCGCCAGTTCCTTAACTGCTTTCAAAAAGAGACACGACGAAGCCAAAAAGGAAAACTTGGCCTTGACCGAAAAGCCAGTCCAAGTCGATTTCCAACACTATAGATCCGTTTTAACCAACAAAAAAGTTGTCGATGAAATTGAAAAAGCTGTCAATTCTTTCAAACCTGTCACTTATGATGTTTCCAAAACCTTAAAGACCATTGAAGTGTTTGAAGCCAAAGCCATTGAAAATGCTAAATTAACTGAAAAATCCGTCGTTGATGAAATCAACCAATTACAAGCCACTTTGAAGGATATTGAAAACTCCAGACCTTTCGACCAATTGACTGTTGAAGATGTTGCTAAAGCCAGACCAGATTTGGATGACAAGGTTAACTATATGATCAAGAACGGTAAATGGAACGTTCCAGGTTATAAAGAGAAATTCGGTGATTTGACCGTTATGTAGCATCAATATAGATACGATGAATTTGTGGACGATGAGGACGAGATGGGGGAGAGATTGGGGCGGTTGCTGGGGCTAATTGGGTCGATTGCCAGAGCTTTGCCAGAGCTTTGCCAGAGCTATGCAGAGCTAATTGGCAGTTGAATTGCGTGCAATTGGGTGAGCCTGTAAGTCCTGCAAATCTGCTCATATGTGCTCTAATTACTCTTTTCTGTGTGTTCAGCTTCTCGGTTTGTTCCCCATCTCTCTTTGTTCTCCATGTCTTCTCCATGTCTTCTGTTTCCAGACTTCTTTCCCCGGTGGTAGACCCTTGTGCGCCAATTATGCACAAGCCTACCCAATCCGACCGTTCAAAGGTCTGGGGTATTACTTATGTTCGTCTCTATGGATCAATGCTGGTTATTTAACAGGTACGTCTTACAATTGTCCGTGTGTAATCTACTAATTACTCTGAAAACATTTCAATCCAAGTATTCTCTTGTTCATTAGGTTAAGTTCTCTTTTTCTCTTGTTCTCTTCTTCAATGGGTTGATTGATCCAATATACTCTGACATGCTTAATAGTTACATCAGCACCGTAGATTTACATTTATACTACGTCAATTGCACAAGAACTGCTTATTCAATATCTCTGTGATCATATCTTCAACTATCTGTCTGTAAAGATTGGTCTATACAGTAATGATGAACAAAAATATCATACTCTACATAATTACATTAAAAATATATATTAAATCTTTAACTATAACAAGGCAATCCCCATTCAACTCCACTCATTGCATTCCATCATAGTCCCTGCCTTTAACTACCAAACCAGAGATTAAGTTAGCTTAAGTCCTGCGACATTTTTTAACACCAACAGTAGTAACTCGGCCCAAAATCATCCGTTTCCTTTTTACATTTGTATTTACCCTATACACACATCTATAATCCTACCCTGAAAATCATACACTCATACGTCCTCTACAACATCAAAAACAGACCCCTAAGTGATGTCGCAAGCTCTTTAAACCCGACGACATCTCACCACCTTCCCATCCGCGATCACCGCAAACGGCACCAATTTGCTGCCCCTACACCGCACCATCCGCTGCAACGTGCCGCCTTAATTCCGCCCATCACATCTCTCGCACCACATAACCATACCTCTTTATTAACCTCTGTGGTAAAAAACTAACCGTATCTCCAAGTTCATATCTAGTATTATTAATCCCTTTATCAAAATTACTTGACCAGGAACACGTAATAACATTGCAATGAAATCTTTGCTGAATCTCTGCCAATTTATCAAATAAATCGTCATATAACCTCTTGTCTCGGCGAGATTGCCAATAAAAGCGTGATAAATCATCAATTACAATACAATTGAGTACCTCTTCACTTTCCAGATCCTTCAATTGATCTAAAAGATTCATGAGATCATCATAATCTTTGAATTTAACCAAAGATTGGGTGCCAGAAGGCCAATAATTGTAAGTACTATACACCCGTACACCAGGATCAACCAATTTAAAATAACCTTGATTGCTAATCCAATTAAGCTTTGAAGACCGATTATCAAAGATAATATGACACGTTTTATAATATAATTCAAGTTTAAACTTACTATATATACTATTTACTTGTAAAACATCGAGTTCCCCCAGTGCCGAAAGTGGTTGCGGGTCCCCAGTCTCGAGAGGCTTCAAGCTTTGAGGCCCTTCTACAGGCACATCCACCACATCTGCAGTAATTGAAACCATTTGAACCCGATTAAACAAAACATTTGTTCGTTGATAACCAAATTTAATAACCTATAACAGTTAGCATTAACCATACAAAAAAACTTCGTCAGAAGTCTCGTGATCGTTCCTCTACCATACCTGTTCAAATCGTCTATGTATAGCCATCTCGCGAAAAAAAAATACCCATGCTTTCCATTAACAAACGAATATACCTACCGTTTATATGGATAAATAACACGTTCCATAAGGTGTATGAATCATGGTTGAACCACAGAACACCACAGCGGTTGGTAATTGAAATCCTTATCACGATGATCCCCTTAATTGTATGGTTGATTTTTTTTAGCACCATCAACAAGATACCAACCAAGTGGAAACCCGATATAAATGTAAGACTAGCGATGAGATTAGATGAATTTATATTCGAAAGCGTGCCGGGGAGTGTCATGAGTGTGATATGTATCTTATCTGGAGCATATTTAAGTTATCACAAATGGTACCTTAATAATAACAAACTGCCTTGGACCATACTAGATAAAGGTATTTATGAAGATAAAGAAACACAAATTAATAGTTTCAAGTATAATAAAAACGATTTTCTGATTAAAAGTCGATGGGATTACTTACCAATTTTCATGCTATCATCATCTTGGTTGGTTCTTAATGTTATAACTTACCTCGCACAGCCTACTAATAAGGTGAAAAATATCTTAGCATTAATATTTTATATCATTGGGCATTTTTTAATTGTTCCAATTACGGTTTATTATTTATATTTCTTTCAACCGCCAGGCGTATTAAAACGATTTATAATAGTTATGGGCATTCAAAATATTTGTATAAATTTAACTCATTTACTCTTTCCTAATGTACCACCAATTTATGTACAATATTATGGTGAAAATAAGATTCCCAGTTATGATCTGCCTGGTTATAGTGAAGGATTAACAAGAATCGATTTGAAATTTAAATTTAATCTGGTTGTAAATTATCTTATATTTTATGTTCGATCAGTTGAATTTGGTATAATACCTTCATTACATTCATCAATGTCATTATCAATAGTGTATTTTATTACTTATTTATTAAAGAGTAATGTTATCAAGGTGATAATGATTATTTATTTATTTATGCAAACTTGGTCTTCTATTTATTTGGCACATCATTGGAGATTAGATATTTTATTTAGTATAGTTTATTCTAATTTCTTCTTTTTAATTATTAGAAATGACATTGATCTTACATTGACCAAATTTCGGATTTTGAACGAGAATTTCAGTGTAAAGGGCACAACCATGGGTATGAGGTTGTTTCGAGGGACGAGATGGGAACAGTTTTTCTGTCCTATACCTCAACAAGCGCAAGATCTTGAAGAGGCTATGAAAGGATCTTAAAGAGGCTATGAAAAGGGTCTTTAATTTAATAGATTATATAAATATATCCTAGAGATTGTGCTTGATATTAACATTAAAGCGAACCAACTGGCTTTGAGATTGCCCATATATAGATGTACAATAGACGATTATCTTATCTACTGATGCGGTAAGATCTACTCTGCGATTTTCGCTAAATCGTATTAACGATGGAGGCTCGTAATAATTATAAACCACCAGAAAATATTATATAGAACGATTAAACTAAAAATCTATACATATGATTACACACTTTCATGCCCTATACAAAACTATATAACCTTTAAACGCTTAAAATTTCAACTTTCCCAACTCTCGACCTCTGTCCTATTCGAGCCTTTTTAGCCCCTTGCATCGCACCGCCATTTGGTCCTTCCGCCGGCAGACATCGCTACTTTCCCGTCACTCGCGTCTCGTCAACACTGATGACATAAGCGCCAACAAAGCCGTATTATGATCTAACTACACCAATATTTATTTATCCCCTCTCTTCCTTTCTTCCGCCCCATCTATAATTTCGTCTTCAACTTCGTATCTCGTCTCTCCCCCTAATATTTGCTCTCCTATTCTCCCCCCCTTCGGTGCCTGAAGGATCTCGTCATGGTTTGGTCCCCTCAACCATCTCCACAGCCCAATTTTTCTGTTGCTGCGAAGCGATTTCTTTTTTTCCTCTATCAATCACCATTGAAAAGTTTTTCACGTTTAAATAACATCAGCTATAGCTTAAGTTATCGATTTATTTATTAATTTCTCGGTTCTAACATACTTGTTTAACATTAATTTCATCATATAAGTTCCAAAAAATTCATCATTTTGTCATACACGGCGTCATTTATTTCTCATTGATTGTTTTCGTCACCAAATGATACCTAGATATTATAACAAAAGACTTAAATTAGGGCTTCCCTTTATAATAATAGTGATCTGTTTCCTTGCATCTGTCCATAATATTCTTTTGAAACAAGTGGACCAATTAAAGCTCGAGAATAATGCCTTAAATCTCGTCAAATATAGTGATTTTAATCCCAAATACACCACTAATCAAATACTAAACCATTTAATCAAGGGTAAATCGGTGATAGATAATGAAGATGGTGGAGTTTATTTCCACTGGGATGATTGGATCGACATGTATCCTGCTAATTCCATTTTACATAATTATAGGGGATTAGATGACTGTAAATGTCCTCAAAACCTCATTGATTTTGCATCTGTTAATGGGTATTGGATTGAAAGTTATAACAAAAAGGTTCTTAGAGGAATGGCCAATGTGTTTTGTTCCAAAGAAATTCCTCTGAAGATCTTTTTAACAACTGATAATAGCTTTATTTCGGTACCTGTAGCTGGTAAAAAGAGGTTTGGTCATATGATTTATAACCAAGAACTAGAATCTCTGTCCCAACTTTTGATTGACCAATTAGAAAAAGTTAATGGGCTTACCGATTCTTTAAAAGGACGTCAACATATTGAAGTTTACCCTATGAAAACTTTAAATAAAACTGTTCCCCTTAAATTTAATGATTTTTATCTTGATCCAGATCATGAGATTTTACAATTAAACGAACTTAATGATCTTGGAGAACTTGATGAAAAGGGTCAGAGATACCTTGAATTTTTGAATTATGCTAATGAATTAGTTGAAAATTCTGACCGTTATTTCAAATATCCCTGGATTATAACTGATATAGTTCAAGGAAACTCTCATCATTTAGCGTATCCATTTTTCAAGAGATTCATTGGAATTAGAGAACGTCAAAGTATCATTCAACATATGATCAGAAATTGGTTTCAATTTGCTGAAGCTATAGGAATCCCTCTGTGGATTAATTATGGTTCATTATTAGGATGGACTTATAATGGGATCAATATGCCTTGGGATACTGATGTAGATGTTCAAATTCCTATTAAATTCCTTGATATTTTAGCACAGAATTATAACCAAACTCTTATAATCGAAAACCCCAAGTTTGGTAATTCAAAGTATTTTTTAGATATTAGTCCTACTTATATTAAACAAGGTAATGGACGTAATTTCATCGATGCTCGTTTTATTGATATTAATTCTGGTTTATATATTGATATCAGTGGACTTAGTCATACCAATTTCAAACCTCCAGCTGAACTTAAAAATACTCCAAACTTGGTGCATTGTAAGAATTTCAACTGGCATTCATTAAATGAAATTTTACCTCTTAGACATAGTTATTTCGAAGGGGGATCAGTATATTTACCAAACAATATCACATCGATTTTACTGAAGAAATACGGTAAAGATAGTTATACTACTAAATTAAACTTCCTTAACTTTAACTATCAGCAAGATATTAATCTTTGGGTTAGTGATAAAGTTTGTAAAAGTTCACCAAGTTTTTATAGATTTGTAGACGAAGAAAAATCGGAACTTAGTTTCGAAGGTGCTTGTAAGTCCAAATTACTACAAGACGACTATAAAATGAATCATAAGTTTAGTGACCGTCATTTAATGATTAATAAAAATCTTGACGTGCCAACAGACTATAATATTGAAGATTTAGGAGATTTACCTTTATCAAGAAAAGATGCATGGGATTATTTTAATGATATCAACCACATGAAGGTAAATAATGATAATTGGTTTCACGAGTATACGTAAGACGTGAATAGCATAGTAATATAAGTTTTCATCGTAACAAAATTTCGCAGCCATATCAAGTGGGTGAAAAAGTACCATGCAGGATAATTTTTCACCTTCACATGCTGGGTATAAAAGTGTTTAACATTCCCACTATGATTATTTTCTTATGAATTACACGGTTAAATTGAAAAGTGGTGATAAATTCCACACTACCAAGTCCAATTCAAGAGATCTTAAAGCAAGTTACTCTAAAATTATTATCTTATTACATGGATTCCCCGATAACAATAGTAGTTTTGATAAGTTAGCTGCTTTATTGGTTAAACACTTTAAGAATGAAAAACCATTGATTTTAGCTCCAACAATGAGAGGATATGAAAAATCCTGTCAACATTCATTTAGTGAATATCGTACCACTGATTTGGCTAAAGATGTGCTCAATTGGATTCAAAATTTGAATTATCACCATACCCCAGTCCATTTAATTGGCCATGATTGGGGGGCCATCACCGCTTTCCAAACCGCTACTTTATATCCCGAACTTATCACTAGCGTTGTTGCCTTAGCAATTCCTTACTTGCAAAACATTAAACCTTGGGAACTATTATGGTACTCCCCAGAACAAATCTACTACTCAAGTTACTTTTTAACCATGCAAACCAAACATTTATACGGCGGATTGTATGAAACCCAAAGCGAAAGTACTTATATTAACCGTTTATGGGAATATTGGTCACCTACTTGGAACTATTCCCACGATGATATCGCTTCAGTTCGTGAGACTTTACTTAAAGATAATACCGTTGAACATACTACTGCTTATTATAGATGCTTATTAAACCCGCTCAATTTCAGAGGAAGAAGATGGAAAGTCGATTTCTCCAAAGTGCCAACTCTTTTAATAGGAGGACACCACGATGGGTGTATGAGTAGAAGACTTTACGATTTAGAGGCCAAGAAGCTCGCTGATAACCCCCACGCCGACGTTCAAATTCTACCAAATGCTGGTCATTTCCTTCATCGAGAAGATCCAGGTCTGGTAGCCAAGTTGGCCGCCAATTGGATCGAAACCCATGACGAAGATAGTGAAGTATACGATTAGTTAGCTAATATATGTGATTTTATAGGGCGCGAAATTTATCATCATGGCAAGAACCAGGAGGTCCACCAAATGTGCCAGTTGCAGACGATTAAAGATCAAATGTGACGAGGCCAAACCTCGATGTGAATACTGTGTGTCGACAAATCGAATATGTGAAT
Organism: Yamadazyma epiphylla; assembly: GCA_030571925.1. Classification (NCBI taxonomy): domain Eukaryota; kingdom Fungi; phylum Ascomycota; class Pichiomycetes; order Serinales; family Debaryomycetaceae; genus Yamadazyma; species Yamadazyma epiphylla. Next base: position 334,300 of record JAJLZA010000002.1, read on the forward strand.
ACGAAGTTAGTGGCAAACCCGTGGTGGCCACGACTAGTACCGTCACACCTAAGGCCTCTATACCAATAGGCACCGCTGCTGCTGCTGCTCCAGGACCCTTTCCTTCCCAAATCGACAGAATCTTGTTGGAATCACCTTCATCTGGTGTGCCTGTTTCAACGCCCTATTACTTTTATGAGGCCGTGCCCCAGACCCAGACCCAGACTCAGACCCGTCAGCCTCACCTTCAGCCTCACCAACCTCACCAGACATGGGCCGTACCTTCTGTTCCACCACACGTTTATTCCAGCTCCGAAAGCAGCCCCAGCACCGACCAAATCGAAGAGTTGAGCGATGATACTCTGATGCTGTCGAAATCGAACCCCAAGTCGCCGTCGTCTGTGTTCTCTAACAGTCTATCGATGTCACCACCAGCACTTTTGTCGACGCAGACCCAACTAGGTATCACCAGGTTCGAACATAGACTCTTGAAGTTCTTCAATGATGTTTATCTTCCTCAGAAATGTGCACAAAACCAACTCTTATCGGGATTTCAAGACTTTGTGCCTATTTTCGTCAACCAATCTCACGTTTTACGAGAGACAATTTATACCATTTCATGTTCTTATCTCTATTTCTGCTCTGATTTCAACAGTATCATTTTGGAAGACTTGAGGCTTTCCAAAGGTGGTAAGATGTCGTCAAACTCAGACGGGTTGATTGATATTTTAATCACTTCATTGCTGTATCAAGAGTATAATAAAAGTAATCTTTTAGTAAAAACTTTGGAATATTTCAATTCTGCATTATCTGGGAACCAAGCGCAGGCCCAGCTGGTACTACAAAGAGGCCCAAAATATGATGTAAGCACCGAAGAAGCTGCCGAAATCATTTTTTCAAATATAATGTTGTATGTGTTTATTATAAACCAACAATTCCGCTTGATTCCGTTTATAAATTATGAAAACGATTCTCCTGATCTTTTGGAACTTTGTCGTGGGATGGGATACGTCATAGCGCCATGTTTCCATGCTATACAGAATATTCCTCTTTATTCCTCTTTCCAAACCTTGTGTGATTCTGAATCCAGGGTACATGCTTCATTATTATATTACCCTTATGTTGAACATCTTCGGAAACAACTTCATCTTAATAAAAACGCTATAGATCATGAAGATTATGCCATTTATAGGGAAGGTATTAATCTTTTGGGGGGATGTTTTGAACAAGCTATAGAAACCAATAATGGTTCATCATTATATAGATGGGTTTTTTTGGTAAATGATCAACTTTATGATCTTGCCAAAAAGAAGGAATACTTTGGAATGAAGTTGATGTTTCATTTTTGTAGTCTTGTACTTTGGACTGGGTTTGCTCATGATCAAAGGAATAATATGCTATATGATTTTATTTTATATTATAAAGAATTTAATATGGAAAAGTATGGTAATTGGAGTGATGATTTTGACGAGAAATGTTATGATTTGACTGTAAAACAAAACTATAACTTATTGAGTAAGAATTACCTGATTCTTGAAGATTTCGATCCTAATGTAATTGTGGTTTAATTAGGTTTTTTGCAGCCATTTTCTCAGTGCTCGTATCATGTTCCTAATCTGGAACAAAAGTTGTTTATAGTTATATTTTTTTTTATGGTTTAAGTAGGTAATAATATATTGTGATGATTTGAATCATTCAACAAAAGTGTTGATGTGGTCTTTTACTGCCCAATGAGAGCCACGGTGACTCTGCTTATTCGCGATGATATAATGTAGTTCGAGATCCGCACTAATCTTTGAAATTACCGGGTGATGTGGCGGAAGATTGTAGGCAGAAATAGAGCCCAATTGCTTGTTAAAAGGACATTTACTCGATCTAAATCCACTTTAGTGCCAAAACCTTTGATTTCACGAAATTTCACTGCTTTTTCTCTATTAGGTATTGTAAGTTTTGTCACCTTATCTTTCGCTGACAACGATGTACTTTTAGACGCTAAAGTGAGACCCTACCCCACCAGAAAAATTACCACAGAAGAGTTGGCACTTCATGATTGTGTGGAAAAGAGGATTTGGGTATCAATTAACGGTAAAGTATATGATTTGACAGAATTCTTAGCTAAACACCCGGGTGGATCTACTATTATTATGAAATTTGCTGGTAAAGATGCCAGTAAATTATTCAATACCTTCCACCCATTGAACGTTATTGAAACCTGGCTTGGTACAGATCATCTTATTGGTGAAATGATCGATCAGCTGCCACCTTTGTCACCCGAAGAGCAAGAAATTGAAAATAAACGGTTAGAAACGTTAAAGAAAATCCCAAGTTTGGCTAAAATTTATAATTTGAACGATTTTGAATTCGTTGCAAAGAAAATTCTTACACCAGAAGCTTGGGCATATTACTCTGGAGGTTCTGATGATGAGTTCACCCTTCGTGAGAATCATTATGCCTACAATAGGATATTCTTCAATCCTAAAGTATTAGTCGATACTAGTGATATAGATCTCTCTACTAAAATGTTAGGTGTAACAGTAGATGCTCCATTTTATTGTTCTGCTACAGCGTTGGCTAAATTAGGGCATCAAGATGGTGAGTTGTCTATTTCTAGAGGGTGTGGTAAAGAGAGAATCATGCAAATGATTTCAAGTGTTGCATCTTACTCTTTTGATGAAATTACAAACGAAGCGTTACCCGATCAGAAACATTGGTTTCAACTTTATGTTGAACACGATAGAGAGCATTCATATAGAATGATCAAAAAATGTGAAGACAAGGACGTAAAAGGTATTTTTGTAACTGTAGACACTCCATTATTAGGACGCCGGGAGAAAGATTTCAAGTTTAGATTTCAAGATATAGAGGAAGAGGATATGGATTTCGATGCTTTGAAGACAATTCGTGATGATCCGGCATTGACATGGGATGATATTAGTAAGTTTGTAGCTTTTACAAAAATCCCTATTGCCGTAAAGGGTGTTGGTAGAGTTGAAGATGCGTTATTAGCAATTGAGCATGGATGTAAAGCAGTAGTGTTGTCTAACCATGGGGGAAGACAACTTGATTTTGCACGTCCACCAGTTGAAATATTAGCAGAGTTAATGCCAATTTTAAGAGCAAAAAATCTTGATGATAAGATAGAAGTTTATGTAGATGGGGGTATTAAACGGGGAACTGATGTCTTGAAAGCCTTGTGTTTAGGTGCAAAAGGAGTTGGTTTAGGTAGAACATTTTTGTATGCCAATTCAGCATATGGTGAAAATGGTGTACGGAAAGCTATTAAACTATTAAAAGCAGAAATTCTACTTGGAATGAAGCTTTTAGGTGTTAGTAAAATCGAAGAGTTAACGCCCGAATTGCTTGATACTAGAGGACTCAACGGGCGGAAGTACTTGGATGATAGGTACTACGACTCATTATACGAACCACTCGAACCTCCTAGCTTCAAGAAATAAGTTTATAATATAGATGTAAAGTAATTTAGTAATCATATTTAAAGGGAAATATACATAAAGAAATATCTAGACATACGCCTGATTTAGTTAAATAATAAGTGACAGTAAACTTATTACTGACCATTAGAAGTAGAAGCATCAGATATCAAAATCCGTGCAATCAAGAAATTAAGAAAAAAAAAACAGGATTTACATGTAGGTTTGTATTATCATCTATAAGTCATTATGCATTAATTTTCTTTTAATATTTTACGAACGTCTTTAGCCCAATTTTTAACTTCTTTATCAAATTCTCCTTCTTTAACACCTTTAAGGAAATTACAATCATCCATTTGAAGTAATTCTCTTGGAGATTTACGTTGTTTTTGATCTCTAATTAAACAAAAATCTATAAATTTACATAGTTGATCATCAAAAGGTTTATTTGTAACAGAATCAAGAGAATTACGAAGAGTTGGAGGTTCTTCATTAACAATTCTTTGAAGTAAATCTAAAATTCCTTCAGGTCCAGCATTTGAATTCAGAGGTTTATCAAACCAAATAGAATGACCAGATGCTAATTCAATTAATAAAAGTCCCATGGACCAAATATCCGATTTAATACCATATTCTAACCCTTGAATTCTTTCAGGGGACATATAAGTAGAAGTACCAACAAAAGTATCGGCCATTCCAAGTGAATTGGTTAATTCTCTACTAACACCAAAATCACATAATTTAAATTGACCTTTATGAGTCATTAAAACGTTTGAAGGTTTGATATCTCGATGAATAATCTTATGATTATCATAAAGATATAACAAACCCGAGAGAATACTAAAAGAAAGCTTTTTTAATACATAAAGAGGAAATTTCCGTGGATTTAAGATAGAAAGAATCTTATCTAAAGACCCACAATTACCATATTCCATACAAATCACAATAGTATTATTTGAATTTAAAAATGCACCATAAAATTCAATGATATAAGGAGATTGACATTCATGAAGAATCTTCAATTCCCGAATGATTTGGTTTTGAATCACCACCTTCAGCTCGATGGGGATGGTCTTTTTGGCCATGATTTTTTGTGTAGGTATATGTAAGATCTTCAGCACCGTTCCAGAGTTTCCAGACCCCAATTCCTTTAAGGTTACAAGATCTTTATTGTTGAATTTGATGGTGGAGGTGGTCGCAAAAATTGGTGATGAGGTATCATCTTCTTTGGGCGACGATATACTCGAATTCAGCTTTGTAGGAGAGATTGAAGAGATGACGGTTTGACGTTTTCGAGTTGGTCTTGACTGTGATAAGTCCAATGAAGAAAATTGGGTTATAATTGTTTGAGTAGGACGAGTTTGATCTGGATCGATGTTACGTTGGCTATAATTGATGGTGGTCACAGGCGAAGGGCCCGAGGCCGTATGGGCTTGCAGAGTGGACTGGCCGTCAGATGACAGGATTTCGGAAGCATTGGTGCCGATATTTAATAAAGGAGCCGGCCTTATATTGTTACGTTTAGAGGTTAATGAAGAATGGTGAAATTTTGGTTCATCCAATTGGATATCTGAGGACGACGGGCTTTGGAGGGAAAGTTGCTTTAAATTCTTACGTTTTAATGTTTTAGCTTGTAGGAGGGTATCATTGGGAGAAGGTGGTACAGGGGGGAGGTCTTTATCCTTTGAATTGATGGAGGAGGAGGATCTATTGGGATGGTTCATCATCGTCTAAGGGTACGAAGAACTGCGGTAGCGCGAAAGGTTGGCCGGCGGAGTGGTGTACGGGTTGGGGATGGTGGTAGGAGGGCGGGACGAGGTAGAGATGGCGGGCGGGATGGCGAGAGCGTGGGCTGGTGGACGGGAGAGTGGGCCGAGGTATAGGGCGGAGTTGGGACGGAGGAGGAAAGAGAAAGAGATGGAGGTTGATTAGGGGAAAATGGGCCGATGGAGGGATTATGGGTAGGTAGAGTGTTGGGGGATAATGGACGGTTGGAGACGTACGGGAAGAAAGCACAGCGGGCCGACGGTTGGTGCTATTTTTGGACTATTGTGGGCCATTGTGGTATGGCGGTTGTAGTACAATAGGGCGGTGAGAATAGGGCGAGTGGATGCGTGTGGTACAGCCGTGAACGGTGGAGGCAGCAGTAGATATCCGAGTGTTTAATGTGTAGATATCCGGGGGGTCGAGAGAGGCCTTCGAGAGTAGGCCCTCAAGAGTAAGCGTTGAGTAAGCCACCAAGAGTAATCTTTGTAGAATAGCGTGGATTAAGCATATAATAGCGTGAAATAGCAGAGTAAGCAGAATAGCAGAGTAAGCAGAAAAGCAGAGTAAGCAGAATAGCAGAGTAAGCAGAATAGCACGTAAGCTAGAGTCACAATAGCTCAAAAGCGTATCAAAAGCATAGACCATCCATCTGCCCTAATATACATATATTACACTCCTACATATTATTCTGATAATGAAGGTTTTGATACCCTGGAAGCATATTCATTTGAAGTTGCCCCATTTGGTTCATTGGCACTTGAAGTGGTGCTTGAGGATTATTTGGTGAAATCTTTAATTGTTGTTGATTTTGTTGATTTTGTTGTGGTAACATTATTGGAGGATTAAATGAAAGTCCTTGAATTGGTAGTTGATTTTGTTGTTGAATCCCCATTTGTGGTTGTTGAATCCCCATTTGAGGTTGTTGAATCCCCATTTGATGAAGTTGTTGATTCATACTTTGTTGATTCATTTGATTTTGATTCATTTGATTATTCAGTTGCAGAGATAATTGAGGATTTGACAGAGGAATTGGTGACATTTGTTGATTTAAATTTTGTTGATTCAAATTTTGATTCAAATTCTGTTGATTCATCGGTTGTTGATTCAAATTTTGCAGATTTTGATTCAAATTTTGTTGTTGAATGCCCATTTGATGAAGTTGTTGATTCATATTTTGTTGATTCATTTGGTTCATTTGTCCCATATTCATCAATCCCATTTGTTGTTCATAAGGTAATGAATGGATTTGTTGGGGAACCGGATTTTGAGGTTGTAATGCTTGAGAGATTTGTTGTTGAATTTGAGATTGGTTGGCATAAGGATTGAACGGGTAACTCAAAGGATCCGAAATTACATCATGATCTCCAACTTGATGATCAAAACTTGAAGATTTCTTCTTTTTACTTCTACAACTACCACAAACCTTATGACGGCCAATTTCTTCATTAGCTAAAGGTTTAGCACAACGATTACAATTGCCGAGTTTTTCGAGGTTATTCCTTCGAATCTTATCGTTTTCCCGACACCGCTTACACACCTTGAACGATTTGCCTCGCTTATTCTTTTCATCATCACCATCTTTTTTCTCTTCTTCACCTTGAAGAATCGACGTATCCAACGGACCAGAACAATGAACACATCGGCCTTGTTTGGCCCGATTAGCCTTCCTAAACCGCAAGTTTTGTCTACAGTTTAAACACAAAACAAACTTCTGGTGTTCTGGAGGAATCTCGTTCCCACACCGACGACAAACACCCACTTTTTCCTTTGTTTTTTTCTGCCATCTCCGGCTTCTTTGACGTTGCAACTCCCGACAATGTTGACACAACTTGAAGATCTTGGGCTCGATCAACGGCTTGTCATCTTCATCAAGTTTTTTCGGAACAATCAACGGCTGGTCAAAGTCCTTTTTACACCTCGAACATACCGACCGGATATGTTGGGAATTGGTCGATTCGATGATTTTATTGGAATCATTAAGGAACTTTTGTTGCACGTGAAGCGGCGGGATGGGAGTTTCGAGTTTATTGACGGGTTCGCCAGAGCCACTGGGGCCGCCGGCGCCCAAGGCATTCATATTACCAGGCAAGTTACCAGACATGTTGGACAAGTTACCAGCAGCATTCAAAGCGTTCAAGGCGCCAGCAGCACCAGCAGCACCGCCCATGGCACCAGCAGCACCGCCCATGGCGCCAGAACCACCGCCCATCCCCGGCGGATTCACCGTAGGCATCAGGACCTGCGGGTGTTTATCTTCCTGTTTGATTATGATGTTGATATTAGGATCAAGTTGATGATCCACCATGAATTTCTGATCCATATTTTACTTCAAACTCACTTAGATCTCCAGCTTTAGGGCTAATAACCAAATCACTAGAGATGTGTTGATGGGAAAAAAATTCTTCGAGCAGCAACGGTCTTTTATATTCGCACCAAGCCCTTAAAAATAGCAACAGTGCGCAAAAGGTAAATAGGAGATGGAGGGAGGGAGCGGGAGGGCGATGGGAGAGGGAAGGGAAGGGAAGATGAGGGTAGGGAGACGGTGTGGTGGTAGGGGGGATGGAGGGGAGAGGGTAGGGGAGGATGAGAGAGGGTGTGGAGGAGGATGAGAGGCAGAGAGACAGCGGCAGGTGTTGAGGTAGAGACGATCTCATCCTCCGCACCTATGACATAATGGACGAGGTGAAAAGTTAAAGTAAGGCTTAAATGTGAATTGGGCACGACTGTAAATAATGGGAGCTAGGGTAGTGCGATTGACGTCAGGCACCATGCGCGGTGGACAATATGGTAGACAATCTGGCAGACAGAGGGTAGGGATGGGGGAGGGGGGACGAACACTAGAGGGGCAGTAGGGGAGAGACTGGAGGGTTTTTGCGTAAGATGGGATATGTATTGGGGACATCATGGTCCAAACCATTATATTTACATTACTGTTGTCGACAGTCCGGCCTGTCCGATGTAACATCACAGCCTAGTGACTGCATATGCACATCAAGTCCAATTTCACCGTCGATCTTAGGTGCGGCTTGTGTGCACTCTCAGGGGAACCAAAATCGTGTAGGCTCTATAGACGCCAAACCCAATTAAGCCTATTCCAAATAGTTTGATTGACCTTTGCCATATGATTGGATGCTTGTTGTAATCAATTTTACCATTTTCTTTAAATAGGAGCGATGATTGGAGATAAGTTCCGAGCCCTAAGGCTGTCAACAGTTGAATTACATTGCAGGGAATGCAGTCTTTAGGATCAGCGGATTGCAGGTTATGCGTTTGCATAGAAGTCTGCGTTATAGTTGAGTTTCCTTTATTGGTGGTGGAGGAACTATTGAACGATGAGTTCGACGATGGTGATGACGCCACTGTTAAAGATGATGTAGTTTTGGAATTAGTTTTGGACTCACTTTGAATATCTGATGTATTTGGTGCCAAGGTATCATCGGGCTTATTAGGCATGAATATCTTCAATATATTACTTTGAACCATCGGGAGAAATAACGGTATAGATAGACGAATATAAACGCGCGCAAATCAGACACAATTGCTCAACAATTCAATTACTATTTACGGTATTTCTCGGTGGAGAGGTTTCATTTTTTTTTTTGTTTTGATTTTTTTTAACTTTGGTTGAGTCATATCGTTGGTGAGGCGGTTCTGGATTTGGATATTGTTTATGTATTTAGACGCCTTAGGAAATCACAAGCACTAATGCTTAAATGTTGTAGTTATTCCGAGGGTGGTATTTATTTATGTTTACACAACTACGATTATTTTTTACATGTAGTGGCGGCATATAGAAAATATTATTGGTAGATATTTTAGTACTCATGGTGGTGATTTTAGTTCCGATTATGTGTCCGTTTAGCACGCACCGTTTTGGTCCGAGCATTAAGAATTGACGCACTGCCATGTACCGCCGGTAGTCCGAGGGTGGTAGCATTAAGAATAGGTGCGTGTGGTTTATCCGGTGGTTCAATGATAAACCATTATAGACGGTTAGAACTGCAATATATGCAAGGGCTCTGAGCCGACCTGCAGATTTATAGACGAAGTTAAGCATTAGCCCCTTTGTAAGTGTAACCGTGTTAATTGGGCCACGAGAAATTCAAGGCTCTCAACATGTAGTGGGGCGATGTGGGGCGCCAAGCGAGGGACGAGGGTACCGATTTGGGCAAATCAGGAAAGCAATACGGGTAATAGTCACAGTGAGATAATGTGATAAAGCATGAAGTCTTTTTAAAGAGGGTATATATGGTTAGACAGAGACGTAGAGAATATATGTTAGTAAAATGTATAAAGGATCGAATAGATAGACAGGCGAGATAAGAGAGCTGAGGCGAAAGCTTCTTTGGATCGAGGCATTTCGCAGGTCGATGGGCCGGCGGTGCATCGATTGCTTGGGAATGGACACTACTGGAGAGTTGTGTGATTATCACAGGCGCTAGAGTTTTATCATAGGGGGTTGGTGAGTTGTCACAGGGACAGCTGGAATTATCACAGGACGTTGAGTATAGTTAACTGGCGTTGCATATGTGAGTGTGTCAGATATGTTTTAAAGTAAGGGCATCTAGCAGTGTAAGGGCCTCAAGCTCGTTGATTCCATGCAGCTGGCACGGATCTTCGCACGGATAATCGGCAGTTCTCGCGCCGCGTCTAGCGCCACGGCCGCACATCGCACCTCCCTAGCGTCGCACCCACTCGCATCCGTACCGATACTGAAGCGCTCGCTCTACCCTCGCACGTAGCACGTCGCATCGCATCGGCACGTACGCGCGCGCACCCGCACACCCACCACACACCGCACTCTTCATCACCACCATTCGCACCGTTAGTACCATCATGTTCAAACTACCCTTTAGACGTCTACGTCCTCCAGTCCCCAAGCATTCTCGCCATTTCTCCTCCTACAACTACCACACTCCCTACAAACCTCCTATATTCACTTTCCGCCGTGTTGCTGCCGGATTGGCGATTTTCTCCTCCATCTCCTATGGTCTTTACTACTTCTATTGGCCCAAACATACCTTCCCTAAATCAGTTGCTAAAATATTACGTAAAGGTCTCTGGGCTGAAAGCAATAAGGGCGAATTCGACTACGAATTGGCGGTAAAATACTACATCGAGGCCCTAGCCCAGTGCGACGAGCTCGGCGTAGATAAGCTCTCCGATGAGTATACCGGAATCCAGATCAAGATCTGTGAGATGCTAGAACGATTGAATAAGACCGAGGAGGCCATCTTCATCTACAATGAGGTGGCAGCGCTCTATTTAAAAACCTTGACCGATAAGACGATTGAAATGTCGTCGGAAAAACGTCAACATCTTATACAAAAAGACCTTCGTATAGTGACCAAATTACTGGACTTAATCAAGTCTAATGTCAATTTATGTAAGGCGATGTTACTCACACATTCGATCGTGGCCACGGCGGAGATCGAGGCATCTTTGGGTGCTCCTTTGGCCAGGTTCCAGCTCTCTAGTGTATTGCAATCGGGCCCTCTTGATATAAAATTTGCTGAAGAGTATGTCAACTTAATGACGATGTTGTCGTCGACTTTGATCAAACTGGGCGATTACGGTTTTGCAATCGGCGTCACATTGAATTTGAATAAGTTCATGTGGTTAACGCAAACTTCTATACGTAAAATCCTCTTAAATCATTGTAATTTGGCTTCTTTAATGTACCTTCAAAGTGATACTTTCGAGGCAAAGATCTTGGACTTATACCGTCGTCACGACATTGATATACATACAGATTATAGTACTGTTACTGAAGAGATGATGGGTAGAGATTATGGTGTTTTTATGATGAATTACAATGGTCTCAATCAATGTATGCAGTTTGCACTGCTGACATATGAGAGTGTGTTGGCGCTTTCGAACAATTTGCTTAATCCCGTGAAGGGAGTTGGGTTTGATGCCAATTTACCTACTTTAGAGATGCAGATAGTACCAGGCCAACCCGGCGGGTCATTGGCGGGGGGTGTTTTGGGACTGTCCCCAGGCGTGGGTCTGCTCGCACCAGGGGTCGCACCAGGAGTAGCACCAGGACCATTAGGTGCCGCTTCCCCTGTTTCTCCTGCTCCTACAGCACCCGAAACCACTCCCCAAATCGTTAAAAAGGTAGACCTCTCCGACGAAGACAAAGCCATCGTCGCCGAAGTCATTGCCCTCGCCACCTACTCCTTAGGCGTAATAAGCCTCCATAAAAAAGATCTCTCCAAAGCAGAACGGTTATTGCGGGAATCACGTGTCAAGGCACGTGAATGTGAATATGAAGAATTAATGGAGGAGATAGAAACAGAGTTGACCAAGTTGTTTCGAGAGAAGAAAAAGGCTGCTGAAACTGTCTAGTTTTCAAGGCCGCACCACCTCTCGACATGCATACGGCGATACCCTCATCCAAACCCACCGTCCGCCAGCCGTAGCCAACCAGTCCATAGCAATAGAACAATGCAACGCGATCACCGCATCTCACCTCCTATCTCACCTCTCGCACCACATCTCTCGCACCATACTCGCCCCAACTCGCACCACCACCTCGCACCACCGCCCACTCCGTCCCGCCGCGCTTGGGCACCGCGACAACCATCGCGACGAAAATCAACAACTTCAACATCATGGATCAGTCACAATCTTTTAACCACCAGTCCCTCTATCCCAACCCCCAGACGCCCCCATCGAAGTCCAACATCATCCACAACCAAACAAACCATCAGACCCTCCAAAACCCCTCAGATCAGGACTTCGCCGCCTACGACCAGGATGTCTCCTACATGGATCAAGATCCAGACTTCAACACATCACCAACCTTCGTTTCTTCCACCCGTTTCCACGATATGTTACACAATAACGAGTCCATCGATTCCCGAAACCTGTTGATGTTCAAACCCCCAGTTTTCACCCAGTTGAACAACCAAAGTAACAGTAATCTTAGCGATATATCCCACCATTCGGGCACCTCTTTGCTTCTGTCGGGCCATTTACCGGCCACAAACTCACCCCAGATGCCGTTGGCGTCGCCCGATGCACAGACGTCTTCGCCGCATGTTGCTGGCGGGCCACACGTCGCTGGCGGGCCCCAGGTGTCGATGTCCACGGCGTCTCCAGGCTATAACGACGAGCTTATACACCAGCAGTTCACCCAGACGTACTACGGCGCCCCGGGCTTGCAACAACAGCAACAACAACAGCAGCAGCAACAACTTCACCAACAGCAGCAACAGCTTCAGCAACAACAACTCCAGCAACAGCTCCAGGACGAACAGCGGGCCCAGTTGCAGCAAGAACAGTACCAACGGGCGCTCCAAGAGCAGCGTCTCGAAGAGCAGCGGGCCATGGAGCAACAGATGGCTGCAGAAAGAGCCGCTCAGCAAGCCCGTATGGACCAGATGCGTGCTGTAGAGCAGGCCAGAGCCGCCGAACAGTCGAGGGCTTTAGAGCAGCGGGCCATGGAACAGGTGCAGCAGGCACAACCACAACAGGCACAACCACAGCACGCCCCAGTTCCACAACAGGCCCCACAACAGGCCCCACAAGCATCTGGACCACCAGCATCTGCTGCCGTGGCTCCCTCTGGTACCTTCTCCCGTCAACCTTCTCTTCTCAACCCGCTAACTCTCGAGAAATCTGCATCGGTAAAGCTTAAAATCGAAAACTATTACCAGATGTCGATTACTCACGCTATAGAACGTAATCAAAGACGTCTTGATCTTGAACATAAACTTATGACACAAGAATCAGGATCATCTGAAGAGCGTAAAAACCGTCAACTTCAAAACTTGGGGAAGAAAGAATCCCAATTTTTGAGATTAAGACGTACCAAATTATCGCTTGACGACTTTATTACTGTTAAAGTTATCGGTAAAGGTGCTTTTGGTGAAGTCAGATTGGTTCAAAAACGTGATACGGGGAAGATCTATGCTATGAAAACTCTTCTTAAATCTGAAATGTATAAGAAGGATCAATTGGCTCATGTCAAAGCTGAAAGAGATGTTTTAGCTCGTAGTGATAGTCCTTGGGTTGTTTCATTATATTACTCTTTTCAAGACGCTCAATATCTTTATTTGATCATGGAGTTCTTACCAGGAGGTGATTTAATGACAATGTTAATCCGGTGGCAGATCTTTACTGAAGATATCACTCGGTTTTATATGGCAGAATGTGTTTTAGCCATTGAAGCCATTCATAAACTTGGGTTTATTCATCGTGATATTAAACCCGATAATATTTTAATCGATATTAGAGGTCATATCAAGCTTTCAGATTTCGGGTTATCTACTGGATTTCATAAGACTCATGATCTGAATTATTATAAAAAGCTTTTAGATAAAGAACCACAACAAACCAATGGTAATTCCACCATGAAATCTAGAAATAGTATGATGGTAGATGCAATCCATCTTACTATGAGTAATAGACAACAGATGCAAACTTGGAGAAAAAGTCGTCGGTTAATGGCATATTCTACCGTCGGTACTCCCGATTATATTGCACCTGAAATCTTTATTCATGAAGGTTATGGACAAGAATGTGATTGGTGGTCATTAGGAGCCATTATGTTTGAATGTTTAATTGGATGGCCTCCATTTTGTTCAGAAACTCCTCATGAAACTTATAGAAAGATTTTAAATTGGAAAGAAACTCTACAAATCCCAGAAGACATTCATTTGTCACCTGAACTGGAAGATTTGATTCGTAAACTTTTAACCTCTAGCGAAAATAGATTAGGTAGACATGGAGGAGCGGATGAAATTAAACAACATCCATTTTTTAGAGGCGTTGATTGGGAAACCATTCGTAAAGTTGATGCTCCATTCATTCCTAAATTAAGATCTATTACTGATACGAGGTTCTTCCCTACTGATGAATTAGAAAATGTACCTGATTCACCAGCTTTAAGTAGGGCTATGGAACAAAGAGAAAATATGAAACAAGGTAATAATATCAAGAAAGATTTACCATTTATCGGGTACACTTACTCTAGATTTGATTATTTGACCCGTAAGAATGCTTTATAGTTTAAATATTTATATAGTTGGTTATAGTTACTGAGCTAATAAAGGTGATTTTTGCAGCCATTTTAGAGGTCGCTTAAAATTGCAGAATTTTAGTCTTAGACAATTAACCATGGATACTTTTTGATATTAAATAAACACTTTACACTTTCACCCGTTTACACCCTGACTTCTGTGGCACATGTCTATGACTTCTTTAAGTCGTACGACTTCATGTCTAAGACATCGGCCAGCTCGGAATCGGAATCGGTATCGGTAATACGTCTATTTCCGGTTGCCGGGTCAATTTGATTTCCTATTTGGTATAAATTCTACTTTGACCTATTTTGCCTAAAATGTCGGGGCGACATGATATCAGTCGATACAATAGTGTCTAGACTTGGAAGCTATATTTAGGCTGTTGATCTCTTAAAACACAATTTGGAAGAATATGAGTAATCTTGACTAAAATTAACTATTTAGGAATCCTTCCCCCTCTTGATAAGATAAGGGTCCGTGATCTATTTACAGATTACAGTTTATAGATTATAGTATGCAATGGTTTGAGTTTTCTAATGATAAGCGACGGGCTATGCACGGAGTTTCAAAGTCTGAGCCACCAAAAGTATACCAAGATTGCCCAGAGTGTACTAAGAGTGTACTAAGAACGCCAATGGAGTGCCCAGAGGCTATTAAGAGCGCCCAGAGGCCATTAAGAGTGCCCAGAGTACCAAGAGTATAAGCCGCACAGCAATACTAGCCACAGCAGAGCACTAGCCACATCGTCATCTATAAGCAGAGTACCCCAGACTATTAATCTCTAACAAAGAACAAGTATAATTCACAAGCATTTAGACACAATAATCTAAAAATAGACACGGAATTAAATATACAGCAAAGCAGACGGAAACGGTGATTTAGATGTATGAACAGCTCCAATATCCTAATCTAGAACAACTCTTTCAAATTTGCAGCCATTGCTCCAGCAATTCCAAAAATAACCCTACAGATAATGCAAAATAGAGTAGGTGCCCAAATAAACTTTCTCGAAACATACACTCTATTAGAACAAGGTTTAATCGAACAAGCTCAGTGTCCATTAAATCTTATTAACAACGTACATTTTCACACGATTAAATTGACCACATGCAACCGACGTATATGCAAACAATGAACACGCAACCAATTGTTCATCATACCACCTTGTCTACTTATATAATACTCTTCACAAATATCACTCTGTCGTATATTATATACAATTACTGATCTAATTACACCATCCAACCATTATACGCAATTAATAGCCCAAGATGCTTATCAGGCCATCAAAAATTCGTCCCCATGACCATCCCCACCGTAGCTAATACCTTAACCTAATTATTCCCTGTTATTGCCGATGGCTTTCCTTTTCGATCGAAAGGTTAGAAGGCTCCGGTTTAGAGCCTCGAATGTGAGACACTCTGTATGCAGGCACCGGTTTGACCTCAAGCCGAAGCAGCCGTGTAGGATTCATTAGGCCTCCACTCAATGGGTACTTCGCCTCCTTTAATTGTTCCAAGATTAACACACGCATTTGCCACATCTTCCCCCTTACCACCCCCTTTTCCCCAGATCCTAAAGCCTCCCATAGCCTCCCCCAGCCCATCCACAAATATCTTCTTCCGCCTACAAAAAATGTCGCACCAACCTCAGCTCCTGCATACTATTTCCGCTATAAATACCCGTTACCTCCCACACAATTAGTAATGAAGTTAACAGCTATTCTTCTCCTTGCAATAGGAGTGTACGCCCACGAAGGCCATGACTCCCAAGACCATAACATGGACCCAAATGAACTCCCAAGGCCTGCACACAACCCTGACACCTCTGCTGCCAATTCCGAGGGTCTGCTCATCGCATCGGCCCAACCTGTGCCCCATATTATGCATCACCAGCACGGTTTACCCATCCTCCAGACCAATTTGGACCCGTTGGAAAGAGAATACTGGCAGAATTATAATGCCACTAACTATTTGAACGTTGCCGGCAGTAACCGGTCGGCGTTGTACGTCTATTTATCGACTTTTACGGTGTCGATGGTGTTTTTGGCGCCGGTTTTGATGGTTATAAACAACTTGAACGCCTCTAGTTACGTGTATCTTGTAGGGCTTGCGGCCAATGTCGTGCTAGCCATGTTTAGTTTGGTCAATTACTCCGTTTTTGCCAGTTCTGTGGGTGATTTGTACCCGGGAAATGTGTTTGACAAGTTCAATTGGATCTATTTTTTCACGCTTCCGGCCCAATTGGTGTTTGGCTTGTTGAAGATCGGATACTTGAAGTCTCATGGTGATTATTTTGCTGTTGACGACGAAAACGGCTCTGATGTGGACGGAATGGCTTCTCCTTCCATCACTTTATACGATTTATCGAGAAACCAGTCGCCAAACTCTTTTGATTTGAGTAATGATGATCCAGAACAATTCTCTAATGATGTTCATTTGCATCTTAAGAAACTTGGCTCCATCAATTCCTTTAAATCGCCCATAAATAGACTTACTCTGTACCCAATGGTTGCGAAAACCATCGCCAAATTAGGCAATTTACTGGTGATAATTTTCAACTTGTTAAATTGGTTTAATTTCCTCTTTATGTTTGTCTATATCCCCACCGGAGTCGCTGTGTTTGGATGTTATGGTCAAGGTAATAAAGTGTTTAATTTACTTGCCCATTTCATCAAAGGTGGGGTGTTTTTCATGTTGGGGCTTCTCTCTTTGGCCCGTTATTGCGGTGCTTTTGCCAATAAAGGATGGGCTTGGAATTATAAGTTTTTATACAGTAACCAAACCCTTAACAAATGGCAAAATTGGCAACCTTCAGGACTAGTTACCATTGAAGGAATTGAAAGTTTCCTCATTTTTTTCTATGGTAGTACCAACATTTTTATGGAGCATTTGGCTAGCCCTGGAGGTGCTTGGACCGCCAAAGACTTGGAACATGCTTCTATTGCATTCATTTATATTGGATGTGGGATCTGTGGTCTTTTAACTGAACGTAAGTTGAGTGATTGGAGATTTAATTACTCCAGATTGAAAGACACCAGTAATAGTAAAGCAGTATTAAAGTCTTCACCAGGATTTTCCCCTAACCCTTTCCCAGTTCTTTGTATTTTTTGGACTGGTATTCTTATGTCTTCACATCAACAAGCCTCTGAATTATCTACCAAAATCCACTCCCAATGGGGTAGTATTTTGGCGTATGGTTCATTTTTTAGATTTGCAACTTATATTTTGATGTTATTATTACCATCAAAGAAAACTTCTAATGTTGAACTTACAAAACCAAGTCAACCAATTACTGAATTGGTAGTTAGTTTTTGTTTGTTGGCTGGTGGAGTTATCTTTATGGAAAGTTGTGATCCAGTAGTATTATCTCTTGAATACAGAGGTTATGATGCGATGTTTACGTTAAATGTTTGTTTGGGGGTTGTGTTCTTATTAATGGCATGGGTTATGGGATTATTTCAAATCAAGTCTTGGTTAAAGGCTAAGTATTATTAGAGTGCACTGGTTATATAAGTAATACTGGCATTTATTTGTATTAAGATGTGATTTAAATCACCTTGTAATATATTAATATGTGACACATGCATTGCATTTCTATAGTTTAATATTTAAAATTTAATATGGTTAATATATGTTTGATATGATTATATGATAACATATTTGATATTAATTGCAACCTTGCGACATTTAGGTCGGCTTGGTGAACCCCCCGGAACTCATGATCGTGGCTGGTGATCTAAGACGGATGGCGGTGTAAGACGGACGGCAGTGAATTTTGTCCGTCTATCATCCGTCTATTTCAAGTTTAGGTTCCGTCGATAGATAACAGATAGTCCCCACCGAACCTAATTAAGTGGTTGCTCTAATTCCGTGGGTTTCTATTTATAAATTCTTTGATTATTCATAACCTTACTATTTATGATCTCTGTGTATTCATAAACTCTGTTTATTCATAATTGCTGTGTATTCATAATATCTTTCTATTTATAACCTTTTCTATTTACAATCTCTTTGACTATAGCGATTTCCTCAGGTCCAGTGCTGCAACATCCTCCAATACCATAGACATTGAATTTCAACCAAGTCTCAACCTCTGCTGCCCATCTTTCAGTATCGGTTTCTGCTACATACTGTCCATTGACATTCTTATACCCATAATTCGGATAAACCATAAGCGGTTTATCCAAGCGACACTCTTCAAATTGCTGCAAATACCCTTTAACCAATCTATAATCTACACAATTTATTCCCACAGCCATAAAGTTAGCTCTTTCTCCATTTACAGTGTCCACTATTTCTTTTATATTTAGTGTATCATTTAAGCAAAAACTGATGTAAAATGGTTTGGTAATTTCTAGTGATAAGATAGCCCGTAATTCTGCCATATTAGGTACCGTCTCAAATCCTATGATATCAACGTTATCGTTGGCACACAAGAAATCCACAAGCGGCTTGTGGAATGCAATAAGGTCCTGTTCATCAACATCATATATACCCGTATATTCAGAGCCATCATTGATATAACTACCGTAGGGCCCCACACTGCCTATAATGCGCTTATCATGAGAGTCAGACCTACTATTAGAGCCACTTGCACAACGTCCTACACTTCCAACACCATCCAGTCGTGCTGAAACAGCAACCTCAACGGCTTTCGTCCACATTTGCACGATGGCAGAATCATCATACTGTTTTTGAAGGCCCTTATACGACATTTGGTAGGTGCAAGTAGTAATAAAGTCGCTTCCTGCCGCCAAATACAGCCTGTGGACCTCTTCCACCAACCCCGAATGGTCAACTAACAACCCACCTCCCCAGGTATCACCTTCAACACCCAAACCAACAGCCTTCTTCGCTAATTCAGTTCCTATGGCTCCATCTAAAACGTACATGGTGATGCGGCTTAACCAGCGCGATGTTGAAAATTTTCAATTTTTCACTACCATGGACTTAAAAAGACCCAGAGAAGACGACTTTGAAGACGATAATAAGCGTCACCGTGTAGACCCAGCTGACGAATTGGTCACAAATGTGTGTAAGGACATTCGTAGGATTGGAGAAAACGGGAACTTGGCCACCCAGGTCAATGACATTGCTTACATCTCTAACCCTATAGTGGTGGAATTTGAGAAGATAGATAAACTTAGAAACGCCATTTTAAACACTCTCCATGCTTTGGTTGTCGAACAGCCCCAGAAAATAAGTGGGCTTGCTGCTTTGGTGATGATTTGTAATGCTAAAAACTTTCTTGTAGCCAAATATGTCGTGGAATTCTTCCATTCTAAGATCCAGACGTACGTAAACCTCGATTTTAACGACCAATTCCCCGATAATTTCAACAACATCAAGTCGATTTTGAAGTTCTTATCGGCCTTGAGTCCTATTATCGATGACGGAGGCATTGTCAAGATCTTGGATCAATTTATTCAGTTAGCTTTAGACTTGCAAGCCCAAGCTACCGACAGAAGTGGATTGGCCGAGGAAATCTTCTATAACACCTTGATGGTGATTCCTTATGTGTTGAGTAACGACTTTTCTGCTGAAACAAAGGCCAAGGTGTCTGAGGTGATTGTTAAGGCCAAACTGTTCACTCCAGTGAAGCCCAAGAACGTTGCTTTGTACCATAACTTCACCAGCAAGTTTGGCAATGTTGATGTTCCTTACGACCCCCAACACCTTGTAGAGCTTGTGTTGCCTGCTATTGAAGAGCTTGAGTCACAGGAATTTGCTCCAGTTAAGCAATTATTTATCGATTATATGGAATTAATCCACCCATTTGTCGAAGAAAGCTTACAAACCAACCAGATATCCAACACTTTGGTAAAACATTCTTTGCCATTGTTGGCATTATCAGTCGATAAGGTTGCTGAATACACTGCTGAAAATAGTAAAACTGACAAATTATGGCAGCAAACATCAAGAACTGTGTTTGAAATCTATTCTAGAACCTCTTCTTTTGCTACCACGCCTGTTCTTACGTCTTATACGGGTTTGTTCTTTAAAGATGTATGTTTTGATATCTTGACTAACCTTTCTTTCAATAAGACTGAAGCCTCGATCCAATTATCGATTCTTGATTTGTATTTCAACAAGGATTTATTCTGTCCACCAGGAACTTCTTTGGAGAAACTTGAACAGATCAACGCCGATAATGTGTCTGGTGAAAACACTCCACCGCTTTCTACTTGGAAAATTGAAGACGTCACAATCGAAAGTATTTTGACGATGATTTTCCAATTACCTCAACCACTTTTAACCATCTATTATTATACGGTCTTAATTGCTTGTTGTAAAGAAAGTCCTGAATCGATTGCTCCTGTTTTTGGAAGAGCCATCAGGTTCTTCTATAAACACCTTGAATCCATGGATTTTGAATCTAAGATTAAATTTATGGATTGGATGACAATTCAAATTTCTAACTTTGAGTTCAGTTGGAAATGGGATGAATGGGTTGATGATTCTAAAAAATTAGGTCCTTTAAGATATCATCCTAAAAAGAATTTCATCAAGAATTTAATCTTGAAAGAGGTTAAATTATCCAACAAAAAGCGTATCAAAGAAAGTTTTGTATCTATTGTTGGTGAAGATGTAGTTGAACTTGAAGAGTTCCATAAGTATTTGGACATTACTGTTGTCAAGAATGACACCAAGTTCCTTATTAACTATGATTCTGCTTTATATGGTAATAATGCTTCAGTTAAAGAGCTTTTGGCTAAATTACATTTCGAAAGAAAAGAAATGTTGGCTGAACAATTAACTATATCACCAACTAACGAACTTCTCTTTGTATTCCTTAACGAAAAATTACCTTTCCATCACAACTGTGATAAGTTCTATAAATTCCTCTTAGCTAATGGGAAATCCAACCATGAATTCTTTGATACTGTAGAAGAATTAGGCCAAGAAATTGTCGGTGAAGGAATTGATAAACGTCAATTCATCATCAGTTTAATCTTCCAAACCTATTGTTACATAGGTTCAAGATCTATTTTTTCTGTTATTAGTATCTTAACAAGGGATTTGGTCAAGTTAAAATGGTTAGCAGGTAAAAAACTCGAAGAAAAAGATTACGTTGGTAGCTCTGAAGACTTCAAATTTCCTGATCCAACTTTGACACCAGAAGAATACAAAATTGTTCAAAATTGGATCATTGATGCAATCTTCAGAATTTGGGTAAGTCATCCACAATTCCTTTTCTTGACACTTGGATTCCTTGTGGAATACAAGGTGGTTGATCCAATCATCTTCTTGGAAAGAGTGTTTGATCTCGAAACAAATTACGTTATTGATAACGTTACCTGTTTTGAAACCATTGAAACAGTTTTGAAATCCATCACTTCTGTAGAGGAAAGACCAGGATTGAAAAACTACGAAGTGATGTCACAAGAAGAAGTTAACGGTATTTATTTAAAGATTTATGAAATCATCTTAAACAACTTAAACACCCTTTTAAAGACTTTAGAAGTTGCTGATGACCAAACTGTTAAAATTGAAGAATTTACAGAAGAATCAGATGCTACAAAGATTGATAATCAATGGCTCTTTTTCGAGTACTTAGGATTATTTAAAAGCTATTTACGTAAACTTGGACCAGTTGAAGGATTGAGCGAGTTGGTTGCTGCAGTCCCAAACAGTCCATTAAAAGAAGAATTAGAAACTATTTTGTGATGTATAATAATATAATGTACGATTGAAGTCTGAGTCATCAGCACCAAGTATAGAGACTGCAAACGCCGTACCGATCGTGTTTTGCGCCGGTACACCTATTGTATAGAGATCAATTAAAGGTCAAGTCAATGACTCATATAGCTATAATTCATTATGATATATCTACATATCTACGGTAAATACCTATTCAGTACATCTCCCGCTACATCTCTTATCTATATTAATCAGGTGAGCGTCGTTATATAAGGTGCGCAGACCAGCGAAAATATCATCACCAACATGACTTTGGCCGTTGAAACTACTCATTTAACATACAAGTTTGCTAATGCAGAAAGTTACGGAATAGAGGATGTCAGCCTTCAGATCCCTTGGGGGACAGCAAACCTTATCATTGGACCAAATGGTGCCGGAAAATCAACTCTTTTAAGAATCTTAGCTGGGAAGACATTGATAAGAAAAGGTCAACTTAAACTCGGCGGATTTGATCCATTTGAATTCTCCATTGACAGAAATGAAAAGAGAAACTCCGATATCAACAACTACATCACCTACTTAGGAATCGAGTGGGCATCCAATCCTATAGTTAAAAGAGATATGCCCGTCAAATTACTCATCAGTTCTATTGGAGGTGAAAAATACCCCGAAAGAAGAGATGAATTGATTGCATTACTCGACATTGATCCCAATTGGTTGATGTCCAAGATCTCCGATGGAGAAAGAAGAAGAGTCCAACTTGTAATGGGTCTTTTAAAGCCATGGAAGTTGTTACTTTTAGATGAGGTAACAGTAGATTTAGATGTAGTTGCCAGAGACAATCTTCTTCAATTCCTTAAACGGGAAACCAGACAACGGGATGCCTGTGTGGTTTATGCCACACACATTTACGACGGTTTAACCAATGACTGGTGTGATAGGCTTATCCATCTCAACCATGGAGCCATCAAACATGACATTGACATGACCAAAATCGACTTTGACGAGCTGATTTCGGCCTTGAAAGACGAAAAAGACGTTTACAAAGTGCCAATGTCACGTTCCTTTCATCCTTTAGCGTTACATTGGCTTAAGGACGATTTGGAAGCTAGAGGAACCAGAGACGAGGCCCGAGCACGGATGATCCAGAGACACAACGACTGGAAAAACGCACGTGACGGGAGTTACTTTGATGGAGCCGACGATAAGATCTCCCAGTACTTTAAGAGCACTCGGGGGTAAGCAATTGAGCGGTGGAGGGGGTAAAATAGCGGTGGTGAAGGTAGGAAGACTGCGATGGGCCAGTGCGATGGGCCGATGAGCTGGGTCGCTAGGGACGGTGCGATGAGCTGGGCATTGGCTGGACGAACATATGACCGTGTTGGCGTATGGGGATGGATCAAACTATGTTCAACACATAACCATTCATAGATAGTTTGAGAAATATAGAAAACAATAGTAGGACGGTGCGAGGGTGGTACGAGAATGGTACGACAGCGGTACCAGAACAGCGCGAAAACGGTGCGACTTAGCGCGGTGACCGGCCGAGCATTTCTACAGCTCTTTCATACTCTTTGGAACGTATCTCGACGCCTAGGAGACCTACAAACTTTGTTCAAGTTGACGGAAGCGACGTATCTCTTCGTTTCTCTCTAATGTCTTACGGAGAAGCCAATTTTCGTACTCTAACTGGTGATCTTGCTCGGTTTCAAAAGAGAGGAAATTCTGTGGTGTGGAGCCCACCTTTCTTCGTATAACGTTCTGTTTAAGCGACGGAGTGATTGGTGTGGATGCTGGTCTCTTATTGGTGACATCTTCCTTGCCAGCAGCGTATACAAGGTTTTCTTTCTCAATTTCTGGCGCTTGGGGACTTGCAGACATGATAAACAATAACGCGCTGAGGTGAGATTTAATATTTTGTCGCGCGAGAGAGGAATGAATGTCGTGCAAATGTCGTATGATCTAGCATATAATTTTGCAGCCATTATGTTAGAGTAGCTTAGTAATAGCTGGAGGTAATGTAGGGGTTAAGTGGTATGCTGGGTGTTGGTGTATATATGTTGGGGGTATTATGGTAATTTTATATGAGTAATATTGGGGTAGAAGCCAGTGAAATAGAGACAGAAGCTGATGGTGTTAATACGAACGTTGAGAGTGATAATTCTGCTAGTGTAGGTTGGTGGGATGCTAGTACAGGCATTGGTGTAACTCAATTAGATGTACTAACCGAATTGTGGTCTAGTACCTCTGCGTACCAGGAGTCCAGTGCCATTTCCAACCCTGTGTCCCCAGCAGTGTCCCCAGAACAAACCCCAGCAGTGTCTCCAGCACAGTCCCCAGCAGCCTCTTTATCCACCAATAATCTGGTCCCAATGCACAGTTTCACTAGTGAAGGGTCCATTTTGGACACAGACTCCGACTACCAAAGCGATTCTAACGACTTATTTCGGTCAATGGCTAGTACAGAGAATGCAGACGTAAGAATCTTGGAGCATCGAATAAATCAGCTTGGACAAGAGTTGGATGCATACTGGGAATATCATCTTAGAGAAACAAGAGCAAATACACCGGTGGAGGCCACTAGAGACTTCATAGAAACCTATAGAAACCAAACAATGGATTATACGTACATTCAAGATGTTTATCGTATGCATTATCGTTCTAGACATGGGTTTCGTGGACCGATTCCAACACGTTTACGCTTAAATGCACAGGCCCCAATAATGGACCCGGACTCATTCCCCTACGACTTTGAGTACGATGAAATCATCAACTTTGCAGACGAAAACCAACCCCCAAGACGTCTCAATTTTCCCAATTCCGTCTCCAATTGGCCATAACCCCCAAATCCGCTGGTTTTCACCACCACCAGCCGTCCACTTTGATCGGCTCTAAACCGAAAAAAAAAATAAAAGCGTGCCCGCACCAAAGTGAAAAATTTGAAAAATTCCCATTGGCGAAAAAAATTATCCAACACATACTTCATTATGTCTGACGAAAGAACTTTCATTGCTATTAAACCAGATGGTGTCCAAAGAGGATTAATCTCTTCTATCTTAGGTAGATTTGAAAACAGAGGTTTCAAATTAGTCGGTATCAAATTAGTTCAACCAACCGAAGCTTTATTAAGAACCCACTACGATGATTTACAATCTAAACCATTTTTCCCATCCTTATTATCTTACATGTTATCAGGACCAGTCTTAGCTACTGTCTGGGAAGGTAAAGATGTTGTCAAACAAGGTAGAGCTATTTTAGGTGCTACCAACCCATTAGCTTCCGCTCCAGGTACCATCAGAGGTGATTTCGCTATTGACATGGGTAGAAACGTTTGTCACGGTTCTGACTCTGTTGAAAGTGCTAAGAAGGAAATTGACTTATGGTTCAAGAAGGAAGAATTAGTTGACTACAAACACGCTATGTTCTCATGGATCTACGAGTAAATGTGTAGGTGAATAGATATTCTTCTAAGATGATGTCCTGCGATGGACGCTGGTCTCTGGTCTCTGGTCTCTGGTCTCTGGTCTGCTCTTACTCGACAATTGTCATTGTCTATTCTTACTCGGCAATTGGTCGTACACTTGCTGCTTTCTTCTTGTTCTCTGCCTTCCGGGTGCCGTCTTCGTGGTCTCTGCCCTCTGGCTACCCTCTGGCTACCTTCTCGCTGGCCGCCCGCTCTCACCGCCCTATTCTCTGCCCGTCCGCAATCTCTCCAGACCACATCGCGACCACCATGGAAGACGACTTATTCAATGTCCCAGACGACGACTTAAACGACGACGATATCGAGATGGACGACGCCGACAACCAGTACAACCAAGATGATGTCCAAGACGAAGCTCAAGACGAAGGAAATGTCGACGACGACGACATGGACGAAGACGACAACGACGACGACGACAACGACGACGATGAAGACGATGAAGACAACGAAGAAGACGACGACGACGATGATAAAAACGACGACGACGACGATGACAATGAAGACGATAAAGACGACAAAAGTGCTGACAAAACGCTCGAGGACCCCGATGCTACCAAGTACTCCGATGCCAAAGAGTCGCAGAGCACATCACCACCAGAAGACCTGGCAGACGCTTCCACGGCGGTGCCATTACGCCAACAAATCATCTCTAAGGCTCGCCAGGCCAAAGATTTGGATATTATTCCCACAATGGCCATTCCGTACTCGGGTCAATGCCATGCTGTTGCCTTTTCGGAGGGCCCCAGATGGATTCTCACCGGTGGGGAGGACGGGTTCATTAGAAAATATGACTTTATAGCTTCTATTCAGGGGAAAGCCCCACTTACGATGGCTCAGAAACACAATTTGGTCGATTCGGTGATCAATAGTGGGGTCATAGGCTCGTACTGGGAGAACGAACAACCGGTAACGAAGTCTGAAATGATGAAATCCAACCCTAAAATTAAGGCCTCTGACTTCCAGAACAGCACTGTTGCTTATGAGCCGAAATTGAGTCCTGTTCATGCGCTTGAAGTGGAAAAGAATGGGTTCTGGTGTCTTTCTGGGGTGGCCTCTGGGGGGATTTCTCTTTATACCATGAGGTATAATGAGGGACAACTTCAACATTACTTCCGTCATGGCTCTAAAAAGAACCCTACAGCTGCTAGAGCGGTTTCAGGACCGGGTTCTGGTCACATTGATGCTATTTCGGCGCTTAAATTGAATGCATCTCAGGATCATTTTCTCTCTGGATCCTGGGATAGCACAGTACGTCAATGGGATTTAAACACTGGATCGTGTGTTGAGGTGTTTAATGGTATTACTGGACAAGTTTCCAACATTCAATACCGTCCACAAGGCTTGACAGATTTGGTTATGACTTATGATGATGGTGATGACGATGATGATATGGGATCATTGTTTGGAGACTCCGAAAACGAAGGAGAAGCTAAATCCGACAAAAAGGAAAAGCAAAAGTCCAAGCAAACTTCCAAAACATACACCAATGAGTCAGTATTCATGAGTTCTCATAGTGATGGTACTGTAAATATA
This sequence comes from Yamadazyma epiphylla, assembly GCA_030571925.1. NCBI lineage: Eukaryota > Fungi > Ascomycota > Pichiomycetes > Serinales > Debaryomycetaceae > Yamadazyma > Yamadazyma epiphylla. The sequence goes on from JAJLZA010000002.1 coordinate 361,169, forward strand.
TGGGATGCTAGAACTGGGTCTAATCCTGTAGTTAGATTAGGAGTACCTGAAGGAACGCCGCCTTGGAACATGAGTTCTACCTGGTCTAATTGTGGTGAATTTATTTATGTAGGTCGTAGAAACAGTACTATCGACGAAATCTCTATTAAGATGCCATATAAAAGACTGGGTAAATCTGTACCTCATGTGCTGAAATGTCTTCAATTTCCTAAAATATCAGGACCTGTCACTGCCATTTCAACACTTCCAAATAAAGATTTCCTTCTTTGTGGATCTTCTGATAACATAAGATTATATAATTTATCTCTTTATAATTCAGAAAATCCTACGCATGTTGCTGGAAGTAGTAAAAAACAACAAGCAACGCCATTTTTAATTGTTCCGGGTCATCAAGGTGGTGTATTAAGTCATTTACTTGTAGATGAAACTGGTAGATTCTTGATCTCTGCTAGTGGTAGTAGAGGCTGGGGTCAATCTAATTATGCAGAGCTGGTGTTGGTGTATGAGATTGGATTCCCAATAGATTGATCTGTAGAAAGTAGTGTACATTAGTAAATGCATAAAGAAAGGTAAACGATTATATACTAAACAGCCTATATACCATGTTTTTTATATTCCCTAATCCAATTTTGCCAATGGATTCTTTCCATGGCCTCGCATTGTCGTTTAAGATTCTGATACTTTCATTAACCATCTTGGCACCTAAACCAGGATGATGTTTAGATACTAAGAAATGTAATAAAACTCCTAAAAATCCTACAGTTAAACTAATTTTGTATATAGTTGCAATGGACATTTTACGAGATCCTTTTTTAGGCTTGTCATCATTATCAGAAAACATAAGTTTCTTAAGATACATCGAGGATGTATGAAGAATTTTGGTGTTAATTGAAGAAGTCGACAGATGAAGTGATGAAAGTGATGAAGATAATGAACTTGACCCTGAATCATACTCTGTAGGATCCAAAGAGTCGTACATTTCCGCCTCAACAGTAGCTTGGTGAGCCAAAAACCGAATCATTTCTTCATCTTGTTGAGAAAGTAAGGTTTCTACAGCCTTGGCGTCACCAATAAGGTTGTTGGTTGGTAATTTAGATATCTTTGTTCGATTTAACAGGTCAATTGACCCAGTTATATCGTCATCGTCTCCAATAACATCTGCATCAGCTACATCACCAGTACTAGCACTCCCAATGACAGCGCCTGCACTTGACATTGAGTCACTCTGACCACAAGAAGTAGTAAGAAGAACAGAATGTGGATTATACTCATTAAACCAAAGATCAAATGTAAAGGAAGAGTTACTTAACTTATCAATTGGATACTCTTCATAATATTGTTTGGCATTTTTAAGGATTTTGACCACATCTGTATCGTCTAAACCTTTAAATAAAGAGGTTGAAGATAACAAGTTATGCAAATGGTCTTTATCAACCTTTGCAATATCTTTTTCGTTATCCAAGTTAACCTTCAACTCACAGAGCATCTCGTCTTTCTTATACACAAGAGTGGCTACATAGATATAAACATTTATAAGCACCGAATTATAACTCAAAGCAAAGTCCCAGATATTTAAAAGCTGGTTAATGCTTTCAACATCGTGACTAAACATTGTAAGAATCGCAGAAATACCCTGGAAGAACGAATAATCATAATAAGAGCCATTAGTATTTACAAAAGAGTTATTGGCCCGTTTAATAAGCTTGAATAATCGGAAATCAACGATCTCAAGCAACGCCGGGATCAACCGAAGGTGATTTAACGACAAATTGATGTCGGAAACCATGAAATCCCTCAAATGGTTCAATGTAAGAGCTTCTAAAAGCTTGAAGCTCAACTGTTCGTTGATCTTGCCGGTGGATTGGTCAAATCCAATGAGCAAAACGATGCTAGCGACGTCGTGGAAACCCTGATAATAGTTAAGTTTCGGGTATTTCCGAAGAAGTTTTACGATAAGATTACAGAGGTTCTTCTTGAGATAGTTGATTTCGTTTTCGGTGTAGATGGTAGTGAAGGAGCCGGTGAGCGAGCTCTGGATATGGTTGAGAATGGTGAATGATCTCTTGATATCGAGGTTGACCTGGTCCTCATCTTTGTGGGGTACATGGTTCATATCGTCAAGGAAATCAGCGGTGAACGACGACGATAGTTTGGCAGGCACATTTGCAGCCATTTGATTTGGGTGTGGGTCCAGCTGGTGCGAGGCTGCGCCCAGAGGGCGCGCATTCTCGTGCGCGCTTGGGCCCAGATGGTGCGAGCGTTCGTTCAAACTGCCGCCAGTTTCCAGGGCTTTTTGACGCCTATCAGGGCCCTCAAACTCCGGCAAACGAAGCAAAACAGGCCACACATCCCGCCGGATCTCATTATTCACAAGCCCACCCGTAGACCGAGCATACTCTATCAACTCATCGTACTTATGGCTATTGAAATATTCACCAAGCGTCTTGATTTTGAGGTCGCGGATTTGTTCCAGTAGCGGATTATCATCAGAAGTATATAGCAGGTGTCCCAATTTGTCCACATCCATCGATACCCAATCTAAATGGGACTCTGGGCCGGGTTTGGACACAGTTTCCGTCTCCATTGCTTATCTAAAACGTACGGTGATGGTGCGGAAAGGGTGAGGAATCAGCCTGGCTGGTCCACGACCTGCGGAATATATAAGGTTGGAGAACCCCAGATTTGGTGAAAAATTCAATGGTAAAGGTTGAAATTCAAGAACGTGAAGTTGCTGTGACCTGGGACGATGCCCAGGTGTCTTTGTATCATCACATATGGATGAGAGACAACTGTAGATGTGAAAAGTGCTATTATTCCGTCACCAAACAGAGATTACTTAATTCCGCTACCATCGACGAGAACATCAAGCCGGTAGACACCTCGGTCAATGGGACTTCAATTGAGGTCAAATGGACTCAAGATGATCATAAGAGTGTCTATGATACCGAATGGTTACGTCTTCACTCTTACAACCCAGTTTTGGTCCCCAAACTGGAAAAGATCAAAGGTGAAAAATCGGTGCTCCAACAAGAGCTCTGGACGGTTAAAGACATCGAGAACAATCTCCCCCACGTCGATTTCAATGAAGTTATGAAATGTGATGATAAGAATGAAGATGCTATTGCTGATTGGTGCTTAAAGATCTGGAAACATGGCTTCTGTCTCATTGATAACGTGCCTGTTACCCCAGAAGATACTGAGAAATTATGTGAAAAATTAATGTACATCAGACCAACCCATTACGGTGGGTTCTGGGACTTTACCAGTGATTTGTCTAAGAATGACACTGCGTATACCAACATTGATATCTCTTCTCATACTGACGGGACTTACTGGAACGATACTCCGGGCTTGCAGTTGTTCCATTTGTTGTACCATGATGGGGAAGGTGGAACCACCTCTTTGGTTGATGCCTTCAAATGTGCCGAGATTCTTAAACAAAAGGACCCCGAAAGCTTTGATCTTTTGACCAGAATCCCAATTCCCGCCCATTCTGCCGGTGAAGAGAAGGTCTGTATTCAACCAGATATTCCTCAGCCAGTATTCAAATTGGACAATGAAGGTCAATTACTTCAAGTTCGTTGGAACCAATCTGATAGGTCAACTATGAACAACTGGAGCAACCCAGAGGACGTTCCTAAGTTCTACAAGGCTATTAGACAATGGTACAGTATCATTAGTGATCCTGCTAACGAGTTCTTTTACCAATTAAAACCGGGTCAATGCTTAATTTTTGATAACTGGAGATGTTTCCATTCCAGAACTGAGTTCACTGGTAAGAGAAGATTATGTGGGGCTTACACCAACAGAGATGATTTCGTTTCCAGATTAAAGCTTTTGAATGTAGGTAGAACTGCGGTGTTAAACTCCCTTTAAGGAAAGCAGCAGCAATAGCGGGGTAGAAAGTGGGGGTCTTATTTTTCAGTCTTTTTCCGACCATTGACCTCTGTTACACCAACCTCTAATCAGCAGACATTGTTTAGTATTGTTTATTATACTTAGCTATTTAGAAAATACATAATTGTTCTGGATCCCAGTCTTTTGGATCGTTGAATCTAAGGTTTCTTTCTAATTCAGCAATTTCAGTAAAGTCACTTTCATCTAAATCAAAATCAAGAACTTCCAAGTTTTCTCTTAATCTAGTAGCATTATTAGATTTTGGAATAACAGCAACTTCTCTTTGAGTAGCCCATCTTAATAATATTTGGGCTGAAGTTTTACTGTGTTTAGAAGCGATTTTGGTGATGGTTTCGTGAGTTAATAATGAAGGAGATGATTTAGCAGCTGGGTTATCTAATTCAACATAACTTTGACCACCGAAAGAAGAGTAAGCAGTAACAGCAATACCTTGTTTTTTGACGTAATTGACCAATTGTTTTTGTTGTAAGTATGGATGGTGTTCGATTTGTAAAACAGCTGGTTTAACTTCAGCTTGTCTTAATAAATCCATGATTAAACCACCGTTAAAGTTAGAAATACCAATGGCTTTAACTTTTTTACCATCTTTGTAGATTTTTTCCATAACTCTCCAGGTATCAATAATTGGAACATCTTCTAATTCAATCTTAGAGCTAGTACCAAATTGAGCTGGGTATTTTTCTTCAAATGGAACAAATTTTAAAGCAATTGGGAAATGCATTAAGAATAAATCTAAGTAATCTAATTGCATTTCTTTTAAGATTCTGTCCAATGAAGCTTCGACAACTTTTGGATCGTGGTAAGTGTTCCATAATTTGGAGGTGATGAATAAATCTTCTCTGGTAACAAGACCGTCAGCAATTGCTTTCTTGAAACCATCACCAACTTGGATACAGTTACCGTAATCTTGAGCACAATCGAATAATCTGTAACCAACTTTAATAGCATTATAGACGGTATCAGCGCAGGTAGCGTTATCAACTTTCCAGACACCGAAACCAGTAAGAGGCATGGAAGCACCAGTATTTAATTTGACAGACATTTTTGGGACTTAATTAATTAATTTGATATTAAATAAATTGGACAAAGTGGCGATTTGGGCTCCTTTTATATTGTCGGGAAAGGATCAAGTCTATACTATTGCTGAAAAATTCTCCTGCATACAGGGTGGATAAAAATCGAGGTTTGGGAAGAAATTCCGACAATTATTAAGAGGGAGGGCATGGGACGTGGGGGGGTATGTGGGGTGGTTGGAAAGATTTACGGAGATGTGAAGGGGAATAAGGTTAGAGGTAGGGAGCCAATGGGGAGGATTGGAGGTATGGGGCGAGGGAGAGGGAGGTACTGGGAGAGATGGGAGAGACGACGAGAGACAACAGAGTGGAGGGGCAGAGGTGGACAATGGACTCGAACGGCAAGCGTCGGAAATCAAGAGCACGACGTTGCATTGAGAGAAGAAAGGCATGGTTTGAACCGTGTGCACGCCGGACCGTTGCGGGGCCAGACTGGACGTAGTCGCACCACGACGATTGCAACCGGACAAGGCAATAGGAGTATAGTCGGCGCACGACTGCGCTCGTCCCGCGCTCGCACGATGTCGACCTGCGTTCGCACCACACCACACCATCTCGCCCTCATTCGCACCATCTCGCCCCGCGCTCGCACCACACCGCACTACAATAACTATTCATACATTAAACTGTACGTCTATCACTCATAAACCGAATAATTGGCCCTAACCCAGTGATATCAATGGTCTTTTCAAACCAAATTAACATCACCCCCCCTTGTTTGGAACCGTATCCAGTGCTCATAATCTTATACAAATATTTCACCAACGTATCTTGCTGAACTGGAGTCAATTGCTTGATAAAAGGAGCCACATCGCTGTTGTTGGTCTTTATCGATAACAAAACTTCGAAAATGAACTCGTTATGGGCATCTTTGATTGGCTCAGCCAAGGCGTAGGGGACGTTGTCTAGGCCGAGCTGTAACGATTCGAGGAATTGGCCTTTTGTGAGTCTGGACTTTCCTTCGGAGATAATGTTTGCTATGTCCGCTTCTGATAATGAGCTTGAAGAAGGAGGAATCAATTCTTCTTTGGATAAGAAGTTTTCAGGCTCGTAGGCGTCGATGTCTATTCTTCTCCAGTCTTCCATGTTGATAAATGTAGATGTGCGAAGTGGGCGGTGAATAGTACTGCGGTGCGGTAGTGCGCGGTGTGGTAGTGTCGTGGTACGACAATGGTGCGGGTTCTGGGCCGGGTTGGGTTGGACAGTACGGTGGACCATGCGGTGGGCCGAGCGGTGGGCCGAGCGGTGGGCACAATGGTTGCGATAAAGTAGTGTAATGGTTGTTAGTGAAGTAGTGCTGGTAGATGTGTAATTTATAGATGTACTACAGATTGCAGAGGGGTGTGGTAAAGATGATGCGTTATGTAATATAGAAGATGTGTGTTGTAATATATATTAATGTATAAAATTAATGTATAAAATTAATGAATAAAATTAATGAATAAAAGTATGGTATGGTTTGTTTTTGAGTAGTAGCTGGCCATCAAATTCGTGGTCCCAGCGTGCCTATTCGAGTTGGTGGTACTTAAGTGGTACCGGTTCTCCCTAAATCCTCCTCGAGATTGTTGAACCTGCGGGTTAATAAAATTAAATATAAAAATAACAGTGTAAATAGTAATGAGGACGTAAACATAAATTATTGGGGTTGCCTCGGGGTACAAATTTAAAACTTTTAAAGGAAGTCTTGCTAATGTAAATGCAACTGCACTTGAACACTAGACTGGTTTGGGGGTACAGTCTCGACTTCAACAATCTCTACACCTCAAAATAGGCACTTACTCTATACAAATTTAAAGGTTATACCACCTTTTTCTTCTTTCTTTCTTGTTCATCTCTATTGTTTTTTTATACAAATTTAAAAGAAATACCACCTTCTTCTTCTATCTCTGTTTCTTTGTTCTTGTTGGATCTCTTCTATGGTTTTTTCAAAGTCAACATGCCAGTTTGTTTCCTGTATTTTTGCATCCAACACTCGTAAGCATTTGGAGGCCCTGTTGATTTTTCCTTGATACAGTGCTACATTCATAACTGATAACACTTTGATCTCGGATTTAGAATAGTTAAGGTTAGAACTTAAGCTGTTATACTCTACTATATCTGTTAAGTTTCTTATCCGCCTTTTGAGGTAATCTTTGACCATCAACGCTTCACATAGAGTTTGTTTGACAGGTCGTATCTCTCCCTCTGGTACTACGATGTTTTCATAATCAAAGTCGTCATTGAACACTTTTTCATCAAAATCTTCACTCTCTAAAATAGAAGGGTATTCTATAATAGCATGAGCATTAACTAAATTGATTTGTACTTTAATTTTAGCTAATTTATAGTCGGCTTCTTCTAATTCAATAGCTAAACGTTCAGGGTTTTCTGGTGGTAAATCACCTTCTTGGACTTTAGCGTAACTTCGTATACGGCTTTTCAATGATATTTGAAGATCTTCTAATTCTTTACGTATTGTTAAAGCTTCAGCTAAATACATACTTGTTATAATAATGATTATATCGGGTTATTTGGCTCCTACTTATAGACTTTAGTCTAGTATGACTCATCCTTCTACACAAGAATGCTCTACTTTAAAGTATACTATGTTCTAAAAATAGGTACTACCCTGTGACTCATGTCACCTCGTCTCGGGAAACCTTAATTGTGGTTAAGAAGAAATGGTTAAAAAACACGAGATAGTAATATTTTTTACAGGGTCTATTGACGTACTTTAGTAATAAAACAAAGAGATCGTAGAAGAGTATATAGTTCTTATCTAAAAAAACGAACAGATGCGATGTTGATAATATCTAGACGAACAGATGCGATGTTGATAATTTCTAAACCTAACATCCTCTCCATCATAATGTAAACATGAGTCATTTTGTGGCTTGGCAAAAGGTAATTTAAACTCTTTGTATTTACTCTGCATATACCAATATGTTGTAAAATAACATACCAATGGTGTATATACAGCAGTCTTGTGAGTCACAATAAGAAACACCCGGTAGTATATTTGTAACTAGCACTCACGATATACATTATTATTAACTGTTAAGCCTTTGTGATTAAACTACTTAAACTCTCTCTGTAGCATTCCGGTCATCACCCCCTTCAGCACTACTTCCACTAGGGTACTTCTCGATCAGATTTTCATCTTCTATTTCGGCTACAGTTACCTTACCATCAAGGTCCACCATAACATTCTTTCTTCTTAAAGCAATGATTTCATCTGTCTTCTTTCTCTTAGTACGTGCAGTACCCTTTATATTGAACATGATATCCATATTCTCTAAAGAAATACCTCTTGTTTCTGGTAAACAGAACCAAACAAAAGGAACAGACAAAAGTAAGAATGCTGCAAAGAAGTAGAACGTACCATACTTAATGTTTTGCATCATGTATGGGTTAGAGTAAACGATAATGAATTGCATCAACCACTGCATCATAACAAACAATGTCATACAGAAATTTCTAATAGAAATACTGATGGTTTCTGAACACACAATGAATGGAGCTGCATTCCAAGAGAATGCATAAAATACTGCAAACAAGTAAACCATTGCTAAGGCTGCTCTAGCACCGCTATCCATTGGGACCTCATGATCAAATGAACCTGAAACTTGGGAATATACCCCCAAATATAGCATGGTGAAAAACGTTAAAAAGGATCCTAAAAGCAATGGTTTCCTTCTACCAAAAGTATCAACAAAAAATAAAATAAAAATAATATTTGTAGATGCTTTAGCAACTCCAAAAATTCCAGTAGCCAATAAATCGATATTGTTCCCACTGACACCAATTGACTTGAAAATACTTGGAGAGTAATAATTCAATGCATTGATCCCAGATAAGTTTTGCCAAATCATCATCGATAACCCTAAAAGCACTCTATTTCTAACACCAGGTTTGGTGATTTCTTTCATGTTAATATATAAATCAGTTGACTTAATCCAAGAATCACTTTGTTTCAATTCTCTAGCATTGGTGATCTTCTCTTCTTCTGCCAATTGTTCCAATACTGATTGGATCTCATAACTAATATAAGGATGATCTTTAGGTAAAGTTCTAATCTTTGAAAGAGCATTTCTAGCTTCATCTAACTTCCCTGCCTTAACCAACCAACGATACGATTCTGGTTGAAATGACATACAAAGTATACAAAGACCGCCAAATAAATACTGAAGAGCAAATGGAATATGCCATTGACGATCACTACCATCTGGCTGGTGAAGCTTAACACCATAATTGACCCAAAAGGCAATCACAAGCGCTGTTTGATATACACATTCGTACAACCCAACTGTAAGTCCTCTGATGGCAGGTGGGGCCCATTCTGCATTATAAATAGGAACAATCATCGACATAGTACCCACTGCAAGACCAGTTATGGCTCTTCCTGCATAAATAAGCCCCAATAACCCAGAAGAAGCCACTTGGAAAGTAACACCAATACAGAAAACCACAGCAAAAATCATGATAGTCTTCTTTCTACCGAATTTTTCATTACACCAATAAGCCATCATGGCCCCAAAAAAACATCCGGCCTGGAAAGTTGAAACAATATTCGACTTAAGACTCGCCAAGTCGTTACCTACGGCGGTATCAAGACCAAACTTCTTTTGGAACGAAGGTAAAGATAAGGTACCACCGATGAAACCAGAATCGTAACCGTACATTGCAGATCCCATGGCAGCTGAAAGCGATAAGAAAATTATCCGAAGATTATACACTTCTTCGGGTGCTGGGACTGCAGAATTATCTTTAGCAGCAAAATTGAATATCTTGTAGAACTTAAGCATCAATTGGTGAAATGAAGGTCAAGTTTTCAAGGTTATATAGTCCAAGAATACGGAAAGGATGTCCGTTTAATAATAATCCGGGGTAATGTCGTATATTGGCGAGGTGGGGGGATTGCCTAAAATGGACATTCAGGTGGTGATAGAGGGTCTTGTTGTGTAATTATGTTGGATCTACACTAAGGCTGGTTAACTATTCGTATATTAATGTCGTTTAAGTGGTACCGAATAGGAATGGTTTGAAGTAATGAAGGTAGATCTTTGAGCGGTCAGTGTTTCCGTCCCCAACTCGTCCCCAACTTGTTGCCAACTTGTCCGCAACTTTGACCTTGTGAATGCCGGCTAGGGCAAGTACAAGCGGGGTCAGTTGTTAATAGTTGTTGTAAAGCCAGTGGGTGGTAGTATAAATGGTATAGTGTGGTGATCAAACTTAGATGCACGAAAGATGCTGAAGCCGTATATCACTGCATGTGTTGCTGAATTTATGCATTTGACGGTGCCCATAGTAGAACCTTAACTCCGCCAAGCCACTAGAGGTTAAGCAGGATTGACATTCGTATAAGCAACCTCTGAAACATCTTAAGCCACCACTTATTCTCTGTGTTATCTCTTGTATTTATCCGGTTTTAATATACGCCGATCTAAATCCGGTTCTGATCATTTTAAGAGACTTAAGTCTTACCATTGTTTTCAAAACGATTACTTTGATACAAATGACCTTCTTTTCATCCAGACATCTTCCCCACGAATTCAAATATTTTCCCAATTTGTTTGTTGGTCTCTACCACTCGTACTTTAAGTATCAAATTATTGGCATTGTAATTGCCTTGGGGATACCACAACACACAAAGGTATTTCTTTACTATATTCATTCAATGTGCAATTAATTTCATTGACTTTGGGTACTTGATCAGAGTACTTGATCAGATTTCTTTTGATCTATGGCTATTTTAGTATGTATTAACTCTATACGGCTCTCTATATAACCATTTCTATACAGCTATTCTACATTGCTGTTCCATAAAGTGGTTCTTCTGGGCCCATGCAAATCATTTCAATTCTTTCTGATAAGATATAAGATCTTCGGTTACCTAATTCTGTTTACAGAGGTGTGGCGGTAACCAGATAAGCTCTCTGCAGTCTGCAATCATCACTTCCAATCCCCAGCGGAACTCCATAACCTCTATAGTTGACCTTCACCTCTTGTAACATTAATCATATCTCCACCATCATTCCTTCAATTTAACACCCTGGATCAACCCCACAGCTACTCTCCAACCTCATCTCCCCTTCAAGGTCTAGACTTTTTTCCAATCGAAATCGAGCCTCATCAGTGAACCCCTTCATTTCCTTGTACGGCTGATTACATAAGCAGTGCGAGATAAGAAAATTTTTATCAAGGATAAACATAGTTATATCAAAATTTCACAGATTACCTTATCAGTAGAGTATACTTAAATATCCATAAATTTTGCATTAACTCATCACGACCCTTTCCCCTTCCAATTTCAGTTAATATCATATCTAATGGCTAGTCCACCTTTAACTGCAATGCCAATGTCTGGGGATCCCAATAACCGCCTTGAATCAAATATCCCTAGGTCGATTCTTGATGAACCAATCCATGAAAATCCTATCATCGCTATTCCTTCAGGAAAGGAAGCTGTCACAATGTCCAAACCGATCACAAAGTCGAGTAGTATGTCTAAGAAAACTAACAGTACAAGCTCTGTCAATTCCCAGGAATCTAACGTTCTGAGTGACACTTCAGGTTCAAGACATTCTAAAAGATCATCATCCACCTCTAACGATCTTTTATATGAGAGAGACAGATTTAGAGCAAGACTAGTAAACTTCAATGAATCACAACCTGCTTGTGAAGTATGTGATATTATCGGTAGTAAGACCGCCAAATTAAACGTTATTAAAGATGATGATAATGAACTCTCACCTTTGGCTCATGATTCCAACTTCTACAACCTGCTTAAAGAGACCGATAACACTGAATATCATAAGGAAATGTCTATCAAGTATCTTGATATCAATGACATTCTGTCTGTATTTAATTGGTATTTCAACAATCCTCTTCCACCTACCTCGAAGATGTTCCCATGGCTTCATGGACTTCACCTTGATAACTTTGCTCAGAGGGAATTCTTTATACAACAGAAGAAACAACAAGGAGAACTGGTGGATTTGGAGGATATTAAACCTAATGCAAGGTTCATCATGAGTGTCAACGCTGATCTTCATAACCATCTGTCGCCTATCTTGAAAAATACTACTATGCTTAATGAAATATTGTGTCCCATCGATATAAGTAGAGAAGAGGTTTCAAACTATATTTCAACCATAATCAGCAATGTGTTTCCTGATCAAGATATTGATAATCTTGTATCGGTTATTTTAAAAGATATTTACTTGGTAAATTATCTTCCCATCTTTTTAAACTTGGATCCTGACCGGGGTGTTTCATTACGTAACTTTCATATTCAGGTTACCAAGCTGAGTGTCTGCTCTGATTTCATTGTATATTGTTTCTATAAAGAACACCTTGAACTCTGTAATAGTATTGCCCGTATATTATGGCTTGCTCAAAGAATTGAATCCCAAGACTCTTCTTACGGTGTATTTATCGTCACCAATTTCGATACTCCGATTGAAAAGTATAACCCAAATATTCTTTCTATCAACTTAAAGCCCACATATTCAAGTAAAACTGTCGACCTTAATAAGTTAATAAAGTTCGAACTTGAGCTGTTGAATAATTGGGATAGTGAATATACCATAAAGGAGAAGGTTGAAACTCTTAAGATGTCTTCAGCTACTAGGGTTTTGGGTAACTTGTATTCAGGTAATACTTGGGATTATCAAAATTTCCTTAATTTTAAATATTCAAAAAAGAAAGATTACTTAACTAATAAGAAACCTTATGATTTTGCTGATCTTTACTGTAATCCATTGAATTCTATTACTACGGTTAAATTTAATGGTCAGGATTTAATTGAAACTATTTTACCTTTACCAAATATGAACTATAAATTATTTATAAATTGTTTCAATGAAGCCAATTTCCCTGATCTTTCCAGCTTAGAAACCTTGATTAAATCTTTTAATTCAGACGACAAATCTTTATTGGGAGATTACTACTATCTTGGATTCCCATCTTCAGGATCAATTGGAGTTGGGGATTTGAAAAAAGATAATATTGTATCTTTATTAAATCTTTGTAAATTGATATATTTGGTTAGTTTTAAGTCCAAACAAGATGTTTTGGTGTATTGCACAGACGGTTATACAGAGCTGTCTTTACTTGATATTTGCTATATTATTTACGCTACAAATGTAACTTTAAATCAAGCCATATTGGATTTACATACCAAATATGGCCGTCCATTTTATATTTTTAATACTGATGTTCATATTTTAAGTAAATTTGAACCAATATTAAGAAAATTTTCACCCCTTCGTAAGAAAGTCGATTGGGATAATCTTGAATCAATGAGTAATGTTGAAATCAATGAATTATTGCTTACACCTAGAAAACCAAATCATTTTAAATTAGGTAGCATTGTAAATAATTCCTTTGATTCAGATTCAAGTGGCTCTTCCGGCTCAGATTCTTCATTTGATGATGAAAGTTTTGTATTTGAACCTGACTGGTGCCGTCAAGTAGAGGGTTCATTACCTTCAAGAATCTTGCCATATCTCTATTTAGGGTCTTTAAAACACGCCAATTGTCTTCCTTTATTAACCAAATTAGGAATTAAAAAGGTGATCTCTGTTGGTGAACCCTTAGATTGGTTAAACGGGTCAAGATTTCAAGCTGAAAATGATATCATCATCGACGAGTTGAACAATGGGAATATCGAATTATACAATATAATTCCCAAAAATGGTCACAGGAAAGTATCGGTAGATCAAGTGGTTAAAGTCAACAACCTTCAAGATGATGGCATTGATCAACTAGAATCATCCTTACCGACGATTTTAAAGTATATCGAACAAGAGTACCAGAAATCACAGGGCCAAACCAAGATTCTCATCCATTGTAGAGTAGGAGTATCAAGATCAGCCACGGTGGTAATCGCCGAAGTCATGAAAAGACTCAAGATTAACATGCCCAAAGCGTATCTTTACGTCAGAGTTCGCCGGTTGAACGTTATCATTCAACCCAATTTAAAATTCATGTACGAGCTATTTAAATGGGAAGAGCTCCAGAAACAAGAGAAGGACGAGTACCTCAGAGAAATCGACTGGCACGCCATGTGTCGAGAAATCACTTTGTTGAACAACCCGTACCTCAACTGAGCCCCCAGTCCAATCTCCTTCCCATCTCCTTCCCATCTCCTCCCCTCCCCCCCCCCTGTACTATATAGCGACTTTACTTCTCAAGTGTATTAAATGTATATTACCCGCGCACCTCCCTAGAAAATTTTTCCACTCTTATCGAACCAACTCCATCCACCATGACTAGTGAAGATATAAATTCATTAGCTCCCAGTAATGCCCTTTCCCAATTACTAGACTCCGCCATCTTAAACGCTGCAAAAGAATCAAGTCCAGAAATCGAAATGAAATCCCCCACCTCCAGCCCCAACTCTTCCAATAAATTTCAATTATCTTACAATAAATCAGATCCAACGAATGTATATAGCATAGATGAATTACTCAATTTAAGAAATTATGCTCATCCGTCCATACTGGCGCAATTACCACCAAAAGAGTTTTGGGATGCCCCACCAAGTTTCCGTAGAAATCAACATTTCCCCAAAGAATCCAAGAAGAAACACTTCAAGAAGAAAGAGGTTCCCGAATATCCTTATGAAGAAGAGCCAGAGCCAGAGCCCGATTGGGCCAGCACAGAGATTGATGAGCAAGTGAAGTTGGAGATGGGTGATACTGTTGAAGATTTCGAAAGATGGAAACAATCCCAACGTCGTAAAGATAATCCTAGTTATGTTGCTGAACCAATTGCTAAACTGAATGATGTCGATAACTTTTTTTCATTTGTCAAACCATCGAATACAGAAGAGAAAGAGAAGAAAGATGGTTCAAAAAGCTCGAGATTTTCGTCATTTTTCACCGAACCAAAGCAAGAAAAGCCTAAACCTGATGCTGGATCAAGGTTCTTTACTGTTCCTAAATCTGGTCCTTCTACACCTGTGGTGCCCGATGCTGTCGCCAGTTCTAACTCTGTTTCTAACGCTTCTGTACCTCCTCCACCTCCTGCTAATGCCACTACCCCAGATTCTAAGAAACCACCTCAAACTTCACAATTACCTGGCCAATTACCTCCAGGTCAATTACCACCTGGTCAATTACCGCCAGGAATTCCTGTAGGTCAAATGCCATTTCAAATGGGTTCGATGCCTCCACATCAAATACCTCCACATCAAATGCCTCCTATGCCCATGGGTTTTGGCGGTCCACCAGGGTTGTTTCCTCCTGGTCAAGCTAATGACTCGTTCTTCATGTCTCTTTTAAGTAAGAAAGAAGATCCTAAAGATGATCTGAAACCATCAAGTGGACCTTCGTCTCGTCAACCTTCAGGTTCACATCAAGGCAAACAGGCACCAGGGCCGGGTCAAGCTCCTCCAAATTACGGTCAAGGTCCACCTGGTCAAGCCCCATCACAAGGCCCACCGGGTCAAATCCCACAAGGACGTGGACAAATACCCCCATGGATGAATGGCCAGCCATTCCCATACGGTATGCCTAATAATATGATGCCAGGGTTCCCTCCAGGTATGCCAATGCCTCAAATGAGACCTGGTCAGCCTGGTCAGCCTGGTCAACCTGGTCAACCTGGTCAGCCTCCAATACAAAATCCTGGACAAGGCCCAAATCAAGGTCCCCCAGGTCAAGGTCCAAACCAAGGTCCTCCTGGTCAAATGCCTAACCATTTCATGCAATTTCCCCCAGGAATGATGCCTCAAAACCCAGGCACCACCCAACAATTCAAGTAGTAATAAAAGCTTGACGCTTTAATATATTTCTATACAATCATCTCTCCTTATACAATGATGTCCCCTTCTCTCTATCCTCTTATACAACAGTAGCCACTTGCAAAAACAAATTCAACAACTGAATGTGCTCATCGGTCCCATTATTCAACTTCTTATCAGTGTCAAATAATAACTGGGAGATCTTATTTTTAGTTATCAGACTTCTAGAGTCATCCAATATAAATTTATCATGTAATTGATCAATCAACTGTTGAGCACTATACCCTTGTAAAACCACTTCTTTTGTTTGTTCAATAATCTTTTTAGAATCTCTAGAATCAATGGTAGTTATTATATTTTGTATAACATCATCAGAAACAACACCACCAACTTCTAAAATAGAGTTCAAACCGATTTTACCATTAGCCGCCAACTGATCATCCAAATGAAGTCTGGTGGCTGATTGTAAGAAAGTGATGGCTCTTCTCAAATCACCATTACTGATCTTCAACACTTGCTCCAAAACCCCATCTTCCAATTCAACGTTTTCTTGTGTTGCTACATATTGAAGTCTTGATAAGGCATGGTCGTTATTAAGAGGTTTGAATCTAAATTTCGAACATCTAGATGCCAAAGGATCAATAATACGAGTTATATAATTACATACAAGACAGAACCGAGTGACTCCAGAATAAGTTTCCATGGTTCTTCTCAATGCCGACTGAGCATCGTTGGTCATCGAGTCTGCTTCATCCAAAATAATGATCTTATAAGGTGGGCAAGGATAATTAGCCAAATCTTCAGCACTAGGATTGGAAATAGTTAATCTAGCAAAGTTCTTGATCTTTTGACGAACAATAGAGATCCCTCTTTCATCGGAAGCATTCAACTCCAACACACGAGATTTGAAGAGTTTAGGACCGTATAATTGTTTAGCAAGCGCCAAAATGGTTGATGTTTTACCAGTTCCTGGAGGACCATAAAAAAGCATATGAGGTAAATTGGCAGACTCTAAGGTTTTCTGCAACACTTTGACGGTATGTTCTTGGGAAGCAACATCTTCAAGCTTTTTAGGTCTGTATTTTTCGACCCAAGGCGTATGTTCAGCCTTCTCTTGTTCGTATTGTTCGTTCTTAATGGCTCTTTCCTCTGTAAGCATACGCGTATTGAATATTTCTCACTGGTGTACCGTAGGTATAAAATCCGCAAATTTCATATTTTTCACTTGAGCAGGACGACAAATATTTCTATAATGAGAGCGAATGGAGAGCGGATTGAGAGAACGAGAGATAGACCGATAACAGGAGATATATTACTATACATTAATTGGATGACAAATCATTGGATCCCAATAACAGACAATTCTAATGTCCATACTCTTCTCATATGAACTTTTACTTTTATAGTTTTCTCTTTAACAGATTTTAAAGCAGCTGCATCAACTTCAATTTCAATTTCATCATTACTCCACCAACATTTTCTGGCAGGTTTCCTCCAAAATAATAATAATTTATTATTTTGTTCGGGTCTTTTACGACTTAAAGATCTTGAAGCGGCTCTCAGAGCACTTGAAGCTAATGAAGCTATACGAGATCTTGATCTTGATGCAGTTGATGCATTGGAAGCAACCGGTGCTAACCCTGGAGATTGTGGGGGTGTTGGTTCATGGTTTCTTAATCGAACCAACAGTAATGATAATAACATGCATTTAGAAGGTTCTATGGATCTAGACCCCCATTTACTTAAAGGATCAAATCCTGAAGAACATAACATATCGAATAAATGTTTTTCAGCTGGGCCTAAATGTTGTTCGGTTTCAACTTGTTCAACATCATAACCTAACCCACTGAAAACGAATTTACTTTCAACCAAATTTCTGGCCACTTCAACCTTTAAATATCTCATTTCTTCAGCACTTAATTTAGGAATTGGCGGTATTACATAAAAATCAAGATCTTCTCTTAATACTATAATTGCAGGTTTGGTATTTAATACGTTATAAGCATCATTTTTATTCCCCGTAGATTGAGGAGAAATCGATGATATTTTCTCTAATTCGTTATTTGCTTCACCAAAAACGTCAATTATATACTGGAAACAATGAGGGTCAAAGTTGACGTACACTATATCGTCTTCGGTTAAATTATTTATAACTTGGCCCTGTTCGTCCAAAAACGCTCCCGTTGGGAATAAACAAAGCAAAATACTTTCAGGCAAACTCATAAGTTCATCTCTTGTTATGGTAAATTTGGAGCCTCTTATATTCAAATGGATTTTGGAATTATAATCAATCACTCCCGACTCTTCATATTGTTGGGGGAGTTCATAGGAATCCTGGGTCACTTGGGTTATTATATTATCAGCCATGGTGTTTTGTATTAATTATGATGTTAAGGATCGTTGGATGATGTCTTGACACTGTATTACTCGTGGGATTATAAGTTAACTCGGGGACAAATTGGAGATTTTTTTGCGCGCTGGTTGCTAAATGAGTCAAGAGAGTGAGATGAGACAATCGATGGAGAGAAAAGTGATGGCTGAAGAAAATGGGATGGGAGATGATGGGAGTATGGATGATATATGGGGGGATGAAGAGGTGGTTAGTACGGGGGATATACAACGTATACATACTAAACAAGGGTATTTGGATGGGTTGAGTCATGCTAAAGAGAGCAGTCTTCAAGATGGGTTTGATGATGGGTACCCTAAAGGGGCCCAATTGGGGATTAAAGCCGGTGAAATTTTGGCCAGGGTTTTGTGTACGGATGGGGGGAAGTTTGAAGAGTGTAAGAAGGCGATGAATATCCGGAAAGTGTTGGATAAGAAGTATTTTGATGGGGATTTGGAGATGGCCTCCAATGGTATATTAGATGAATGGGCTAGACCCACAGGGTCCTGATCTATAAACTGGTGTTACTAAATTGGTCCTAACCTACAAACATTGCATCAGGCAAATCAACCGGAACAAGACACTCAGTCCAGCTAAAGTCCAGGCATATCGCTCTTGACTACCCGATCCATCTCTTCGTATAATCCGCTCTGTTTCTGACTAAACTTGGCCCGGCCTTGACTCCATTCTACCCAAAGTTCACTCAATAAATATTGGGTTTGTTGAAACATTATAAACTCTTGTAAACAGCATTCCTTAATTAACCAATCTTTATTTAATTGTTGAAACATTTCTTGTTTATCATTAATAATTGCTTGTTTAAGTTTAGCTAAATCACTACCTTTAATATCTGCATCTTCTGAACTTAACCGATTAAATTTATCTTCATTTTCTTTGATTTTAATTTGTAATTGATTAATATTATTCCCCAGTAATTTTTTACTTCTTTCAAATAGTTCCAGTAATGAATATAAATAATCAAGATAATTTTTAAATTTCTCTAAAACCAGAGTATTTAATGCAAAAGTATCATCAACGATGATTTGATTTGTTTTAGTAAAGAATTCTGCAATTCCATTTAAAGAATTATTAATAGAATTTAAATCATCTTTATTATCTTGTGAAAGAATTGATTTTTCTTGTTTATGAGGGTAAATGGTATTATCTAATTGTTGAAATTTGGTGATGGTTTCAACAAATTTATTATTATCATAAGCAATTTGTTGTTGTCTTCTTTCATGTCTTTCAACCAATAAAACTGATTTTGTCCAAATATCAATTAAAGGATTAATATTGGCTTCAGCTTGTTTCCATTGAGTTAAGAAATCTTCACCAATGGCAGGCCAAATAGAGTTCATGAAATGGGTAGAGGTCTTTACACCTTTAAATTCTAAACTATAATCAATTTGTGCTTGTTTTTTCCAACTAGTCATATCTGTAGGTACACTTAAAAACGTAATCACCACTGCATCTTTTTTCAAAACAGGATGCTTTATAAGTTGATTAAGAAACCTATTCAAACCTCTACGACGTCTTTGTAAAAATTGGGAATCTGGTGAAGCTCCTACTGCAAAGTTAGTAAATGAATTAGAGTTGCGCCTATAAAATTGTACATACCAGTGAATTTTTTAGGTGGTAATCCGGGAATTACTCTAAATGGGTATCGTTTAAGAAGATATTCAAGTAACCATACAAAATCAGAGTATCTTCTAATGACTTTTTTGGGCTCAGCAGATGAATTCATACCCAATTTAACCTTATGAGTGATAACATAGTTGATATGTTTGAATAAAAGCCCTTCCTTTTCTGGCACTTCTTTGATGTTGATAACATCTGCAGTGTCCACAAACGGCTTGAACTGATCTCTATATTCTTGAATATAATCTTTAATTTCCGAAGGAGCAGCTGGATCTTCGATTTTGCCCTGGTATTCAATGTTGGCCAGGTCTTCAATGGTGGTATCTTCAAGTTGAGACGTCAATGGGTCAGTAAAATCATGATGGGATTCGTCTTTCAAGAGCAATTCAAGCACATCAGACAGGAAATCAGGTAAATCGTTCATTTTGAACTGTAACGTTACATAATCCCCAGTCCCTTCCACATCTAACTCGAGTGCTATCAACCCTAAACACTGGTAGAAATTCCCCAGAATATTCAACGGCATTAGACTCTGATCATAGATGGTGTTCATGATCTTTGTTCTTTGATAGCTCAGAAACAAATGGGACTCAACCAAACGATCTATAATCAATCTTTCAAAGTCATTTCCCGAAGTTATCTCCCCATGATGTTTCTCATACACCGCTGTATAGGAGGCAGGGATCTTGGATTCATCAAGGGTAATTTCTGGTCTCAGCGACGAAGTTTCATTAAGGATTTGTGACGAATATGTGCTTGTGAATGGACTGGCGCTAGGCTGGTCGTTCCAGCCGTTGGCCCACGGATCGTCTTCGTATTCACTCATGTTGACGAGTGAGAATTTGAGATTTGAGAATACACCACACGCTTCAGCAAACAACAACTGTAGCGTTGCATTGATTTGATATCTAGCGGCTTATATCTTTCTAAACTAATCCACAGTTCAGAACTGGCCGTATTTCACCACTTTTAGATCCTAATCCCCGGCCCCGCTCAACCCCAACCGTATCTACCCTAACCACTACAGTCCAACATGGACACCATAAAACAAAAGGCCTTTGAGGTCATAAATTACTTCCATAAAGACGATAAGTACAACCGTGTAACTTTTGGACTTGATCGTAATCCCACCATGAAATCCCTTATTTACTGGAGATTTTCTGACTGTATACTCTTGGGTATACTCTTTATCTTATATACGCTTAGTTACTGGATCACTCCATTCCAAAGACAATTTTATGTCAATGATTTGACGATTTCTCATCCGTTTGCTGAACATGAACGGGTCACAAATGCTGGTTTATTCTTTTATGCTGCTTGGGTGCCATTATGTGTGATAGTGGCCGGTGGTTTGATCTTTACCAAGCCTGCTAATAAGGTTTATGTGACTTTTTTATCAGTTTTGGGTCATTTGATAAGTCTTTTCACCACCAGCGTGGTCACTGATATACTTAAGAACTTTATTGGAAGACATAGACCTGATTTTCTTGCTAGATGTGTTCCTAAACCAGATACTCCAAAAGATGTATTGGTATTGGCTAAAGACGTTTGTACTACTGATAATCTTGATAGACTCTTGGATGGTTTCCGTACTACACCTTCGGGTCATTCTAGTCTTAGTTTTGCTGGTTTAGGGTTCTTATCTTATTGGCTTGCAGGTCAATTGATCATTAAAAATAAGCACCTGGGTGCTTGGAGAACTTTTGTAGCTTGTATTCCTGGTTTTGGTGCTATTCTTATTGCTTTAAGTCGGACTGAAGACTATAGACATCATTTTATTGATGTTATAATTGGTCTGGTTATTGGGATTAATATAGCCACCTGGTCATATTTCCGCTACTTTCCACTGTTGTCCCATCCAAGAGCTTTTGAGCCTATACTCATATTAGAGGAGACAGAGGAAGAAGAAGGATACAGTAGCTTAGAAGCAGGCACTAGTGGTCTTTCTGATGTGTAAGATACTGGCTGATATGTAGGTTTTTAGAGTAATACAAATTTGCAGCCATAGTGCAATGGATGTGATGGTGCAGAGATGGTAGGGTGTGTCTGGCCTAGAGGCAGAGGTGCTGGCCTAGAGGCAGAGGTGCTGGCCAAGAGGCAGAGGTGCTGGCCTAGAGGCAGAGGTGCTGGCCTAGAGGTGCTTGCTAGAGGTCCTTAATGTGCTTGTGATAATGGCATGTGCTAGAGTGCTTGGCTAAGATAAGGCTGTCTTCAATGCTTCACAGGGCTTTTAATCCAAGGATCTATACTTGCAGTTCCACAATAGGAAGCTCTTGAACTGACAGCAGCACTAGACTATCAGCACCATTGGCTCATGTCAACACGCCCAAACTGTAACTCAACACTCTTCCAAAAACAAGTCTCTTTCTCAACCCATCTGCATCGCTCAATACCTAATACGCTCAATGCCTAATACCTCAACACCTACACTCTCAACACCAACACCCTCAACGCTCAACATTACATACTATTACTATATATACTCCTAAACCCAAACCTCTATCCCCACGCTCTACCTCTTACCCCAGCCGCTCCTAATCACAAGAATCCCCCTCCTCCGTCCCCACCATTATCTAAATTTTAACCAAATCAACTTCTCACACGACTCGCGAAACGTTCAGGTAACCATGCCTTCGGCTTCCGTGTACTGTTTTGTGTCCGGCGGTAGTGTCCACTGTGTCCCAGTGAACTCTGTTATAGACTTCTCCAATCAACTACAAGACCCTCCTCCAACATTTGTCGTCGACGGTCCCCCAGAAAATGGCTCCCTCGATGAGAAAGAGCATTTGAAAATTAAGAACAAGAATCTTTTATATACCCTCAATAACCCTTCATTATCTGACCTTGAATCCGATACCGGTGATTCCAATGAAGAAAGTAATGGCTATATTTCCAATGTGATCAACAATTACTCGACCCATGCCCTTTATTTGCCAGAATTCTCTATAGATTTACCCGATACCCTTAACGATAACCATTGTCAAATTAAAGAATTATTGAAAAAAGTGTTCAGTAAGACTTGGGTAGAGAAAGTTAAAATAAAAGTCAAACGTTTAACTGGAGGTATCACCAACATGTTATTAAAGTGTAGTTACGGTGAAGATACGGTTTTAATGAGAGTCTATGGACCAGGAACCAATTTAATTATTGATAGACATCGGGAATTCATTCTGCATTTAGTACTTAATTCCATAGATTTGGCGCCCTCTGTTCATGCCCGGTTCAAAAATGGGCTTATTTATGGGTTTTTAGAGGGAAGATCGTTGGAACCAAAAGAGTTAAGAAACCCTAATTTATACCCTTTAATTGCTCAATTATTAGGTAAATGGCATAGTGAAGTCGATACCAATGAGATTAATAAAGGTGTGAATCAACTCAGAGAGTATACTCGTTCACATAAACGAAGACTGATTGACTTAAGTAGAAAGGATACTAAAGAATCCATATCAAAAGAGGGTAAAAAGGACAGGAAACCTAAGAAGAAAATAATTTCAAGCATTTGGGAATTGATTGAAGATTGGATTAATATTGTGCCAGTAATACCGCAGCTTATTGAAAGCTTCCAGGAAAACAATCCTGATATAAAAGTTACCCCAGAAAACTTGAGAGATATCATTAAACAAGAGTTTTCTTGGGTTCAATCAACTCTTTTAAATACGGTGATCTCTCCTGATGTCTCTGCACATTGTGATCTTTTATCAGGTAATATCATTATTCCCTCAGATGAGTTATTAATCAATAAATTTTCTGAATTACCACCTGTAGATAAAAATCCAGTTAAATTCATTGATTATGAGTATATGTTACCAGCACCTAGAGCGTTTGATATAGCTAATCATTTTGCTGAATGGCAAGGATTTGAATGTGATAGATCTGCAATTCCTGAGCCTGTCCCAACAAATGAAACGGTGGTCACTTGGGTTAAATCTTATTTAAATGATTTTAATGCCGAAGAAGAAAAAGTTATTTCATTGATAAAAGAAATAGCAGCATATTATGGATTACCAGGGTTTTATTGGGGGGTTTGGGCCGCTATTCAGAGTGAAATTTCAAATATAGAGTTTGATTACAGTAGTTACACTAAACTTAGATTCCAAGAATATTGGGACTGGAAGAAGTCGTTTTTATGTAGCTCATAGACGGTGGTGTAATTTAATTAGCTTGTTTTTCAAGCTGTAGTCTAAATACCTATTATTTATTATATTACCTATCTAGATCAACTATAGTAGAGTTTTTAGTTCTACTTGAATATAAAATTACCCATCTACTACCTTTGTCTCTTTCTTTTTTCAATGCTGTGTGAATATTAATACCAAATGATCTTGGTAAGTTATTCGAGACTGAATAAAGTTTACGTAACCACACTTCTTGAGGTTCTAATGGTGATGACAGGATCATATCTAATACCTCATCTGTAGCATCGATTCCTATCACACTAGAAGAAGCCAATGTCCTAATTAAATTAGCAGACGCAATTTTAGAATCGTTTTCGGTTTCCCATTTGTTATTCTTGTTATTTTTCCTACCTCTAGGAGCTTCATTAGCAACTAAAACCGCTTTTTGGGAAATATCCACAGAGAATAGTGGACTATTTCCAAGTACTAAATCATCATTTAGTTCTTCCGAAGCATTTTTAGGTGGTTCTACTTTTTTATCTGTTTTCCTATTCTCTATGGTTTCTTGAATAAGCCCAATAACCTCATCATAATCAACATCAGTATCTTTATTAAGAACCATATCTCTGACCCTAATAGACTTGTAAATACCAGGTTTCTTCTTTTTACCAATGTTAAATGATTGTCTAATAATAACCACTTGACCAATCCCTTCCATATCAGCTTTATCAAGATAATCTTCCTGTGATGATGCTAAATAAAAGTCACTACTTATATTATGTGCCCATAATTCCTTAACTATTGGAAGACCACATTCAATGAAAAGATCTTTATTTGAACTAGTAATCAATACTTCACAACGACCTCGTTTCCATTCAACGTTATCCGTTTGTAACTTCTTCTTCTCAAAATTCTTCAAGATCAAGAACAAATAAGTTGATGACAACAGAAATCCTACAGCAAAGTTTTTAGTAGATTGTTTACTCATTCCTATATTAGCAAAAGAGTATGTCAATTTATCATATCTACCACCTGTTGCTACTCTGGAGAATTTTCTAGTCTTATCCACTCTGAAAATAGCTTGGAACATCATTCCTCCGTTATAATATTTACTATTATAATTACTTAAAGGATTGAAAACCACTGGAGTTTTAATACCAAAACTTCTTAAAATTGATAGAACATTGTTTAAATATTTCATTGCTCTTTCAACTTTTAATAATAGTGGTGAATCCATAAAAAGCTTGGATAATTTACTTTTGGCCTTTTCAGGTTCAATGGTAAAGTCAAATAAATCAACTAGATCATTGGTCACCGTCTGAGGTACTTTATAATCTTCACGTAAATACTTTTTAATGTCTTCAGCATTTCTATCGATATTAAGTTGTGAAAGAATTTCCATTATATCCAAACGTGTCTTTTCATCAATAGAAATATTCCCAAAAGCATAAGTCAAAATCGAATCAATGATATCATAATGATTAATCATTATAACTTTTGAAGAATTTTTAACTGAAAAGCATCCAAAAGTTTCAAGGATTTCATCAATGACTTTGATACATTCTGCATCATGGATATAGTTATAACTATTATCTTTAGTAATTATATCAAACCCAATCACACTAAATTTATCTGGAGCGCCACTTCCTCTTAGATTTGGTCTAAAGACAAAATTATGTCTATAAATCTTCGGGATATGTACTTGGTTTCTACCCAAAAACCTTGCAAATGGTAATACCATATCATAAGGTAAGTTTAAAACCGCTCCATTACGATCAAGTACCTCATATACTGCACCAGTTGGTTTAGTTGACGCCTGTGGCATTAAAATATCAGCATTAAATTCCTCAATACCACCATGGTTATTAAAGATATTAAACATGGCGTTTATCATATTATTGAAGAGCATGAAATCATGCATATTATATTCCATCTGCTGCTTTGTTCTACCATCTTTAGAATCAAACATTAAATCTCTAGCGATCAGATATGGTTGACTAAATAAAGCTTCTCTGACTTGTTGTTGCCAAGGGGAAGCAGGATCAGCCAAAGATTTTAATGCTTCTTTAATGACTTGATCTTGATGTTCTACAGGCATCCATCCACTTTGAAGAAGTTCAGATGCACTTGGTCTCTTTTTAGGATCATGGTCTAAAAGAGATTTAATGACTTTTTTCTCTAATCTGTGTTTAACATCAGTGAAATCCAGTGGGAAATCAACAGTTACTAACCTTAAGTTATTCAACTTCTGTGCTCTTTCCATTCCTGTTTGAAGAGTATAACACATTTCAAAGAAGATAATACCTAAAGAATACATATCTACTTTTTCATCATAATTCCCAGTGGCTACTTCCTTAGCATTATAAAACAACGTACCTACAACCGTTGACAAATCTTTATCGTTAGAGGAAGAAACTTGATTATTATACAGTAACGCTGAAGAAAATTGTGAATTTTTGGCTAATCCAAAATCACCAACCTTAATATTATTGGATTTATCAATGAAAATATTCATTGGTTTTAAATCTCGATGAATAAACCCTTCCCGGTGAATATACAGAACTGCTTCAAGAAGTTGACGGAAAAGTCTCCAATATTCGGAAGGGTTTTGAGGGAGACCTTGTTCAATCAAATTCTGAAGAGTATTATTCTCACAGAACTCCATTTGAATATAGAGAATAGAATACAGGTCAGATTTAATAGCTTTTTTTATAGAAATTATATCTTGAGAATCCTGTTCAGGTTCATCTTCTTCAGTTTCACTTCTGGATCCAAATTCAAACCCATAATCATCATTTTCATCAAGATCATCTCCACCTAAAGAATCAAAGGTGATGTTTGCATCAAAAGAGTTAGAGATAAAATCAACCTGAAATGAATTGTCTCGATTAACAAAGGAAGAATTCACAACAAGATCATCATCAAAATCACCCTCTTCCGTTTCAGTTTCGATGCTTTTATCATTATCTCCAGGTAATTCCTCTACCCAGGTCCCATAATATCTAACAATATATTGGTGATTAAGTCTGGCCAAAGAAAGAACTTCACTCAATAAACTATCTAATTTATGGGTTTTATGCTTGATTTTTTTAATTGCATAATAAGTACCCTCCATTCTATTTCTAACTTTAACCACTTCACCAAATCCTCCTTTACCTAAACGGCCAATTTCTTCAAAATCACGCTCATATCTACCGATAGGGCCTTTAGATTCAGAGTCATATAAACCATTAGAACTCAGTTTTTTCAACTCTTCAGAAGATTCACTACCATTGTATACAGAAGCAGTTGTATTAGTATGAAGTACTTTAAGTTTACCATCTTTATACCGGATATCACCAGATAAAATAGGGCCTTCTCTTAAGAATTTAACAGCATTGAGCTCAAGAAATGTTGGTCTACGGCTAAGTTTCTTCTGTAACATCTTGTTCAACATTTCATATATATCTTCCGCATGTTCTCTAGTATCTTCGATATTACCATCATTTACTATCTGATTAAATGTTGCTGGATCTGAATACTTAGTCATACCAAACAACATCCTCACGAATACCACCGCAAGATCCCAAACATCTGTTTTTCTTTGGTAATTCTTGATGTTCTTCTGAACTTCTGGCGCTAACCATTCCTGTGGAGTAAAATGGTTTAAAAACGTCCAATCGACTTGTGGATTTGATCCTTTCATCAGTCTATTGGCCATACAAAGAAGCTTATGTCCATAAGATGGATAAGTTAACTTAATAACTTGCGGCAATTCCAGCAACCTATCAAAGTATTGATCATCTAGATCATATAGAAAAAGAGATAGAGGACATATTAATTTATGAATAGTCCCCATATTATGTATGGTTTCTAATGCAGGAAGAATTTGGATAAACCAAGACCGAGCTATAGCAAATGATACTTCCAGAGTCTTTAATATTTCGTCTATAGATACAGCAGATGGCGAATACAGCGTTAAAAGACGTATTCTCCAGCCTTTATTTTTAATTTTGTCGATTTCATACCCATAAAGTTGAACAATATTAGGATGGATATTACAACAAAAGTGTTCTAATTCACTCTCCAATTCTTGTATTTCATTTTTACCGAATTCTCCTAACCAGAATAAACCTTTAAGTTCGACTTCAGTCAAGAGAAATTCGAATTTTACATCTTTAGAGGCTAATTTCGTCTTTATTTCTTCAGAAAAGTACGGTTCAACCACTTTTTGTGTTCCTATGGACGACAAAATATCGAGTTTATCGAACTTCCGTAGCACTTTAAGAGCTCTGAAATGATATAAATGCTTATTTCCAGGTATAATGACAGACATGGCGTTTTCAAATACAATGTAATTAGACGTATCGGCAGGCATTGCAACCTCCTGTTCCTCCAAATGAATTCTTCTTTGGTCTTCTTCTTCATATTCGTCTTGGATCATCTGGATCTGTTCTGTGAGCTTCTTGTTCTGTTCTTCATGTTTCCTCTCTAGCTCTTGCTCCCGTATGGCTTCAAGCTTCATCAATTTCTCCTGCTCTTGTTTCAACCTCATCTCTCGATCCTCTAACAATGATAATGTCTCTTCAGCTTGGTGCTGGAAATCGTCTAATAAGTACTTGACCTCACTGATGACGATAAAGGATATCTCTTGTTGGGGATATTCTGCCACCAATTCTTCAATTCGACGCTCTATTTTCTTCACTTGTGATCCCAAAACGTTCTTTGGATTCAACACTTTCACAATCGGAGGCAGCAAAGGATACGTCTTCGTGAATTCGATATCAAGCACAACCTTTAACTCGGGTCTGTCTGGATCTTCATTTGATATGAGGGTGATCTGGAAGTGGGGGCTAGGTTTTTTATTCCACACAAGGCCTCGAGGTGTTATATCCTCGAAGATATCTCCATAAATAGACGATATGCTATCTAATTCGTCTTGTTGCCGGAGTTCAATGTCCAGGGTTAACGATTTAGACATCTTGCCAACTATAACAAAGATGCGATGCGCGCAATTTCTACTATGGATAACCTCATTGAAGATGGTCCAGATACCATCAAGATCCTATTCACCACCGACAATCATGTTGGTTATAAGGAAAGTGATCCCATACGAGGAGAAGACGCTTGGTTAACTTTCAATGAGATCGTGGGGATCGCCAAAAATGAAGATGTAGACATGATTCTTCAAGGTGGAGATTTATTTCACATCAATAAACCCTCCAAAAAGTCCATTTTCAACGTTATGAAGTCGTTAAGATTGCATTGTATGGGCGATCGACCATGTGAATTGGAATTGCTTAGTGATCCTTCGTTGATAGACGCCAATGGGTTCAATACTGTGAACTATGAGGACCCTAATATCAACATTTCTATACCGGTATTTGCTATTAGTGGGAACCATGATGATGCTACCGGCTCTGCATTATTATCTCCACTTGATCTATTATCGGTTCTGGGACTTATCAACCATTTTGGGAAGATCACCAACAATAATGAGATCAGTATCTCTCCTATACTTCTTCAAAAGGGTACTACTCAATTGGCATTGTATGGGATGTCTAGTGTTAAAGATGAACGGCTTTTCAGACTCTTTAGGGATGGTAACGTTACATTTCTCCGTCCTAACGTGCAAACGGATTCGTGGTTCAATCTTTTCACCGTCCATCAAAACCATTCACCTCATGGTAAAACTTCTTACTTACCAGAGCTGTTTTTACCTGATTTTCTTGATTTCGTAGTTTGGGGTCATGAACATGAATGCATTTCTTCACCTGTATATAATCCAAGCAAGAACTTTCATGTTTTGCAAGCTGGTTCTTCTGTAGCGACCTCTTTAACTGAAGGTGAAATACCTAAAAAGCACGTATTCATCATGAAAATTAAAAATAAAAAGATCGATATCACACCTATTCCTTTGAAAACTGTTCGTCCATTTGTAATGGATGAGGTTGTTTTGGAAGATGAAGGATTTGTAGCTGGGTCTGCTAGTAAAGATGATATATCTAAGTTCTTGATCTCTAAAGTAGAAGATTTACTTCAAAAAGCTATGGATGATTATATGGCTGAGAACGGTGAATCTACACAAGATCCTGATACTTTGGAGTATATTCAACAGAATGCACCTCTTCCTTTGATTCGATTGAAAGTGACGCATTATGATAACTTAGAAGTTGAAGGTGCTATACGATTGTCTCGTAGATTTGTTGGTAAAATTGCTAATATCGATGATATTTTCTTATTTAATAAGCGTAGAAAACCCTCCGCCTCTTCTGGACTGAAAAAGAAAGGTTCAGATCCTGTTGACATTGCCAAAAATGACACAGCACCGGTAACGATTGAATCTTTAATTAGTGAATATGTACAGAAAACAAATATGACGCTTCTTTCAGAGAGAGGACTTACTGATGCCACCAAAAACTTCACTAATAAAGAAGATAAAGGTGCTATTAGTGATTTCATACGTAAAGAGATCAAACGACAGACTGAACTCATGCTCCTGTTAGATATAGATTCAATGAGATTTCATGATAACGATGTAGATCCTCGTGAGGCATTTAAACTCCTATTAGCAAGATCAAAACTGGACAATAAAGAGAAATTGATGGAAGACTTAAAGAAACTTACGCAAAACTCTTCTTTACCACCACCTACAAATATCATTGGTCTTAGTGACGATGATGAAGACGAACGTCCAAGATCTCGAAGAACTGCTTCTAAACCTAATTCTAAAGCCCCCGCCAAGAGGACAGTCCCTGCTAGACGTACCAAAAAGCCAGTTAGTGAACCTCTAGTGGTCTCTAGTGATGACTCTATGGAAGATCCTGAGGCAATAGTTTCTGAATCTGAAGTAGAATCTGAACCTGAATCCGAAGAAATTGATTCGGAACCAGAACCTGTTCCCAAAAGGAAATCTAATTCATCTAAATCTGCGCCAAAATCAACTAACAAATCTCCCGCTAGAAAACCTGCTGCACGTAAACCTGCTGCTAAGACTAAAGCATCCAAAGGCCAACAAGGATCTTCTCTTTTGGATATGCTCAGAAATACTTAATATACGTATATACACTATTTAACCTATTCAAAAGAAGTAGCTTCATTAATCAATTGATCCATGTCAAAGCCTTCATCACCACTATTAAAAGCATTTAATAACTTCAATTTTTCAGGAGAAGATTTCATTGCACCATAAAATCTTTGGATATTTAATACAAGTAAATGAGCTTCTTCAACAGTCATATTGGATTCTTCTTCAACATGTCCATTCATAAGTACGACATCTTTTTCAACCAATTCTTGGTGAAACATTAATGTAGTATGTGGTTTTGCATACTCTTTATGTAATTTATATTCAGCAACAGTAGTAAGCATACAGTGTGTTGTTTGTGGTCCAACGAAGGCCCATTGAACAAAATGCATTTCATACCCTCCACTCTCTTTAGGTAATGGTAAAATAAATGTACGGTTTTTAAATGCTGTTGCATACATTTGAGTGAATTGAATAGCATCTAAGACGGCTATGAGAGATCTTTCTTTACTTTGAAATCTTGCTCTCCATATAAATTCAATCTCTTTTTTATTTAATTCTTGAATTTTTTCAACGTCTAAGAAAGCATCTAATGTCTTATAAGGTAAAAGGGGAGTGTCTTTCTCTATTGGAGATCTGACCTTGATCATGTGATCCTCCATGTTCTTCTTCATGGCTTCCTTTTGTTTTTCTTCAAAGCCTTTTAAGTCTTTTAATGGATCTATAGCATTGAACTCTTTCTTTCTTTTATCGATATCTTCTTTTAAATTATTAGTTAATTCCTCTACGGACGAGTACCCTAATTTCTGAGCCTTTTCTTGTAACTTTTGTCTGTACTTCTCTAAAGCATCTGTTTTGGAGGAGTTGAATCTTACAAGAGTTCTGGGGACTCTTAAAGCCTTTAACGCTTGGGACCTGAGATTGAACATTGGAAATTTTTCAGCGCTCGCATCCGATCTGGAGTGAAGATATTTAGAAACAACTTCAAGAGTTCAGAATGATAAGAACATAGAACAACATGTCTCAGACAGAGTACAGAACGAATTCTTAAACATAGCCTAACGTATCACATATATTTATTTACAAGTATTTATTTCTCTTTACCCTCAGGTAAACTATTATCGACTTCTTTCAAGTATTCTTCAGGTGCATCTTTAGCATGGTGACCAATAACTTTCTTTAAACTCTCTGGAATGTCGTTAAAGGCCAAATCTTCTGTTGTGGTGGCTACTGATTCACCTTTAGCCTTTAAAACATCCTCTATACTAAACTTTTGGTCACGGAAAATGTTCAAGTTATCGGCGATTAAATGACGGTTCTTACACCCAGGACATTGGATAAGAACAGTTCCTTTTGTGTATGATTGTTTGGAAAACGTATGTGAGGAACGTGTGTCACATTTCTTACAGGTAAAGGCAATCATGAGCTGTGGATCGTCTACTTTTAAGGTGTTGGAAGCATTAGAGCCATTGGAACTTTGGTATCTTTGGGGGATAAAAGCCCTTTTTATGGGTTGAAAGTTGTTCACCCGTCTTAGTAATGGTAAAGCTTGCTTTGAAGCTCTAGTGGCTAGAGCAGCACTTGGTTTAACTAAACTAATACCTCTGTACATCGGTTAGTAATTACAATTCGCATCGCCAAATGAGATGGGTTTAGCCAATGATGAGTCGTGTGTCGCACAGTTTATATGGCTGCAAAATAAGTTAGATTATACGTTTAAGTTATTGGGCTGCTTTTAGGATGCAAGAGTGGATAGGAGTATAAGAAGTTTTCACTGGTGTAATATTTGTGTATAGTTGAATAGCACCTTATTTTTACAGGATATATAGGAATATTGTTGACGCTATCTTCCGTTAGGGTTTCATTTCAAATTGAATTTATTCAAGAATTGGCTTAATTTCATTAGGTTTGTATATACTTGTCATATAGACTTTTAATATTGTGAAATATATTCTTATTCCTCTTCGTTTTATTATAGAATAAACATCATTTTAGTGGATTTCAATTGGATTAGGCATGTCCCTTATGATTATTCAAGTGAGGAAGGAGGTACAAATATAAGGTGGAGATTAGAAGCTACGTACATACGATTACTTTTGTAGATAATAAATGAGTTGAAGAAGTTTGTTTGGCCTCAAATTCAAAATATTTCATAATTTACCTTGCAATATCATCATTAATATATATAAATGATATTGTGAATTTGAGATAACCTCTACAAATGGAAATAAATAATGGCTTTACAAAAACCATATCTGAATCTTAATTACAGTTAATTGCATTTTTGAAAATAGAATGAAAGGACTTGGATGAGACCCAAACCATCTTGATAATACACACGAGTTCTTTCGTTGCAATTTTAACATGTAGAGTTTATATATTTATTATTTATTAGAGTAAAGTATCCGTTTCTTCTGTTTCAGCTTACGTTTCTCAATCACAGGGAACCCTAAATCAAGCAGATCATTTGTATCTTGTTGTGGTTCAGCTTGAGGTTGACCCCATTGACTTGGTGGTGTCACTACTACTGGATTAACTCTAGGGAATGTTTTCTTTTTTGGTTTTGCATTAAGTGGTGGAAACTTAGCCAAGTCTGGTGCCGAGGCAGATTTTGGTTCTGTTTTCACTTTACTGCTTTCTAAATATGTTGGGGTAAAGTTGGAATCACCGTTATATCTATTTATCGATACAGTTTTGGCCTGAGCTGGTTGGGTCTTTACTATAGTGGTGTATCTGATAGGCTTCTGTTTTATGATTGTTGGTGCTTTATGGTTTGGCTTTTGAAGAACTGGAAAGCTCTCCGCAGATGAATTCTTACTGCTACTTCCTGAACCCCAACCATGAAGATTTAAAGCAGGACTCAGACTACGGCCTCCTAGTACAGGGAAACTGGCAGCTTGAAGTTTCTTCTCCAAATTTGAGGATATGCTTTTTAGACTCGTATGTTTGGAATTTGTTGCTGGGTATAGTTCTGCAAGTTCATTTATAAGAATAACCATTTCTTCATCATTTTGCTTAGTAAAGATCTGTTTATAAGCACTGAAAAGTTCATCAGCATCAATAGATCCCATTTTAAACTTATTATTCACCGTAAGGAATTCTTGGTGTTTTGTCGTGTCATATTCTACATAATGTTTAGCTCTTTCTTCTAATCTTAATTTCTTTATATTTTGAGAATCACCTTCATTGTTATTCTGTTTCTTACCTTTTGGTGGCTGGAAAGTAAACAACTGTGATTGATAAGCTGATCCTGATCCAATTACAATCTTATTATTAGCACCAGTCAAACCACCATGCTCCTTTAGCATATGCGTAGTCAAATCTAAATCGTCTCTAAAAACTACAAATTTCTTATCTATACAAGATTGAACACTACAAACATAATGATCCAGTTTGAAGTGTTGATATAAATTATCATAATTCTTATAATAATCAGCAAGTCCAGGAGCATTTTGATCACAAATAAAACATCTTTCATGATTTTCTCTGATATGAATATTCAATTCATCTTCAGAATAAAACCGTTTTTTGGAACAATATTTACATGCAGGGTGTCCCTTGAATCCCTTTGAGTCTCCAACAGTAAGATGGGTTTGTAATGCTTTATAATCGTACAATTTAAGTTCACTAATAAATGCCTTCTTATTATTCGAACATATAAGACATATAAATTTATTATGGGATTGTTTAATATGTTCTTGAAGTTTCTTAATGTCTTCAAAAACACTGTTACACGAAGAACAAGCAAAATCGAGAAGCTTCATTACATTTGATTTGACAGTTTCAGAGGTAAAATAAAGTTGATATTTTTCATTGAAAATTTTCAAATTTTCGGTGTTAAAGTCTTTATAGTCTTTATCCACCTCATCTGTCATAATTACCGAAGCAGATGGGGTTCTACAGATCAAACAAAGGTCTCTTTCATATAATGCTCTTTGTCTTAAGGTACATTGATGGCAGGTCTTATGTTGGCATGGTGAACATGAAGCGTAGATAATTTTCTCTGCACAAATCACACACAGCTCGGATTCGTCCAAGTCTTCGCTCCCATTGGCAACTGAGTTTTGGGATCCTTTCAACTTGGAATCCTTCTTCGTACCATTTTTCCTACTGACTCTGGAGGTATTCTGCATTTGAAGATTTTATTACTCACTTTTCATATTCTTTTGATTTTTTGATACCGTTCAATTACCCGGACAAACGCGAAAAGTGAAATACTTCTTATCGCCAAAGTGAAGAAGACAATTGGAATAAAGAAACGAAATATGTTCAACGTCAGTGCCACTCTTAATGTGTCACGGTTACTCACCAACCCATCCTTATGTCTCCCACATTTGACTGTCAAATCCTTTGACAAAATCCCGCTCCCGTTGAAAATTCCTGGCCATGAAAATGTGGAAATTAAAGGTTTAGTTCTCGATAAAGATAACGCTTTTGCTAAAGATCACGATGATAAAGTTTGGCCCGAATATCAAGAAACTTGGGATAAGCTCCAAACTCTTTTCCCTAAAGAAAGAATCCTTATAGTTAGTAATTCTGCCGGAACCAATGATGACATTGACCATCAACAAGCTGAAAAACTTGAAAAAGATACTGGTGTAACTGTTCTTAGACACTCTACAAAGAAGCCAGGATGTTCAGCAGAGATAATGGACTACTTCAAAGAACAAGGTGTTCATAGCCCCAGTGAAATAGTTGTAATTGGGGACCGTTTATTTACCGATATGTTAATGGCCAATATGATGGGATCATGGGGATTATGGCTCAGTGATGGTGTTGAACAATCTCAAAAGATTTTCCCTAAATTTGAAAGAGGTTTGTATGATAGACTTGTTACACAAAGAGCTAATGATCCGTTTGTACCTCCCACTCCTCTGGTGTAGATAAGGCCATCGCGATAACTTTTTGCAACCATTCTTTTTGTATAGAATACACAATAGATCAATGACCCGTTCGGTTCTCTTTGATGACATTAATGTACAACAGGATGAATTACCAAGTTATTCAGAAAACCCAGAACCACGTCATTTAGCATATTCTCAGGGTGACGAGCCAAAAATCGATAATTTTACAAGTTGGTGCTTACTGGCTTACTTAGTAGTATTACTTGGGCAATATATTTTGATCTTTTTGACAATCCCATTAAAGGAAGTTAAATTCAGACCAATTATCACCATATTTCTGTCGTTTTTTGATTGTTTGATGTTGTTTTTGTGCTGTTCATCTTATCCATTAAGTTCATCATTACCCTCTTTGCATTCTTTAGTAGGATTCAGATTTGCACTTGGGTTTCAGATTTTGGGGCTTATATTATCCATTGCTGCCACTGTTTGTGTTTTTAATACACCAGAAATGTTTCTGTATGAGTATAATCGAATTAAAAATGTTATGGTTGAAGTGAATATTACTGTATATATCCAAACTGTTACTTTGATAGCGTTGTTTTATCACATTTCTGGTGTGATTATTACCAGTCTTGTTTTATATTTATGTCATAGAGAATATGTAAAGTTACTAGTGGAAATTCGTAATAGACACCAACGTATTGAACTTCAAAGGATGTCAAGAACATTTTATCGACAACAACGACCATATAAGTAATAATATAAAAGCATATATTTTACAAAACTATATATACATTCTCAGAAATAAGCCATCCATAAAGTATCGGCAGCAGCCAAATTTCTTGGATTAACAGCTTGAGAAATTAATTCTAATACATTTTGAGTACTAACTGTTGGACCAGAAGAAATGTGACCAACAGATAAAACTCTTTTAATTATAACTTCAACATTAGCTCTAACAATTTCTTTTAATTGAGTGTCTTGAGGAATTGGACGTGGAGGATCTTGTTGTCCACACCAAGATAAAATTTCATCTCTAACAAATAATGTCAAATATTGTTCTAAATCAGATTCAGGTTCTGTTAAAGCTCTTGCAATTGCTAAAACATATACTGATAAAATACCTTCCATACCAGTTTCACCAATTAATTTTTGAATATTTGGTGTTAATCTAAATGGTACTAATTCAGCATTATAAAATAATGGAGCAATTCTACCACCATTTGAACCATCTAATGAAGCATTCTTACTAGCAATCTTACATGGTAACATATCAGAAGTCCAAACCTTACCAGATTTCTTATTAACATGAATCTTTTGAGGTTGTCTAGTATTAACACACATCATAAATGTAATAAAGATAAATGATGCATATTGAGAGGTAAATTGTTTACGGAATAACCAGAAATCTTCAAACATTGGATAAATATCAATGAAATAATTCTTCAAAACATTTGAAGGTACCAAAGTAGTTTGAATAGCACTTAAGATTTCAACTCTAATACTCATGATATCAGGTTTTGGTAATCTAGGATCAAATGCTGCTCTTAATTTTTCAATAGTATAGATAAATGGTTCATCTCTATTCTTATTATTACGGCGACAATAATCTTCATAAACTCTTTGTAATGAAATATCTGAAGGATCATCATTAATGATTCTAATATGAGGTGATAATGGGACAGCAACAGGTAAAGTAAACAGAATATTTCTTCTTCTAGTTTCAACCTTTCTTGATAAAGTACTATCAAAGATTCTAAATAACTGGAAGATTGATTCTTCTCTTCTACAATGACGTGCAGCTGGGAATTGAACACCAAATATGTGTTTAGAACCATCATGTCCTCTAATACTTAAACGTTTATAACAAGCATTAGTTCCTCTAACTAAATCAATAGTTGGTAAGAATCTTTCAATCTTAATGAAATGACTATTATTGTCTTTATTCAATAAGTATTGACCAGGAATTTCAATTTCTTCAAATTTTTGATGATGGAATTCACTTAAGTGAGGACATAAGTTTTCAAGATTGATTTCTCCATATCTTCTATCGAGTTTATCTTCTAATCTATCTCTCCATTTACGTAATTTACTAATATAAGTTTCAAGATTTGGTTTACTTAAGACTAAATCTTTTTCAAATTCTGTTCTAATTTGTTTTGGTAAAACAGTTTCAGCAAATCTAGTTATATTAGCCTCAGTAACTGGTGGTAATTTAGCATCATCTCTTGGATTACCCAATCTGTTAAGATATTGAACTCCATCATTAAGTAAGGCTACACTTAATCTATAAGCATCTTCATCAGCAGTACATTTGAATCTTTGGTTGATTTGATCAACTAATGATTCTAATGAGAGTGCTAATAATGGATATGCGGTCTTAAGTATACCCATAATTTCTTCAACATGTTCCCAAGATTTTCTACTACCAATAGGAGTACCATTGACAGTTTCTGGTTCTGGTTTTTTATCTTTGGCATCACCTGAATTGGATTTTTCACCAGCAGGTGGATCTTGTTCCATAGCATCACCATCTTTGGTTTCTGATTTATCACCTGACTTTTCATCTTTATCATTTGATCCATCTTCAGCTTCAGCTTCTTTCGAATCTTTACCATTTTGTGATTCTTCTTTAATGTCAGATTCTTTTTCTTTTTCATCTTTATCACCAGATTTATCATTTGTACCATTTTTATCAGTTTCTTGATCATCTTCTTTCTTTTCATCAATTTTATTTCTATTCATTTCCATGTATTGACGCTGTTTAGCAGCAAAATCTTCTTTAGTGGTACGAAGATGGAAATGTAAGGCTTGTGGGTAACTCTTAGCAATTCTAATAAGAACTTGTCTAGCTAAAGTAGCTTCCTTTCTTGATAAAGCAGATAATAATTGAGGAATAAAAGTAATCCAATACCAAACTGGAACTTCACCTCTAAAGTTTTCAAAAGCTTGGGTTAAAGTTTTTGAATTATCATCTAAACTAATTAACCAAAGAACTCTAACAAGTAATTTTCTAGTCTTACCATTTTTATATAAACCAGCAGCTTGTAAGTAACAACTAATTGCATTATTAGCATAAACCATATCATTTGGATTCTCTTTAAATCTACGATCATTAAATGCACCCCATTCAGCCCATGCTTTTGGTAAATTAAGATCAATTTGAACAGATGTAGCAAATGCCTTATTAGCTTCATCTTTTTGATTTAATTTATTCAAAAACATACCCTTTAAGGTAAAGAATTCTGCTTTTTGTTGAGTTGCAAAATAAACTAAATTGGTATTACTGATGACATCTAATCCAGTATTTAATTCATTAGGGTTTTGGTAATGGCATTTAACCTGTTCTTTTAATTTCAAGAAAGCTTCTTGAATTTCAATATTAGGTAATTGATAAATCTTAGTTAATTGATTTATACAAACTTCAGCCATTCCATGTTTTCTAGCAACATGAGCAAATCTATTAATTACCCAAGCAATTTCATGGAAACCTCTATAAGCATATGAATTAGCATTTGAACCAGAATTTGATTGTTGTAATACTGGAATAAATGGCATATACACTTCATTAATAACAGAGAAAGCATGTTGTCTCCAAGTCATTAAATCATTCCAAATATTAATATCATCCCAAGTATTTGGTAATCTTTCACGCCAAACTTGTAAAACTCTCTTAAGATCTTGAGATTTAACATCAAGATTTTGAGCATTGGTTGAAACAAGACTCGCATAAACTTGACTAGCTTCCATAAATTCAACATATTGTTGGAATGTATGTAATAATGGTATATGAGAATCATTAAATTTATGAGGTAATCCATGCCATTTTCTTAAAGCTAATTGAATACCTTCATCACACAATTTAGATAAATCTTGTAAACTTTCCTTTTCTTGTCCAAATCCTTGTAAACAAAGGAAAGTTTCAAAGATTTGTCTTCTTGGAGTTGGTACATCCATCACTGATTTAACAGTTTGTTCTAAAGTTTCTCTATCAGCATTCCAATCAGCAACTCTCCAACCACATTCTAACAATAAATCACTAAATCCTTCATGTTTAGCTAATTCAGTTAAAATGTCCCAATGTTGAAGTTTTTCAGTACATGAAATCCAATGATCTTCCCACAATGCATATTCACTTTCACCATATGGTAATGCACCACTTCTTGCCTTGATTTGGGCAGCTTCATATAATTGTTGAGCTTTATCCCATAAACCAATTTGTTCAAATGATAATGCTGAAATAGTTTCAGAATATTTAGCTCTTCTTCTCCATAATCCATAAAACATGTCATCTTCTTTCAAAGTGGCATATAATTTGGCTAAAGCATCTTGAGTGATTTCTCTAACTTCAGAATTACCAGTTACTGATTGTTCTTCAATATTTTCTAATATATGAATACCATGAGACCAAGCATTAAAATTAGCTGCTAAACATTCAATTGCAAATGGTGGTAATTGA
Organism: Yamadazyma epiphylla; assembly: GCA_030571925.1. Classification (NCBI taxonomy): domain Eukaryota; kingdom Fungi; phylum Ascomycota; class Pichiomycetes; order Serinales; family Debaryomycetaceae; genus Yamadazyma; species Yamadazyma epiphylla. The sequence goes on from JAJLZA010000002.1 coordinate 401,340, forward strand.
ATATCTCTACACTTACTAATACCTTCCAATAATGATTGGATTACATTTGGTCTACTATCAATTTGTCTGGTATGGAAATCTTTTGATAATAAAACAACTAAAAATCTTGTAAAATCAAGATGTTCTGATCTTGGAATTGATTTGAAAGCAATTGGGAAAATAGTTGACCAAGTAGAATGAACCATTTCACTACTTTGATAGAACATATCAACCAATGGTTCAATAATATCACCAGCTTTCAAATTAGAAATTTTATTCAAAAACTTTTGATGATTTTGTAATAAACCTTCCAACAGTTCAGTATCAACATCCATTTTATCATCCTCATCAGCAGAAGATTCTAATTTGAATGGATAGTAATCAATTGGTGCCAATTTATGTTCACCATCAATTAATTTTAAGTTATAATCCAAATCAAACGATCCATAAAGTAATTGTAAAGCTTGATTCAACCATGGATAATCAGCTAGATATTCCCAATTTTGTTCTCTAATAACATAATAAAGTCTTCTATTAATATCTTTTTCTAAACTTTTGTTTAATAAAGACATCAATTTTTGACGAATTGAAACATCGGCTGATCTAGTACCAACCATAAATGGTTGTTCCATTCTAACAGTTAATTCAGTACAACTAAAGCTTTCATCTTCAAAGATATCAACAATGATTTGATAGAATTTCTTTGATAAAGTTGGTTCACCTCTAATTTCAAATACCATCATTTTAGCTAAAATAGCAGCTTTTTCTTTGGTAGTTGGGAACAAATCGGTTCTTGAAAATACCCAATTTTTAACAATCTTAATGATTTTCTCTAAAGTGTCTTTATCTAAAGATCTTTCAATTAATTGAGCTAATAAAGATAAAAAGATTCTTCTTTGATCTCCTAAATTAGAAATTCTCATTGAAGATAAGTTCAAAATTCTTTCTAAAAGCCTAGTAGTCATTTTAGCTTCATATTCAGAATTTGAACTATCTTTTGAACTCAGTTGAGGACCTTGGTGGGTAATTGTAATATGATCTTTACATAATTTACTAAAAGTTCTCATAATCAATGGTAATAAAGGATCCAAAGTGTTAGGACTATAATTAGCTAAAGTCCAAGCTAAAGTAACCCCAGCAGCAACCGATGGCATTTCATTTAAATCTTCAGATACTGTAGTAGCTAATAAACTAATGAAATTCTTGATTTCATCATCTATTTCCTCTTCAGATTCATTACCAATTTGTTCATTAATTGCTTGTAAAATAATTCTTAAAACTCTTTGTAAAGCTTCTTGGATATCATGATTATCAGACTTAATACATTTTTCTAAAAGTTTATGCAAGTAAGGTAAATTATCTAATATCCATTTAGAAGTCTTCCATTCAAATACAACTCCTAAAACTTCTAATGCATTTAAACAATAACCTAAAAGATTAGAAGAATTAAGATCATTTGAAAGTAAGAATTTTTCAAAGAATGTTAATTTAACTGAAACTTCTTGCCAAAGATCTGGACTTAATAAATCACTTAAGATTCCTAATGCTCTTTGACCTAATTCACTTTCAGATGCTCTTTGACGACTAATACAAACATATCTAATTAAGAATGTTACACAGGCTTCTTTTTGACCTAATGGGATTATATAATTTGGAGAAGTAGTAAAATCATCAATTGGTTTAGAATCATTTTCAACTTCATCCATTTTATCTTCATCTTCTTCAGTAGTAGTCGTGGTGCCAGTGGTAGTAGTAGTTTGTTCCTTAGCTTGTTTTTCCCATTTTAAGATCAATTCAGCTAATTCAATTGCTAATACTTGATTTTCAATGGCTGGATTGGCTAAAATAGTTAATTTACCCATAGCAGTTATTATATTTGAAATAAAATGTTCTCTAGCAACAAAGAAAATTTCTGGATGTTGAACAATAAATTGATAAACATTCAATACTTGGGTAACATTAAATCCATCTTCACTAATAACTCTACGAGGCCATTTAAGCCAACTTAAAGTAGAATCTCCTTCAACAATTCTTTCAGGCATAACTGGTGCAAGAATATCTAAAGCTTGTTTAACTAAATATCTTGAATCAGTTTGATGAGTACGTAATAAAGCAACAAACACTTGAGTAGCAAGCTTACTTGGAGTTTCATAAGCTGAAATGAAATATGATGTGGTAACATAAGCAACCTGTTTGGTAATATTATCTTCAAGTTTAATATAATTCCAACTAAACTTAATAATATCTTTTCGGTAATCACCAAGATATTGAGAACCATGCTTAAGTAAGATAGCAGTAGCTTCCAATAATTGGTATCTATAACTATCAAGTTTACCTGAGGTATGGCCAGTGATTATATCATTACTTGATCTCCAAATATCATTACATAATACTTTCAACCAAACTGGTTCTTTCTTCGAAGATTTGAAGAATGCATCAATTGAATCGAATTTCTTTGATTGATATAAAAAGATTGCATTAAAAATTCTCTTCAAAATAAAGATTTTAGCTTTCAAATGAGATTCAGATTTAGTTAAAAATTTAGTACATTGTTCAAGATATTTCTCTTTGAACTTAATGTCGGTAGAAGTAATGATATTTTCAAAGATGTAATCTTCAATTTCAGTTGGGATTTTCTTTTCCAAAAGTGCCAATTCATTAATTATTGTAAATAATAATTCAACTTCTGAAGGATTATTTGTCATAAAATTGATTAATAATTTTTGAATTTTAGCAATTGCTTGATCACTTTGGAAACAAGCAGCTGATGCTACTAAATCACCTTTAAAGATAACTTCTTTAACCATCTGGAAAAGACTAATTAATAAATCTTTCTTAGTATCTAACCATTCTGGTTCATTAATATTCATAGCTTCAATTAAATCAACAGTATTAGCATATTTTACTACTTTTACTTCATAATCTTGCTCATCAACTACATCCTTTAAAATATCATCCAATTTATCTTTTACCAAGTTTCTAATGTTTGAACATTCTGGTAAACTTGTAAAATGAGCTAACATATTACCTAATTTTCTATTTTTAAAATTATTTAAGAAATATTCAATTGAATTTTCTGCAAATCTGTTTAAAAATTTGGCAACTGGTGCTCTAAATGGAGAGTTTTGGTGACGATCTAAATGACCTTCCAAATACTGTAAAGTATTGATGATTTCTTCCATAAAGGTATAAGCTTTAGCAGGTAAAAGATGGAAAATATTCAAAATTGCAATTACAATTTTAACAGTATGATTATTTTCTAAATCTTGACTTGAAATTTGTCTTAAAGTATTAATTTGAGCCCAAGCCATTAAATGATCTAAAAGTTTTCTACCAATTTCAACTCTAAAGTATGAAATTAATAATTCCAAAAGTTTTGCTAATGCTTCCAACCCTGAAACTGTTAATTTTTTATGATCAGATAAATTCATCAACATTGGTCTAAGACCATTTTGAAGTAATTCTTTTGGTAATTTAGCATTTTCTTGTAAACTTGATTTTAATCCCAAGTAAGCAGCATTGATGATCTCACTTGATTTATTACAAAGAGCTTTGAAAAAGACTCCCAAGATTCTAATTCTTGCTTCAGCTAATGAGCCTAATGAAAAATCAGGTCTGGTTAAAGCTAATGATAATAATTTAATACAAACAACTCTTAATTCAATTAATTGTTTAGAAGTTCTGTGTTCATAAAGTCTATGAACATTAGCTAATGATTCATCTTCTGCATCAACCAATGCTAAAGCTTCTAATAATAATCTATTTAATTCATCATTAAAAGTTAAAAAGGTATCATCAAGATTTAAGCAAAATGTTATAGCATCAATATTACCAATTTGCATTGGGAATGGTAAAGCTCTTAATGGTTTACCAAATATTGGTGTTAATAATAATTGTTTACAAGGACCAATAAAAGTTGAAATTGGAATTTTAGTAGTTTCTGATAAAATCTTTAAACAATTTTGTGAAAGTTCTCTTACATGAGGATTAGCACTAGCCAAATCATAAACTATTGCACCAACAATGGTTTGAAATGGTTTTTCTAATAAGGTATCTTTAGTTACACCTTCATTACATTCACGCAATACGCTATAAATCAATTCACTTGCTAAATTTCTGACTTCCAGAGGTGCAGTATCTGGTGTATCTCTAGCAATGAAAAATACTGATCTAACCAATTCAAATTGGCGTTTTGCAAACCATTCTTTAGGAATCGATGAATCATTCCATAAAGTTTTCAATCCTAAAATACCACCCAATTTACTATAATAATATTCACTGTAACAACAATGATTAAATCTATAAATTAAAGATTTAAATATTGGTGAAAGTAATGCATTTTCTTCAGATCCGAAGAGTTTAACAGTGGTTGAATAAATTAAATTAATGGTTTCGGTACCTTTATTTCTGACATCTTTATCCCAGAAACTTAATGCATAATTAAGAGCATTCAAAAATGCACTTTCACTAATAAATACTTTACCTTCTTTATCGTTAATTGAAAATGGTCTTTCCTTTTTAACTTTTTCCATTACCGACACTCTAAGATATGTTAAAACAAAATGAACAGTGATACCTTCAATGAACTCATTGGCTTCATCTTTCAATTCGGGTATAGTAACAGCGAAAAACAATGTTTCTAATAATCTAGAAAAAAGTTTTTGTTGATTATCTAACTTAGTAAGATCTTTTACATCAGAATCACTCAAATCAAATTGATCTTCAATAGTTTCTTGTTTTAAATATTGAATACATTTTTCAACATATTGAGGGAAATTTGATGGTATTGGGGTAGTATCAATCATTAATTTACAAATAGAAGTCAAGTATTTAAAAGCATTAATTCTATAATGAACTTTAATTCTTGAATCTTCTAATAATTTGATAGCAGAATCAACACCCGGAGTAATTGAAACTGGTACTTCATTATCTAAACCATGAATCAGGAATAATGCTTTGATTTCTTGATTCAAAGCTGATTCCGATTTTAATTTATTATAAGGTTTAAAATGCTTATGATTTCTACCACCTAATTTACCTAAAATTCTAATGGCAGTATGAGAATGTTGATGATGATAAGGTACTGGCTCTAAATGCTTCCATAAAGCTTCCATGATTTCATCAATTACAGGTTCAATCATTGGATCGAAATATTCAGCAGTTAAATTATCTACACACAATTCAAATGTTCTCAATCCTTGACTAACTAACTCTTGAGAACCATTTAATGCATGAACTAATGGTCTTGTTAAATAATTTAAATGCGGTACCAATACTGAAAGTCTAACAGGTACTGTCAAACAAAGTTCAACATAAATATCTCTTTCATAAGGACGTCTTGCATTAACAATCATTTTATTAAGATTTTCAAGTAAAACTGGTAAAATTGGCATGATTTCTTTATAAAGACTTTCAAATCTACCACCACTAATACTTCTAAATAAAATTCTAACCAAATATGAATAAATTATTGGTTCTTCAGCATCTGTTGAATATTTTAAACTTTGTAAAATAAGGTAATTCAAATGTGGAAGTATAACTGATTCATTAGTTGTTGGGAACAAATTAACACTCATAAAACAAAGTTTAAATAATCGTATTAAAATATTAGATTTAATTAAATCAATTTTACCTAATTCACTTAATTTGCCTCTTAAAAAGGATATTAAAATACCTGAGAAATTAGCAGATGTAATTTCTGATGCAAGGAAGAATTGTGGTAAATGTAATAATGCAGCATTATCTAACATCGATTCAAATAAGAAAGTCAATTCTGAACCTACTATCTCATTAAAAGATGCCGGATCTACATGAATAAAGATAGTAGCAAATATTTCCATTAAATCTTTTTCTTCCTTTGATGAAGTTATTGGTAAATTTGGACCTCCATTTGAAAAATCAAATGCTTTAGTTTGTGGAGGAACTTTCGGTTTAGATATTGAAAATAATCTTAAACAACTTATACCATTTCTAAATAAAGCTCTTAAGATATTCACTTCTTCAAATGAAGTTATTTTAGCAGAATCTGTAGATAATGGAGGTGGTGCTGGAGCAGCCGGTTTAGATTCTCCATTGGTGTTTTGATTAGCAGAAACGGCAGGGTTATAGTTCTTTAATACGACTGATTTAAGAAAGATCATTAAAGTCCTGAATAAATATCTAGCATCTTTTAATGTATCGGTATTCAGAGAGGTAGTAGAAGTGCTGATTGGAGATAATTCTTCAATATTGAACATATCAACGATTTCTTCATCGTCGCCATCATCTTGTTCTTCTTGTTCGTCTTGTTCCATAGAATCTTCATTGGGTACTTTAGATTCTTCATTATCTTCTTCAACTGCATTAGGAAATTCCAAAGCCTTTTTAGGTGAGTATCTCTTTATAGATTCTTTTGCTTCTATTTCCTTTTCGGCTTTCTTCTTTTCAAAATCCTTATGAATTCTAATGATACTATCATATTTTCTATTTAAACTTTGGAATCTCTTTGCATAAGAATCAATAATTATCATAAATAATTGACGCCCTTCAGCTTTATTTGGTAATTTCATGATTCTTTCAACTAAATTTAATAACAATTTAGCACTCATGATTTGAACAGTTAAAGCTAAAGTATCATCTTTTAATAAATTACAATAAATCGTCACCGTCAACCAAATTTGTTTGGGTGTTAAATCATCTCTAACGTAATGAATAAAGTCTGCCACAGTCGAATAAGCCAAAGGTCTTAAAGTTTCAAATGCAGTTAACCCTTCACCAATTAAGATCTTTTCATCAAATAAAAGCTCAATCTTTGGAATGAATTGAGATCTAAATGGTGTTGATAAAATTAACCTGGTAGCGTGTAATAATTCTTTACGTGCTACAGACAATTCAGCAGGACAATCCTGTAATAATCTTAAAATTACATCAGGCACAACCTTAGCTTGTTCCGGAGTCAAATGTTGATTAGCATAACCTCTAATAAATACATAAGCAACAAATGAAGCAGCTTTAACTTGTCCCAATATAAAATCACTATATGCTTGTCTATTGGTGATATCTGGAGATATTGAAGTTACTACTTTAGTTTCATTAGATTCTCGATAATTCTTCTGTTGTTCAACTTGTAATAATAAAATATCAATTACTTTTGGTAAGAATCCACTTAATGAACTTTGAACTAAAGGTTTATACGATGAATATAATGAGACCATTGTAATTGGACATTCAGCCAAAGTTTTAAACGAATTCATACCTTTATTAAGGCTTTTGGATGGAGTTTCTTCGAACGAACTTGGTGACATTTCTTTGTCTAAATCATTGTCAGGACTATTAGAAACTTTGCCGTCGTTGAATATACTGGAGACGGTCTCAGGCATATTATTATAGATTTGACTAATAATGTCTATAAACTCTTGGGCTTTGGATTCAAGCTTGTTTTTGTAAGCTTTGTGTAAACTGGTGATGATTTTCATACACAAAACAGCATTGTCTTCATTTTCATCGACTAAAATCTTGATCAATTCATCTAGAATTTGTTCGGAATATGGTTCAAAAGTATCGTTCATGATGGATCTGTGGATAATTTCCAACACAGAGTTTCTTAACTTCTGTTCGGGTGCTTGTGTATTGAACACAATGGGAACATCTTGAAGGAATTTAAGGAAAATTGGTACCAAATTTGATAAAAAGTATTCATATTCTGCAGCACCATTGAAGGTTTCGATCATATCTAATAATTCACTTAAAATGGCATGGTTTTCTTTGAAGTCAGAATTTTCATTGAGCCTGGACACAAAAGTATCCAACTGTGTTTTGTACGACATGATTGACTCGATGGTTCAAAATTCTGTTACGTGTGTATTAAGATATTGCAGCAAAATGTTTGGAAAAAAAAAGTGGAAATCGACTTTGAAAAAAAATACATTGGTCGCGTGATATGCACGTGAGATGTATGCGTGTGTGTACCGTGTATTTCCTAGTTGAGTCGTGTTTAGTTTGAGCGTTAGTGTTAAATACGACGGACGTTGGAGGGGGCATTGGTGGGTTATTTGGGTGTAATTGTACAGATAACTCGTTTGTAATCATAACACATCTCTTTGTTGCCTTCTTTGTTTTTGTTGTGCCGTTTTCTCCTCCACTTTCTCTTCCGCCTTAGTCTTCTTAGTTTCAACTTATATTTCTACAAACACTTTCCTAATTGGGAAACCCAAACTAGTGATTTTGCAACCGTCAAAAAGCACCTTTCTCTGGTAAAAAGCCCTTATTAACTTTCAAATCTCTGATTAGCATAACTATATTACCAATACAGGTGATACATAGAAATGCAAAGCCGGTCCAAGACATGGCACTAGCTCGTGACCCGGTCTTGGATTCAACTAAGTATAATGAAGACATGGGAACTAGATTCTTACTAGCTTTAACGGCTTGGTCTTGCAACATTGCACCCAAACCCCAAACCAACACTATAATGAGGTTTATTCCAGTTATACCCTTTCTAATACCCGCTTTGAATGGGAGTAATGGAATAATTATCCAAAGAGATAATGCCATCAATAATATAGTTAAGCATAAAACTGCCATTAATATATACGAATAACAAATATCATTAAACTTGTTAGCAACCTTAACCAAATCTAGATCCGAATATCCATCTCCTGTTTCAACTGATATTACCGGATAATCTTTAAGTTTCTTTATATTATTAAAAGTAGAGCAAATAGTATCATTTCTAAAATCTACACAAAAATTCAAATAACCAATTCTAATAAGAAATGAAGCCAAATCATCTAAACTAGCATCAGTTCCATTAAAAGAAACCACCGAAAGTTGTTTTTTGTTGAATTTAAGTTCGGTTAAGAAAACTTGTGAGTAAGTTTTAGTATTATCATAACACCCCAACAACAAAAATCCAAATAGAAACACAGAAATAAAAAACAGTACCAACAATAAGAAGTTTGGAACTTTTGTAATTAACGCCATGGTTACCATTACCAAGAAGATATCCCACCATTTATAGTCCCCCAATGTTTCATCACACCGATTATGAAACATGGTATTCGCACGCACCGTGTTTTAAATTCATGTATATTTTGCAGCCATTTAGTTCTAGAACTAATCTATAGTATTATATTATATAAAATATTTTATTAAAAGCCATAAAATCCGAAGTAACATAACCGTCAACAAAACTGTCGAAAAGACTTGCACCACTTCAAAATTATTTCTAAGTTTAAGATCACCAGTTACAGTATGAGCCTTAACTTTTTCAACACTATCAAGTAATGGATTAGTTTCATCAACAAATACACCATACTTAAAGTAATTTACCATTAATTGATCTTTTTCATACCATAAGTTATATAACCACTTTTCAAATTCAGCAATATCTTCTTCATCTGCATCATCTATATCTACGGTTTCTTTCCCAAGTGGGATATCATTTATATCGATAGCTCTAAAATGATAATGGACTTGTTTTGGGCCTTTACCGGTGACAAAAACACTTTTTAAAGTATATTTATCTTCACCAAACTCCTGTGGTGTTAAATCACTATATCCAGTAGTTATATCATATACTACTTTAACAGAGCCTCTAAGTTTACGTAAAACCAAGAACAATCCTCTAGATCTAGGTAATAAAACATGTTTTAACGGTGGTTTGCCGATCTTTTCACAGTATTTACGAGATCTTTCGACCGTACGTGGCGAAGGAACAGTCCCTTCAGGGTATATGATCACCTGATACGGATATATCTTGTCAGAAACCAGTTGTTGGGGCCACGATTCGATATTTCCAAAGCCCGATGATATATTGGTGGAAGAAACATGTTTGACTCCAGAAGCAGGCCCTGAACCTCTCGAATTGGCATCGATTTGTAACAATTGGTTGGAAAGTACCACCTTATCCTTTTCCCACTTTCTTGATAAAAAGATAAAGTTGAAGTTCTTCATACCGTAGCCTAAAACGGGCACTTTTGACAAATCTTTCAAGATAATGAAAAACGAATTGGACAATTTGGCGGTGTATGAAATGAACCAAAGATAAAACCAATCGGTATAGATTTGGTGATTGGATATCATTACCGAGTTGGGTGTAAGAATGGTCGATAAGTTCCCATCGGGGAACACTTTGAACGAATTGTTCTCGGGTAGCTTCAGCGAGTCATACGTGATTGATATCTTTATAGGAGACGTGATAGAAAGCACAAAAGTAGTCAATTGGACGTAATGTTGTTTAGTCAAGTTTACCACGTCTTGCCATCTGGGGGGATTGCCCTTGAAAAGGCGGAGGAACACCACCTGGGTCCAAACGATCAGGATACATGATATGAGGTAGAAGAAGACGAGGATTGAGTTTTTGGCGATGACTAATGCTTCGGATACTTCCATTACGGTTGAAAAATGGAAGGGTTTAGTTAGCCTTGATCCGCGAATTCCATGTGCTATCAAAAAAGTGACACTGATGAGGTCCTGCATATACGCCGGTTTTTGGTTGGTGATGTTTGAAGTTGAAGGATGAGCTGGCGAGATTTGGGTTGGCGATAAGGAGAGATGGCGGGGTTTTGTGACGGTTTAAAAGCGATATGTGTATTGCAAGGACGTATATAAAGGGGCCTGTGACATTTTGAGCGGCCAAAATACAAAAACACTCCGGTTTAATCAATGGTCTAAGTACCCCATATTCGAGTACGGCATATAAGCCCCCACATTAATGGTAATGAAAAATGGTGGATCCTGTATATAGCACCCCTCTTCCAAGTATAAGCTCAACAAAAAAGCTACCTAGTAGTTAAAATATCATCAAAAAGGTAATCAATGTTGATTCCAACGGTCTTAAGATCATCTAATTGGTCTCTTAAAATCGTTACAAATGATGTGAATAAATGTTGGTCTTTAATGATCAATTTAGTATTGGTATCATCATCAGGGTCTTCAAGTACTACCAACGTACCAATTAATTGTTTCTTAATAGATTTCAATAACCTGGTACCTTCCTCTATACACCAATTGACCAATCCACTTGAATCAACTTGACCTTCATTATCTCTTTCCAAAATCGGAAATATACACTCTTTATAAGTTGATATGGTTCTTTTCATAATGGCTACATTAATTATAACTAAATTTGAAAGATAATTACCTACATCGGTTTTAGTTGAACCTTGAACTCCAACAACCAATTTTGAAACGGTATTTGATAAATCGGTTGAAACTGCTTGTAAAAATGTTGAAATTCCTTTATCTAAAACTTTGAAACTATAGAAAAATTCCAACATTTCACCTAATTCAGAAGTTTTCAATCTTGAAATATTATGTTGAAGATTGAAAACTAATGAATGTTGCACTTCTACTTTCCTATTTGAAATCTTTAACTTAATAACATCCATTAAAAGTTTAATTTCATCTAAAGATGCCACGGTTTCAGAATCAATAGCTTCGGTTTTACCAACAATCTTTTCAATATTACTAACCTTATTTTCTATATAATTAATTAATCCAACAGCTTCATGGAATTTATTATGAGCTATTTCAACATCAACTTCATCTAATCGATCTTCAATTCGTTTTAATTCATTAAAAAATTGACCTTTATCATCTTTTGTAAATTTTGAAAATTTCCCATTAGTCAGGAAATCATGAGATTTATTACGAGAGTGTACTCTTGCAGAAATATCTTGTAATAAGATATCTGCACTATTTCTATGAGATCCACTTCTTCTTTTACCATTATCGTCTTCAAAAACTCCAGAGTTTCTAAAAGATTCCCGTAATTGTCTTTTTTCATCATCAGTTTCAAAACCTTCATCACCATTAATTGATCTTCTTACATCCAATAACCGATCTTTTTGTAATAGTTCATTCTTTCCCTTATTATAAGCTTCTTTAATCTTAAGGAAATGATCATATCTATCAGTTTGATAAATATAACTAACAGATTTACAAGTTATCCGTATTATATAGAGTTTTTGATCTTCAACGCCTTTATCTTCAATCGCTTGTAATTGAAGATCATGTAATGACCAACAATGCAATGCTTGAAGTCGAGATTTATTCCCCTTTGAAGTGTTGGATTTCAAAGTGGCAGTTAAAATTAAATCATTTAATACAAATATATGAATAGCTTTAATGGCTTTAGGGTTCCCTACATTCACTTCAAACCATCTCCCACTTTCTGCCAAAACGTGTCTTCCAGGAACACTTTGAATGAATTTAGAAGCACCTTCTACGTGTTTAAAAAGTGATTGAAGCTCACTAACCCACATCTTCTCTAAGATCATAATTGATGATCTGTCCCTTTTAGAACGACGTCCCTGTTGACCATAAGGCGATTTTTCAGCATCAGCTTTGTTTTCAAGCGCCAAACGACGTTCAGCAGAATCTCTGAATTCATCAAGAACCTCGTATAGTTCTTTGGTAGATACTCTTAGTTGTAATAATTCCTCCTGAGTTTCCTTCAAATCTGACATAAGTTCAAGAATATTCTTCTGGTTTTCATTGATATTTGCCTTGATATCTCGTTCCACCACACTTTTCTGTTTTAAAAGCACTTTATAATATTCGTCGATCTCACCAGCTGTCCCGTTGGCCAAATCTTTCATGATCTTGTTATTAAGGTAGTCTGGCTCGTCCTCTTCCCGAGGAACAGAGCCCTTTCTATCCATCATAGGCAACTGGGGCACAGCAGGTAATTTGGCGGCATCAATGAGGTTTTTGGTGTGGGCAGCAGCAGAGGCAGATGCATGTATACTTAGTCTTCTGGTGTTTCTATTGGTGTTTCTGTTGGTGTTGGCATAAGGATTGGGGACTTGTAGCGAGTCGTTTCTAGGAGCAACGTGTGTGTTGGCATTGGCATAAGGATTGGTAATCTTCTGGTGGCCATCATTTTGCCATGGTGCCCTACTCTTTCTGTGGGCAGCTTTGGTCTCAAAGTCCATGTTGATTTGGTTGTTTTTCCTCCCGCGCATATAGCCTTCCACCTTCGCGAAAAAGTGAAAAAAAACTTAATGTCTTTATCCAGCACCGAACTAAACTACCTTGTGTGGAGGTATTTACAGGAGTCCGGATATGACTTGGCGGCATATGCGTTTGATAGAGATAGTCAATGTTCCAAATATGAAAAAAATAAGAGTCTACTGGTTCTTGAAAAAATAGAGCCTGGGTATTTGGTCAATCTAGTTCAGAAGGGAATACTTTACTCATTAACAGAGGAAGAGCTAAGGAAAAACAACCACGAGAGGCCTGAAGTGTTGACGTTCTTCGGGTCTTTGCTAAAGGAAGAATTAGACAAACAGAAGCCGTTGAACCAAGAGGTTATGGAAGATATAAAGCCAGCCACTCCTACTACAAATGAATCCATAGACCAATTTACCACCAAAGACCTCGAGCCTATCATACTGTTTGATAGCAGTTTGGCATGTAAATGGCATCCTTTAACTGAGGTGTTTGCGTTTTTGAATGAAGACTCGTCGCTTTTGATCAGTGCCATAAATAATAACCAGATAGTTGAAACTGCTGCTTTGAAGACTCCTGGTATAAACTCCTCTAATAGTATCACCGCCATGGCTTGGTCTCCCTTGGGTAACTTTATGTTGACTGCTAGTGTTTCTGGGGATATTTGTTCGTGGTTCTTGGATGGTACGTTAAAGAACTTGTCGACAATTATTCCCGATGAAACCAATCCTGGGGCTATAATAGACTTTGTATGGTCTTCCAACGGTCAATATTTCCTTGCTGTGGAGAATACTGGTCGTATAAGTCTTTGGGATGGTCCTAATCTTTCATTTATACAAGAAATAACCACCGCTTCTTCTGGTGGGGTGGGTTATTGTTGGATAGATACTGCTAAATTTGCTGTTTCAACTGCTCCTAATACTATAACCATAAGTGATGTCTTGTTCAGCACCACCGAGACAAAAGTTAAGGTACTTGCTGAACTAAAAGGACATGATGGAATGGTTTCTACCATCTCATTTAATGAAGATTCAAGACTTTTGGCTTCTTATTCTGCTTCAGATAATTTGATCAAATTATGGCTGAACTCTTCGTCTAAAGAAACCTCTGAATTATCAGATACTGAGGTCAAAATTACCCCATTAATCGACTTATATTGGACACAAGACTCTTTATTAGCGGTATCGGTTGATGGGACCTTAAGAAAGTGGAATCTTTCTACCAATGTATTGGAAAGAACCAACATTTTCAACGATAAATCTCTGTTCAATATAAATGACAATGATTTCGACTACTTAAAGGGAGATCTCATTTATGGAGCCCGATTATCACCAAATAAAAAATGGTTAGCCATTGGTGATGATAGTGGGAAATTGACCATATGGGATGTCGAATCATCATTTAAATGCGTTGCTATTTACAAGAACCTTATAACCGACTCCGATAAAGGTTTATGTGATTTAACATGGGATAAAGATTCTCAAAGTATAAGTGTATCCTATACGGGAACAAAGAGTGTTATATTTGAGTGGTAAAAGCTTTTGTGTATTAGATTTGTACTATAATAAACGAATTAAAAGATTTAAATGATTTAAGTTGCACTAGCAGTGGCTTGAGCAGCTTGAGCGACTTGAGCGGCTCTTTTAAGAGCTGGGTTGGTAGCTGGGAAGAAAAGGTCCATATAACATGTACCTAAAGAGAGGAAAGCAAATAACACTCTTAATAATGGTGGTTGAGCAGTACCGTCTTCTGGTGTTTCTGGTTTGTTGACAGGTTCATTTAAATAGGATTGAACTGCAAGGAATAATGAAGCCCAAGATAACATTTTGTTTCTCATGAACATGGCAGCCATTGGCAATGATTGGGACACCATGGCAGATGCTTCACCACGTGGCTTGGCTGGGATGTGGTGGTATCTAAAATGTTAGTAAATGGTCATGAATACTCTCGTGAATGACATACGGTACAACTAAATCTTCTCTGACTTTGGACATTTTATCGTTGAATTTTTCACTTGCCGCACTGATTAAATTTATCAAGAAAAAAGCGGGTCACGTGATGCGATTTTGATGTTTAAGTAGGAAGATCGATGTCTTTTTGGCCGTAGTATTCGTTGACTAGCAACACTATAAACTCGAAGGTATAGTTTGCAGTAGAGCTGTGGCCACCTTCAGGCGGGTTGGAGTATACTTTGATCGCTTTCTTCCCTAAAGACCTTACTATAGCGCAATCATTATGGTCTAAAAGCTTATCTAATCTCAAAAGCATAGTGTATATCCACCGTGAAAAATTATCATTTGTGGTGGAACTAAGCCAAGTGGTAAAGTGGACTATCAATCTCATTACCGTAACATGATCAAAAGCTAGAATAGTGGTCATAGAAGGTGGAGGATTCTCCATTATATGCTTTCTCCATTGGGGTACGTTGGCAGGTTGGTCCCAGCCGGGAGCAGGTGAAATATTACCTAAATCGGATTTCAACTCAAGAAATCTTTGAAGAAATGGTTTTTTCCATGGTGAATTATCGTTATTATTGGAATTTTCAGACAATTCTGCTTCTTTATCGTCCTTTTTCAACGGTGATGTCTCTGATGGATGGGCCAACGATGCTCGCGATGCCTCTGTTCTAGAAACACTGTAGTATGAGATGGAGTCGGCCTCTTTGTTAACTTCTTTTAAGTATTCATAAACATCCAGATGCTCCACTTCAATCCCTTCAACAGAAGAGTTATACTCTGTAGGTATCACCGGTTCTTGTGAAGACCTTTGACTCAACTTCCTCTTCATAGTGAAATTTCCGCGAGAATATGATATGAAGAGAAGCAGAGAAGATGATATACTGGCACCAGCACCACTAGAAGTCCAATGCACGGCTCCCCATTGTAATGCAAAGCTATCTAGCTACGCCGAATATGAAACCCATTTCCAAACAGTTCATACCCATATATGTAAGCAATGTTCAAAGAGATTCCCCACAAATGAATTTTTAATGAGACATATAGAGGAAAACCACGATCCTTTCTTCCTGATAAGAAAGGAAAGAGGTGAAAAAGTGTACAAATGTTTGAACCACCCCAATTGCTTGAAGGTATGCATAGATAGAAAGAAGAGACGATTACATATGATCGATAAACATGGGTATCCCAGAGATTTTAGATTTGGCATTATAGATACAGGATTAAATATGGATTAAATATACAGGGCATTGTGCCTTTACTTCCAGAAGTGTTTAAAGCACTGTCCACAAGCTCATTGACTCGTCGGTTGGGCTTTTGGCTCTGGAGCACCTTCAATTTTCCGCTTCTTCACCACTGGTTTTCTCTTGAGTCGTGAAACAAGCTTATCATCAAAGGCAGAATTACAAGTAGGACACTTCATAGAGTCGGGTATAAAACTCATTATACACAAACAAACAGAACAAACATAACCGATTTCAACGGATTTCCCGGTGATAAAACAACTGGCTCTATAATTGACGTTGGTGTTTGTTGGTAGCATCACCAAAGGACGAATACTAGGCTCAATGAAAAAAGCTGTAGATAACACCTGTATAAATCCAAATGGTTTCTCTATATGTAAATACACACCATTTGTAGCATCAGCAGCTTGTTGCAAATATGATGAATCTTTAGTCCCCAATTTGGCGATATCAATAGGAACCTTCATCTTTTGGGCTGCAAAAATCGTATTCATCAATGAGATATACTTGATGTCTTCATTATCATTGGGCGTAACTATAAGTATACGAGACTTTAAACGAGATACATTTTGATATCCAGACCCAGAGGTTCCAGTAGAAGCAGAGGTTTCTTTATTTGTCATAGTAGCAGCGACAGAGATAGCACTGGCGGTGGTGGTGGAGATTGATTGGTCGAGTTTTAACATTCTATTGGTATACGTCAATGCCAAACTAAGAGCTCCCGACAATCTTGAGCTGCCAGAAACTTCATTTAAGTCCTCGATAGATTTGTTGAACTGTTTAAGCACCACGTCGTCCACGAGCTTAAATTGTCTATACATCCCATCAGATACCACGCCAGATTTCGGAGATGGCGACTGTATTCCGTCGTTTTGTTCGCTTGATGTGTCGTCTGGGTTGGGATTTGGATAAAGGAACTTTGATCCTTCGGGGGTGCTTATAATAAAGGATACTTGGTTGGAATAATTGAGAGCTAGATGCCCATTGAGAAATACAAGCACTGATTTGACCATGTCTAAAAGAGAAGTTTCTGACTTGATATTGTGCCAGCCGTTTGGTGTGATCTCGAGGATGACAGTTAATAAGGAGGGATCATCTGAAGAGGCCTCAAGGGGCTGAATGGTAGTGAATGTATTATCCGCTATAGCGTCCATGGAGATGTTTGATGAGATCGCGCGCAGTTCTATTTGGTGCGGTCGCCGACCGAGCCTCGCACCGCGAGCGGAACGGTGAGAGATAAGCCAACACCGAGCGGAACCAGAGATGAGTCGATAGCAACTTAGGTCCATAACTTCACCAAATCACCTCTAAATTGCATACTGCTACTCCGAAAACGCTCAAATACTCTTTAAATCTTCTTTACATTGTCTGCATTACATTTATATACACATAAACTAAACCCCAATGTCTTCGTTCCAGTCTTCTGGTCTCTCTTCTATAAACTGTGCCATTAAATCCCTACATTCTTTGTTCTTAAGGTTGATAACTTCAACTCCGCTTTGTTTAAGCCAATCTTCAGCACCAACAAAAGTCTCGTTTTCTCCAAGAACAACCCTCTTAATCCCATACATTAAACATGCACCAGAGCACATACTACATGGAGATAAGGTTGTATACATGGTACAATCTTTATATATTGAACCTTTCAATCTACCGGCATTTTCTAAAGTGGAAATTTCACCGTGTAAGGTAGCAGATCCCTTTTGGAACCTCATATTATGACCACGTCCTAAAATAGTACCATCTTTATGGATAAGGGCACCACCAATGGGGACTCCACCCTCACTAAGTCCTAAATTTGGTTAGTTTAAGCTAATTTTTTATTTCGGAATATAAGTCCGAATGTTTTCACATACCCTTTTTGGCTTCTTCTATAGCTATTTGCATTCCTTTTTCATCATCAAACATATTGTTAAAAGTAAATCTTCGCTTGTATGCGAAATCTAGATATAAATATTGATAAATCCACGCCTATCAACGGTAATGATCATTTCCGATGGGGCTGAAACAATTGCTATATCATTAATAATGCTGGAAGATACTAATGGCTTGTCTGGATTACCTTGTAGAACTTCTTGAGTTTGACTTGTTTTCAGATTGAATTTAGTTCTTGTGAAAGATGCGTCACGTGATACAGATCGATCAAGATTATCTAGATTCCAAAGTATAATGTTCTTTTCATTTGTAGTTTCAATCAAGTATAAGTTTTGAACCTGTTTGTATAATGATACCAGAACATTATTCTTTGTTTGGGGTTCAATATCAATAGCGAGTTCTTCTAGGGTATCAGCTAATTGACGAGGTGAATTAACTGGTTCTAGTTGAAGTTGGCGCACAGTAGGATTGGGAGAGTAACTACATAATACTTCTCTACATTCGAACGAAGGTACTTCCCAAATAGAAACTTCGTTTTCTCTTGAGCCTCCAATTATAGCAAAATAAGATAATTGGTGTGGCAGTTCATTTGAAATATGCCTAGTGCCGTTATTATCTGAACCATTACTGGAAACACCTCTATGACCTGAATTGTAGTCTTGAGGTAATAACACCAATTGTTTGATAGCATTAGACTCTTTCGAGTCCTTTGAAACCATTCGCCATACCCGTACAACAACCTTGAACCGTATATCCCATAACACCAATCTTCCTCTCGCAGTACCTACTATTAACCATCCTTTAGCAGGATTAATTACAGCAGACATTGCAACTCCATGAATTAATGGAGTTTCAAGTTTAAACTCGTATTCCATTATAATTACGTTTAATGCAATAACCTGGGAGCTGGTGGTAGTGAACAACAAAAGAGTTTTAGTATTATCAGACCAAAATTGTATAGAAGTAGCATATTCATCAATAAGAGAATGACTCCTAATTAGTACTAATTTGGAATATTTCACTATTCTTCTGTTTTTATTCCTTGAAATATCAACACGGAAAATCCGTATTTTACCATCTTTAGTACTTATAGCAAAAGTATTACGATTTTTCATAAAGCAAATGTTATTAATACTTGATTTTAAGTTGGTAATAACACTTGGATTCTTAAACATTACATTCTTTTCAAGTTTTTGATTATCCCAAACTTTCAAAAGACCAGAATCTGATCCGGTAACAAAAAACTCAGAAGATGGATTTACAGCTATACAATTTAAACTATCAATTTCACCTGGATTCACGTTTGTATTGATTTCTGAAATACAAGTTCCGGCAAATTGCCAATCTTCTGATTTTCCAGCATGAGTAGTAATAGTAGGTCCAAATTCTGCAAATGAATCCAATGATAATTCAAATTTGAGATTGGAGAGATAATCTAATATATAAGGATTGTTACCATGATAACTATGACTAGCTTTTGATATAATCACCTTCCCATTATTAGAACTAACCACTTTGTGGGAAATATGATCATTATTATGAGGACCAGAATTACCTGCACTAGACATTTCACTATTTAGCTCTAATTCACCAAATACATTTTCTTCAACTGTTTGAATAGAAGCGCTAACCTTGGTGAAATTAGGTAGAATTAAAGAATTGGAACCACTTCTCAGGGTTTTTGTGGGTTCCATAAGATAATCAGTTTGATTGACATTTGATTCAATTCCTTTGGTTACAGTTGCTAATGGTTCTGATTTATAAGTCACATCAAAAAATATTGTTCTAGGAGTGATTTCCAAATTTGCTGAATCGTTTAAATTAATTTTTTCAACGTTAGTAGTATTACTACCACTAATTTGAAGTATATAATTACGAAGAACAAAAACCTTCCATGACTCTTTATCTTCTAAACCAACACCTTTCAATTTTAAAAGCCATTGTTTATCTTCATGAGACAAAGGAGTGGTTTGAGGAGATATTGGCGTCGAATTAATTGAAGAGGAGGCAGAATTTGGATTCAAAAAAACAGATTTTCCCAATGTCTTTGAAAATTTTATTTTTTTAGGACTTGTCATTGGGAAATCTTGAAGTTTCCAGAACAACGATTTATTGGTAGCTGATTTGGCCCATGAAAGCAACAATTGATAAACAACTTTTGATAATGGTTTAGTCAAACACGGATAAATACTCTGCCAATTCAATTCTGTCACGTCATATGCAAGGTACATCTTTATCTGAGGATAAAGAAAACAAAATTGATCAGCATCGGATAGATTGTCACTAATCGCTAAAACCAAATACAAGACAGAATTTCTAATCCATTCATTTGGATGAAGAAATAAATGAACTGTGTTGTTTAAAAGCTCTTTATATATACTTAAAGCATTGAACTCGGAAACAGGATTGATTAGTTTCTGCTTTACAAACTCAACAAAAACCTCTAAAACTTTTAAAACAACCAATTGCTCTGAATCGGCTAATGTTTGTATTAGTAAAGGTAATAAATATTGTTCAAAAGCAATGACTCCGATAAATGGACCAATCGAAATAATTGAATTCAAGAACCCAATTCTTAATTTAAAATCTGAATCGTTTAAATATGTAATTAAATGTGGTAGAATTATATCATTTGTTTTACCTACCCCAAAGAACCTACATAAAACATCAATGTTCTCAACTAAACTAGCTCTTACTTTAGCATTTGGATCTGTAAGTAATTGAGTCGTGAAATCTTCAAATGCATTATAAAGAATATTTTTTGGTACAGATGAAGCAGTATCAGAGCTCAACTTGAAATTTTTTGACATCATCCAAAATCTATTTGAAATAACTGCCAAAATTGGTAAAATTTGAGCCAATTTAATTTTGACAAGTTCATTCTCTACACCGTCAGTTACTAATTTGAACATTTTAGGTAACAAATATTCAGGAAATAATAAAACATTCACAGGAGTTATATAACTACAACTATCTAGTAAAGTTACTAATGAGTCTAATGCAACAATGACTACTTTAGCACATAAGCTTTGATGATTAGATGATGTACCATTAAACCTTTTAGATGCAATAGATTCAATATATTCATCAATGAAGGTACAAAGAATTGGTATTGATCTATCTAACTTACATTCATCATTGATGGATTCAGAAAGAGCTACAATTAACTCACAAGCTTTTATCTTTGATAACGGTTGTTTAAGACTGTTGACTATTGAAAATATGAAATTAAGTATTATTAATGCTTCAGAACTTTCTTTATTCTTGCGTTTGATTTGATAGTTTTTAGGCATTCCCTTAAGGTTCAAAAACATACTATATGATTTTTCTCTATGTTTCTCTTTGGAATAATCGAAAGTTAGTGCCAGAGCAATATTATCAAAACTATCGTAGATATAGTTGATTCTTAAGTCACTTGATGTGATGTTATCGTTGTTTTCAGATACAACAAATCGATTATTATCATTAAGAGAGTTCATAAAATCGTAGAGAAAACTATAAAGATTATCAGGGAATAAGATGCCTTTATAATGACTTAAGATCTCAGAGACACCGGGTCTTTTACTTGGATCAAACAGCGTCAAGGTTTGAATGATTTCTTTAATTAAAACATCATCAATGGCTGATAAATCAGGTGAGTATTCGGATTTCATAAACTTAAATAATCCAGATAATGTGAACAAAGGCTCTCCATCAAGATACAATTCACCTATCACACATCCTAAACTGAACAAATCCATTGCTTCAGTAACTTGGTTGGAGCCATAATATTTACCATTTTCGTCAAAGTTTTGCGGAGCTGCAAGACCAACGGCAGAATTATAAAACCTTTCTGGTGGTAAATTACACACTCTTCTATCCGAAGTATCAAAGTAGAACGAATATTGATTGGGATTATCTTCAGGAATGTATACCGGCTTGGTATAACTGGCAAAATCACTCACCATTACCCAATTAGAGCTGGTTACTAGGATATTTTCAAGCTTCAAATCTCCATGACGAATATGCAAATGATTATGGAGGACATCCATCAACTTCAAAAGTTGAAATACAATGAATAACTTTTCAATTGGTTCAAGAAATGGTCTAATTGATAACCTGTCGTAAAGGTTAGTCTTTATCATCTGTCGTATAAGATACCCTGCCCTGTCTGTCTCAATAAACTTGTTGGTTGGGAGGAAAAAGTTAAATTGGGAAAGTATGGAAGCTTCTTTGGCCAATAATTCAGTCGTTTGTTGTAAATTTATGTTGTAATTGGTGATGTTGTTGGAAGGCTTGATAAGTATTTTGATAACGATGGTATTGGCATTATTTAGGTCGATAGCTTTGATGGTCTTGAGGAACCTTGAATTATTGATGAGTTCTACATATTGGATGTTATCTAGTATGTCAATGTAGGAAGACAAGGCAATTGCAGGCGCTGAAGGTGCCATTAACGACAACCTAGCTCCCATGATTAAGGTGAATTATAGATGCGACATCCGCGAGGTAATAAGAGATGGTGTTTGCGACATGTCATGGCGACATTTTGACCAAATTTTTCACGAAGACCTGAAGTGAATAAGACATTAACCATTGGGAAAGGAACTGGAAACTGTTGTAAGACAGAGTATACAAGTCACAACGAGAGAAGCTACGAGCAAAATTAATATACAGTATATTAAACTAAACTAGTTAACTAAAGCAGAAGCAGTAGCAGATTCGTATTTCCAGTTTGGTGGTAAGACACTGACGGTTCTGTAGTATCTAGCTAATCTGTGGATTCTGGATTCGATTAAAATTAATCTGAATTTAGAATCTTTATCTTTTCTGTTTCTTTCTAAATGTTTTCTGACGGAAACAGCTTTTTTAATTAAGTAGTATAAATCTTCTGGGATTTCTGGGGCTAAACCATTAGATTTTAAGATTCTTAAGATCTTGTTACCGGTAACAACTCTTGAAGCAGTAACACCGTGAGCATCTCTTAAGATAACACCAATTTGAGATGGAGTTAAACCTTTTCTGGCGTATTTGATGATTTGTTCAACGACATCATCGGATGATAATTTGAACCATGATGGAATAGCTCTGGAGTATGGAGTAGCAGAAGCTGACATACCTTTACCCTGAAGAATGTTAGTAGATGTACAAGAGAATGGGACAAGACCTTGGTGACTTTTGTACCTAATTTTGATAATATGTTGGCCATATCATCTCGTTAGGTATAAAGTCACATCAGCACAAGTCTTTTAGGGTCCCAGTCAAGTATCCACAGTAAGAGCAAACTAGCTATTCAGTGATAACTACACTCTTATTGAGACCTTGGCTATTATATAACATACTTTTGAATGCATACGACCCATTTTGAATGTTCTTTTTTTTTAGTAGTATAGAAGTGAAGAAATTTTTCAGAAAAAAATTTTTCACTTAAGAAACAGTGGTGGTGTGCGCACGACACTTTTTTTTTCCCACAACTCAAAATTTAAACTGTGAGGGAGGGGACCCAAACTTACGCGTAGAACGGTATATCTCAGCCTGCGGCTCAATACTCCAGAAATTTTCATCTCATATAAAACTATCTGTTAAGTACATAACTATATAACGACATAACTATACAAAGACTATTTAAACTCATCGTCAATATCTTCTAACTCCTCTTCATCCTCTATTTGTATAAGCCTGTAAAAGTTAGTAAAAATTGCCTGGTAAAGGTAGTTGAATCAATACATACTTTGAGACCCCAGCTTTATCTCTAAAAGTCTCAAGGGCTCCTGCAAACAACATCTTTGCTTCTTGTCCACAAGTAGCAGGTTTCCAATACAAAAGCACCAAAGGAGAAACCAATCTACCATCGGCAGATGTATAAGGATAAGAAAGAAGTACAAATCTAGGAGAATTATCAGGTAATTCTTCAGCCAATGACTCCATATCGCCATAGATTTCATCAGATTCCTTCTTGACCTCATAAGACTCCTTATCAATCGTATCTAAAGTGTTAGTACCAAATAAGCTGCAAACCAACAAAAGCTGCAAAAAATCCTACATAAAGATCTGCAGTACTTAATGCGATAACGTACAAATTAGAGCTTGCATTTTCGAAGCCCGGCCACTGGCAAACCTAAACTTTTGAAGACCAGATAATGTATCTGATGTGAATGTATATAACGCTTTGGACTAATTGTTAGTAAACATCTCTCACTCTCTCATCTACCACATACCATTTCTCTCGCTCACTAGTTTCAACAAGACAAGCCCAAATAGGACGCATTAGTGTGGAAAGAAAAACGGCGTGCGCGACCCATTACCATAACAAGTAATCAAAACATTACAATGAGATTATAAAATACTGTTTCATCTGCCCTAACATCATGCCTAAAAACAAAGTAAACGTCCCCTTGGTTGAGTTCTTAAAGAGTATGTACGATATAACGGACCAAACTGATCGTCTATGTGTCATCTAAACACCCCCATCGCCCACAGTGCCAATTTCCCGCCTGTTCTGGCGGTGCTGGGGACGCACACTATCGTTGGTCCCATTTTACCTCTTGTTGGTCCCCTTCACCTCCCGTTACTAACTAGCTAGACCGTATCTACCTCGGTGCTTATGATTACACGCCTATCGATACTCCAGATCTCGTCCATTTCACCGTCGAAGATGCCTTGCCTTATAATGCATTCCACTTGGACTTTGGTCCTCTTCATATAGGAAGTCTATACCGATTTGCAGTGGTGCTTCATAACATTTTAAACGAAGAGTCCAATCACGGTAAAGCGATTGTGTTTTATAGTTCCACCAGTCCTAAAGAAAGAGCCAATGCTGCTTGTTTGTTAAGTTGTTATATGGTTTTAGTCCAGTCATGGGCCCCACATCAAGTTCTTCAGCCCATAGCCCAAATTGAACCTCCGTT
This sequence comes from Yamadazyma epiphylla, assembly GCA_030571925.1. Taxonomy (NCBI): domain Eukaryota; kingdom Fungi; phylum Ascomycota; class Pichiomycetes; order Serinales; family Debaryomycetaceae; genus Yamadazyma; species Yamadazyma epiphylla. Next base: position 426,213 of record JAJLZA010000002.1, read on the forward strand.
CCAAGGATTTAGAGACGCAGGTTACTCCAACGCCGATTTTGAAATCACCATCCAAGATATTGTTTATGCGATGTGGAGAGCAAAAGAAAGAGGAATGATTGATTTAACCAGTTTTAATTTAGAAGAATATGAACAGTATGAAAGAGTCGACCAAGGTGATTTTAATGTTATATCCAAAGATTTTATTGCATTTGCTAGTCCTCAACAAAACCATAATAGAAAAATGAACCATCTTAACGAACCATTCAAAAAAGTATTGAATTATTTCATTAAAAATGATGTTCAATTGGTGGTTAGATTAAATTCCCATCTTTATGATGCTAATGAATTTACCAAAAGAGGTATTCAACATATTGATATGATTTTTGATGATGGTACTTGTCCAACGTTGGAATACGTTCAAAAATTCATTGGAGCTGCTGAATGTGTTATTAATAAAGGTGGTAAAATAGCTGTTCATTGTAAAGCTGGGTTAGGTAGAACCGGATGTTTAATTGGTGCCCATTTGATTTATACACATGGATTCACTGCTAATGAATGTATTGCTTATATGAGAATGATTCGTCCAGGAATGGTTGTAGGACCTCAACAACATTGGTTATATTTACATCAAAATGATTTTAGGGATTGGAGACATACAATGTGTTTAGATAATAGACCAGATAGTTTAATTGGTGGGTTATTCCCATTAGTTCCTTATGATGAATTCAAAGCAAGATTAAAACATGAAGCTAAACAAAGGAAATTACAATCAAATAGCTCTGTTAGTCATCTTGATTCTTCATTCCAAACCCCAATTAGAAGAAGAAAAATCAGTGGTGCTTTAGCTAATAAAATTCAAACTGCAGTACCTCAAGAATCTCCTGGTCAACCTCGTAAATATAATGATGAAAATTCAGGTGTGGTTGAAATTTTAAATAATAGTGATGAAGAAATATTCGATGAAAATCAAGTACAAATTCAACATCAACAAATTCAAGTTCAAAATGACAATCAAAGAGATGCTCTTAGATCTATTTCTGCTAATCAACATATTAATGTTTCAAAATCAACTAAAACAAGAACTGTGAGTGGATTTTCTTCATCTCCACAATCTTCACCTTCTGTAATTATGTCAAAATCAAGATCTCCTTCAAGAGTAACTTCTTCTTCTAATAGAAGCCCTGTACGGGTTTCTGGCTCAATAAGGAAAGTTAGTGGGAGATAATGTAGATTAATGTATTTGTAGATTGGAACTAAATATCCTATTTACTGCTCTTCGTATGCCGCTTCAATGATACTGAACTCCTCTTCCTTGAGCGCAAAAGCTACAATATCGTAATCGTTGAACGTAATATCTCCTAGAATATCATCATTGAGTTCTATCCATTGGTTACTATAAGCATTGGTTTTATCTTTAGGTATAGCTAATTTCAACTCTGATACTTCCACCAATTTCCCACTGGGTGCTGGTGCTGGTGTTTCTGACTCTTCGTCGATGAACTCCAGCTTGGGGATTTCTATATCTTCTTCCATGTCGTCTGTCTCCTCGGGTAACCCTCCAGACTTATTTATCATATCACTGAGTAAGCTCTTGAAAGTTTCAACCTTATAGTCTTTCTTAACATTTAAATTGATTGGAATCATATACGTGACTTTGAGTCTTTTGAACTTCAATATGGTGATCTGTGGTTTATCTTTTTCTATCTTTGGCGCCTATAATGTTAGTCAAGGTTCAATTCGATGGGCTCTTAAACTACTTACCATCTTATATTGATTGAAATTTCGCGCTACGGTCTTAGATGCTTAAACATCCAAACCACCGTACAGGTGTTCTTCTGCTATATAGAGAACTTCTACGAGCCAGTAGAAGTATAAAGAAACAGAAATATCATGTGGATATAACACCCGACCTCGAACCGCCGGTGAAATTTGAGGCCAAGTTGTACAATATAAACCCATCTCAATATATGGAGATGGTCCATCAAGAGATCAACCATGCAATAAAGTCCGAATTTAGAGTTGTTTCTCGTCCAAATAAAGTATTCGTAGCCATAAATGAAGGTTACCAAAAACTATCTGCATTAAAACTCCATAAACACGATTTTATCAAGATCATCACCACACTCATACAGTACAGAAACCATCATTACACTCAATGCCAAACCATATCCCAAAATTTCGAAACAAAAGGTATAACTGAATTTGATGGCAAACTTCCACCTCAAGATGTATCCAAATTTACCCTCCCACTCCAATACTTTGAACATCTTACCAATTCACAGCGTGAAAAATACCTTAAACACCAGCTCAAACGGTGCAAATTTAATACTGCAAGCCTTAAAAGAAGATACATAAAGGATCTCCAGACAAAACATAAACTCCCGGTGCCGTATCTTCTTCCTTATAGCAAAGGATTGCCCGTAAGTGATGTCCCATTGTCTACTAAAATCCACGCATCTACAGCAGGTAAATCTTTTAATACTTATAACAAAAAGTACATCAGAGGAATATTATTGCCTGGATTGGAATATGATATTAATTACCAATATATCATGGCTCAATATGATGAAATAGTCAACAAAAAGGGACCCTTTCCCATCATTATTAAACATAATTCTTCAGGTTTAATTAGTATCTCTTATATAAGATTACCATACCCACAACTTGCGCCTATGAAAGAAATTGCTCTTGATGTTAAACGTTCTTTAAAAGACAGTTCCTTGCTTAAAATATGGCGTTCCCAAACCAAAGATTTTGCATTTGCAGAAGCTCATTATAACCCACGAGAAAGTAGATATGATATTGGGTGGTATAAAAAGTATGGGGAAACATATATGCATCCAAAGAGCTATTATGATGATTTAATAGAGAAAGAAGCCATGTATGAGGCGTTTTTGGAACTGAGATCAAGTGACAAGTCTACATCTCAAGTACATGAACATTATTCGGAGTTCATCAAATCTTGGGAACAACCTTTAAATATAACTACACAAGAACTTAGATCAGAAGTACAGAAATACTACAGTAAATATGATCGAACATATCGGGATAATTTAGTTTCCCAAATAAAACCATTACAAAATCAAATGAACCAACAATATGATAAACTTGCAAATAATTATAATAATCTTGTAAATAATTTAGAACTTAAGCATATTTCTAAACATTCGAATTTAATCACAGAAAAATCCCAGTATAGTTCAGTTATTGATGAAATCAAATTCAACGAAACCCGTGTTAAACGTACCCGAAAAGGAATATCTATAAGAGATCAAAGAGGATTTAATATGAAACTTGGGGATTATTTAGAACAAGAAGGATTGAAGAATTTCAAATTGGGCATGAGATTCGTGAAGAAATTACGCTTTATTGATTAAATAGCTATACAATATAACCACCAAAGCTCTTATTTGATGTTATATACCCATCAATGTTCCTATGTATTTCCCCTTCCCCTTCACCTTCTTCATCTTCAAGCTCCAGATCTTCATCGATTGCCAGCTCGTTACCTATGCCACTACTACCTTTACTTTCAGGTTTAATCGCCATAACTCCCTCATTCACCTCTCCATGTATATCACTCTCCTTCTCTACAATTTCAAAATCTTCAATCATCTTTATCAATTGTGTCGTGTCATGGCTAAGATCCCCCGAAGTACTATCAACTGAAAGCCCATTCATCATTTTAATCACTTCCAGAAGAGATTTCCCTTGGTTCTTCAACTCTCTGTGCTTCTCAAGAACCTCTTCAAGACATGTGATGCCGTTTTCGTACCAATTACTAGGATACTGTGAAGGGAATGGTGACTCGATCATTATATTCTTACGAGCAAATATAGCTTCAGAACTTAATTGATTTCGATAAAATAATGATGCTTGGTAATGTTCTTTACAACAATATTGACTTAAAAACGTATTTGGTAAAATAATTGAAGGTTTCCTATGATATATTTGATATTTTAGTTCATTATCTATCTGAGGTTTACCATTACTTGTACTTGATAACCGACGAACTTGTTGTTTTGGTGATTGATTACATATAATATGGCCACATTGGTGATCGATGTTTCTTTCTTCAATTATTTCATCATACAGTTGTTGGGTTAAAAATCTACTTAGGAACTTAAGTAATGGAAGGTCGACTGTATGGTCGATTAGAAGTTCAGTGATGATCAACAGTAATTTGGAGCTTTCTAAAGGGGTGAGCAATTCCTTATTGGCAAATTGTGTTAGATGTGGTATGAAGTCGTGGATTGTCAATATAGACATGGTGTTGCTTTAGTTGAATAAATTGTAACTTGAACAAAGATTTCAAGATTTCAAATTTAAAGGTCGTGCAAAGTCCTGATCAATCGCGAAGATAACAAAAATATTTTTTTAATAATCATTGACTTGTCAAATTCATGGACTCTGACACAGATAATGAGTTAAGACTTCGAAGAAGTCGATCTAGATCAAGATCTGTACCAAGACATGTTACTAGTAGGACCCGATCAAGAGCTTCAACCACCGGCTCATTCATCAATTTTATCAAATCTGATAAGCATATCCGTAAAGATAGTGATATATTTTCACTATGGAGACTATTAATTCTTGAATTGAACCTTCCTCAATCAGACAATAATACCAATACTTCAAACGTTCCATTGAATAAAGATTCCTATGAACAGCTTCTAAATCTAATCAAAATCCCCTTGGTTCTAGAGAAATTCATGACAATAGGTTTATTGATTTGTTTGAATTCCTTCCTTACATTATTTACTTTGGTACCAATTAGAATAATGATCATCACATTTGTTAGTATCAAGCATTGTTTCACCAAAAACTCCAAATTTTCAACGATCTTTAATCGTTTATCTCTTGCTAAAAGAGACACCCTAACTGCTATATTAATTATAAGCTCATTATTAGTGCTTTCATTACCCCCATTAGATATTTCTAAAATGTATCATGATGTTAGAGGTCAAGCCCAAATTAAATTATATGTTATGTTTGGGGTATTAGAAGTGGCAGATAAATTATGTTCTTCAATTGGCCAAAATATTTTAAATGTTTTATATGATTTAATAAGTCATAATCCTCAACATAATTTATTTAAAATATTTAGTTTTTTCATTGCATCTGTAATTTATATTTCAATCCATGGTTTTGTATTGATTTATCAAACTGTATCATTAAATGTAGCAGCAAATTCCTATTCAAATGCTTTACTTACATTACTTTTTTCAAATCAATTTTCTGAATTAAGAAGTTCAGTATTTAAAAAATTTGAAAGAGAAGGATTATTCCAGCTAACTATGGCTGATTTAACTGAAAGATATCAATTAACTTTAATGTTAGGAATGATTGCATTAAGAAATTTACTTCAATTATCAAGTATTAATCATGGATTTATTCCAAATAGTTGGCAAACTTGGAATAAATGGTTTGGTGCATTATTTGGTCCCAGTATTGGAGTTTTAGGTAGTGAAATTTTGGTTGATTGGTTAAAGCATTGTTATATTACAAAATTTAATAAAATCAAACCAAGAATTTATGGGAATTTTCTTTATGTTTTAGCTTTAGATTATTTAGAAGTTTTTAAATCATCTTCTAATAAACTAGAATATGAATTATCTGATTATATTGTATTAACTAAAAGAATTGGGTTACCACTTTTAGCAACTACAGTATGTTTTTTAAGAATGTCATTTGGTGATTTCATTAATATTTTCACCGTTTCAACATCTTCAAGATTGTTTTCAATTCTTGGTAGTATTGTATTATTATCTATATCATTTGTGTTATTATTATTGATGAGATTAATTCTTGGTCTTGTATTGTTAAAGAGTACAACATATATTAAAGAACGCCATGAATCTAATTACCAACAAGAAGTATCTCAAATTAATACTTCAATTGATACCTTTACTCAAACTCCAATTAAAAAGTCAAATGAATCATTTTTCCCCTCTCTGGGTATACCTGAAGCTGTATCAGAAAACACACCGGAACAGAATATTGTTGATCATAGTGTCGCTGATAATAGTATTGATAATAGTATCGATAGTATTGATAATAGTATACCGGAACATAATATTCCTCAGCATAGAATTTCTGACTTCAGTATACCTGAACACAGAATTTCTGACCTTAGCATCCCCGAACATAGCATTGCTGAGCACCGTGTGTCTGGTTCAGCAATTGCAGATTCTGTAATTACATCATCACCTATTTCTCCTACTTCAGGAACTTTTAACTCTCTTAGTGCATCGGTTCTTGAACTAGACTCTTTTGCATCTGCTAAATCTCCTATTGATTTAAGTTTTCTTCCTGGAGATCCAAATACCCAAATATCAACCATAAACCCTTCAACTAGAAACTACTTATATGATGAAGGAGAAAAAGTTCCACCAACTACAGAGGAGAAAAGAAATAAAGATTTCTTAAATAAATATGAAACAAGCTATGATGAAGGTCTTGAAAGAGTAAATAGATATGAAATGGCATCCAAAAGAATATGGTAGTATATACAAGTATTTATAATATTTACAAGGTTTACAAGGTTTAGCATTTGAATCTCTATACTTTCTTGATAGTTTTCATCAATTGACTTACAACTTGAGGTCTTATTCTCTTCATTTTAGCACAGAATGCAAGACATCCTGTAAGTAAAGCTAATGCACCAGCTTGATGAGCAGCTGCAAGGGGGATTGGTACTAAATAAATTAAAGTACTAATACCTAAAGCAGCTTGAAGAGTTACAAGACCCATAGCTCTACTTAATGATTTCATAGCAGGTCTAGGAATTATATGTCTAAATTTTAATGAATACATATGAGCAACAAATATAGCAGTAAATGTGGAAATAGCCATAGTTCTATGAACTAATTGAACGGTGGTTGGATTTTCAAGTAAATTTCTCCACCATAAATCAGAAAAATCTGGTTTTCTAGCATAAACTGATGACATTAATTCATTATAAGTTGGAATATAATCATCTCCCATATGTGGGAAAGTATTATAAATTAATCCAGCATCTAACCCTGCTACCATTCCTCCTGACATTGCAGTCATGAAAGTTAAACAAAGTAATCCAGTTCCAATAGCTCTAAATTTATTCATGGCTGGCAGATTTATCTTACCAATTAATTCACTAACAACTTCAGGATTAGTTTTAACTTGTTTAAGTAATCTATTTTCATTTAAAATTTCTAACCCAGTCCATAAAACTCCTAAATACATTAAAAATGCTGCACCTAAATGAGTTGTAAGACGGTATTGAGAAACAGTGGGTTTGGACTTTCTTTCTTCTAATTGTTCTTTATCAAGACCAGATTTAACCATCCACCACCCTATAGCACCTTGAAGTCCTAATAAACCAGTTAATCCAACAACCCTTCCTTTAACATGTCTCAGTAATTTTCCAGTCTTCCAAAAATATATAGCTGGTAAAATGAAAAACATTCCAATACATCTACCAACTAATCTATGTCCCCATTCCATACTATAAATGAATTTAAATTCATCCAAAGTGATGTGAGAGTTAAGTTGAATGAATTCGGGTGAACTCTTGTATTTATTAAATTCAGCTTCCCAATCATGTTGATTTAAAGGTGGTATAGCACCGGTTAATGGCTTCCATTCAGTGATTGATAAACCTGATTCAGTTAATCTGGTCAAACCTCCAAGTACAACAATCCCAAAAACAAGTCCAGAGGTTCCAAAAAGCCAATAACTAACGGATTTATGAGATACAATAGGAGAATTCGATTTAGGAATTGATTTAACCGCTGGAATAGGAGTTTCTTTAATGGCTACAGTGGTAAATCTTTTAACAATCGGATTAGAAGAAAAAAAAGTTCTATTTCTTAAAAGTGATTGTTTTGTCCCACTTAATATTGGGTTTCTTGAAAAGAACACTTTAGAACTGAACATTTCCCTTAGATGACAACGGTACAACTACCTTATGATATGGTCTGATTTGAAAATTTTCGTAATGCGGAATACCTCGCCTGTAATTAGTCCACACTAAAAAATGGCTGCGAAAAAATAGTTTGTGTGCAGCAATGGATACACAGTATGAACAGATTGATATTATTGCCAATGCCGTATATATGTACTTAGTAATGGTGTTTGTGTTCATTGTTTTTGGTGTTATTATGTATGTTCTTAGAGAATATATCCTTTCTTTTAAAAATCGGGAACTGAGTGCATCTATTGACTGGGAGCCAGACCCTCAAGTCTTGGATCCAGACAATGGTGAAAAAGATCTTGAAATGCTTGGTTCATTGAATAGACAGCCTGTAATTTTGCAACTGGAATCAGTAATTGAAGATAAGCTGATGGAGCCATCTGCAGAGTATCCGCCTTCACTTATCTCAGAAGAAATTGAATTTCGGAGACTAAATATTGTACATGAAGAGATTACTACTGGTGATTCAGACTCATTAAAAATTTCTAAAAGCATTGTTTATAATCTTAGAGAAATGAATGAAATTAAAGATACAACAGGGACTAAAATTGCATTCAGTCCTACCAAAATATATAAAATGTCAGAGATTGTTAGATATAGTTATGAACTTCCAGAATTGGACTTTGAAAATGTGTTTTTAAACAATAAGGCCATCAATGAAATCAAAACTGAATTAGTTGCGGGTGATAATGAATTGTCCTCCCAAACAAATAAAGAAATCGAGATGTTTAGACTAATTTGTATGGCCCACAACAGTAAAGAAAATATTTTTTTAAATTCATTCAACGAGTTGGTTCAATTTCTAACTGATACTGGTCTTTTCTTTGAATTATTGGAATCGTTTACCAAAGAATGTCTTCGAATTCTTTCAATTGAAATGGTACTTATTTATTGCTTCACTCATTGGTCTGGTAAAGACCTCAAAGTAAAGTATCAGTCAAGAGTTACAATTTTCCGAATCTTATGTAATATTAAACTTGGAGTTAGTGATTTAAAAAACATTTCCCAAGCCACTAAGACCCAGGTGGAATTTAAGATTCAAACTATTATACGTTATTGTGGTAAAAATATGGATTGTTACGAATATTTAGAGATTTTACCAATGATTTCCCAAGTGATAAGTCTTGGAAAATCAACCACCACAAAACTTCTTTTCTACGACGTTGTGTATATCATTTTGAAAGCGCATTCTAATTGTTGTATGATGGAATATATCACAGATAAAGATACGGGTTTAAAAGCCATAGTTCAACATGGACTTTGGTGTAAAAATGATCAGAAGTTAATAGAAAAAACTTACGAAATATTTGATTTTTTAAAACAGTTTATTCCAAATATTAATCAATGGCATAAAGAAATTTCCGGCGGTCAAATTCTTGTTTCGGGTGTGAGCTGTAAAAATCCTTCAGCCGCATTAAATAGTAATTTAAATATTAAATAAATGATTAGTAATTTTTGCAAAGCTGCGAAATTTGAATCATGAAGACAACTAAATCTAACCCAAGTACCAGTGAAACTTTGTCTTCAGAGTCCCCAGCGGAGTCGTACAAGAGTCCAAATAGTCAATTAGCATCTCACATTTCACTAAAAGAAGAATCCAAATCTACAGATGATATGGTGATGTATAAAGGCCGAAAAATTCCTAGAGAAGAAAGATTAAAACAGATGAGAGAAAGCCAAAAAAAATTAAGAATTAGTAGACAGAGCAAAATTCAAACTTTAGAATTGGAAAACTCAAAATTAAAACAAGAATTAGAGATCTTGAAAAATGATAGTAAAAAATTTCTTTCAGTTATTCAAACTGAATTACCTCTTTTTGAGCTAGGTGAAGTGGTTACTCGAAATTCAACTTTACAAGTATGTACAAATTTCATTGATTATAAAGATTTCTGCAAAGCATTTGAAAACAAATCCATCGAAAAATTGTATATTGAAGGAAGTCTATTTCTAACGAAGTACTTTTCAGCACTTAGTAAACGCATCACACAAGAGATGAAGACTCATATGTATGATTTAATAAAGCCATTTTGTAGGTCTTTTTATTATATTGCAGTTTATGGGTTTTCATTATACGGCAAATATACTACTGAAGTTAATTTGTGTTGTACAAAAAACCAAATTCCAATAGATTGGTTACGTAATGATCATCTTTTACCTCCCGAGACGGTATCAATCAATGGGCTATTGGATTATCTATTAACACAAGTTGACTTAAATGTAATCAGTTTTGATGTGTTAGTTTCACACCTTTTGGCCCATACTTTTGCAACTGTTTCTGGGCCAACGTTACTCTTAAAAGATCTTGAAAAATGTGTTAGAAACGCTTCTTCAACTGAATTTGACACCGAGTATCTTTTGAAAGAGTCAATTTATAATGATTAATGTATATTTAATTCGTAATAATTCGTTCTTTAAAATCAATGAAAGGGGTAATCTTTAGGTAATCTTTAAAATCTATGTAATAAAATCTTTTTTACCATCAAAAGATTCTACTGTGGAAACAGATTCTTCAGATATAGACGTACCCGTATATCTAGTTTCAAAACTATATTCGGTAGAACCTGGTAAGCTATTGGCTTTTGGTGTCACAAACTCAAAACCAACCAGCTCAAACATTTTACTTAAACAAGCATATTGGTTGATAGTACCCATTAAAAATAAATCATCATATTCAGAAGATCCACCAATGGTGAAAATCTTATCTAAATGTTCCTTGAATATAGCAGGACCAAAAGTGGTTGCAAATTTTGCCCTATTTATAAAAGAAATAATTATATCAAAAATCATCGATTGTGGAGTAAATTGCTTGTTAATTTCTTCAAGCATCTGTGGAACAGTCAAAGCTCCTTGAGGCACAAATGCATTGGTATCAAACCAAGAGGCTGCATATAAATCTTCATCAGCAATTTTTTGGCATTGATGATAAAATTCTCCCGGCATGGTAATACCATAAAGAGGTACAAATCTATAGGCTGATGCACTGAACTTTGTCTGAAGCTTGTTGACCAAAGCCTTTTTAACACATTTAACAGTTGTGTCGGCTAATATCTTTAATATGAACGTCCCGTCTTGAGAATAAAGGTGTTTATACACTGTGGGATCATACTTCTTCAATATATCCTGGTGAGTAAAGTAACTCATAGGTTTATCACTTCTCAATGAAAATATAACCTCAAATTGGGAATCGGTAAAGGTACTGTCTAACAATTGGGAATAATTGCTGCATTCTTCTCTTAAAGTTGATACTTCTTGTTCCAAATGCTTATTTCTCTGTTTCAAAAGTTCAATTTCTTTTTTATAACTATTGAGTTCTTGTTCTCTTCTCATTTTAAGACGTTTTTGAGCTTCTCTCATTTGTCTTTTACGATGTTCTTTATAAGACACATCGCTTTCATTGGGGGTCTTGGACTGGACCACATCAGGACTGTTGATGTTTCTTAACTCTGTTACTGTACCTGTTTCGACTGACATTAATAAGCGAGCGGCTGCGAAAAATTCCCACTGATATCTAAAATTAGGTGGAATTTTAGGGTGCGAGCAAGAGGTGCTAACGTGCAGAAAAGGTGATAGGGGTGTAGATAGTGGGGTCCATAGAGAGGCGGGAGAAGGATGGACACAATGGAGATGGGAACTTAGACTCGTATTTACAAGAAAGAAGTGGAATAATGGGATTTGTTGGTGGAAAACTATGGCTCTGTTGGGTGCTGTTGGTCTATAAAATGGGTGCAAAAAAAAAAACCGTTTATATTGACTCTGCTCTAATTGCATATTTCTTATCCTAAAGCCCAAGTTTCTTTTAATATGCACGGAATTTCTAGTCGGCTCACCTTGGATGCAGTTTTTTGCCAATTTTTGAGCGTTCTGAGTACCTAATCTTGGATCTTATCCTAATCTGAATAAGAGATGAGCACTTTGCCCTACCCGATTAGGAAGGTAAATTTTTAAATGTGTCAATTATTTATAAACTGTCAAATCCCCAATTTTTCATTAGTCATGACGGTCACTTATGAAGGGTATGACTGCTTGAAAGATCAGGAACAACATGGTTATATGGCTTTACACGACAAGCTGCAAATGTCCAACCCATGGGCACTGAATACCAAATATGGCTATTATACTTTATATTTCGGTTGTGCAACAATTTTCATAGTATCAGTGAAGTATATTTATTATAGTTATAGAGATTTCATCCATAGACCAAAGAAAAAGACTAGTTTTATCAATACTACAATCGATATAATTACTGCTTATTGTAGATTTTTTGGGTATATGCAACTTCCAAGCACAATATGCTATTTTACTTCATTACCGCCTTCAGTAGCATCCAGTTTATACCTTATAGGAAGTAGCGTTTACTTATTATTATACTGCTTTTTACCCCATTTTTGGTATAGGGCTTGTGGTGGTTTTGGGTCTCCACCATTAGCTGTTAGAGCTGGTATTATGGCTACTGCTTTAACTCCATTTATTTATATTTTATCTGGTAAAACTAACTTTATCACATTAGTTACAGGTATTACTTACGAAAAGTTGAATTATATTCATCAATATGTTGGTGTTGCTGCTTTATTTTTAAGTCTTGTCCATACCATTCCGTTTTTTATTCAACCTTTAAGAGAGGGTGGATATGAAAATTTGAAATTCGAGTTTAGAACTAACTCATATTATTGGACTGGTGTACCACCATTAATCTTATTATTTCTCTTGTGTTTCCTTTCTAAAGCCATTGTAAGAAAGCATTTGTATGAAATCTTTTGGCATTCTCATTGGATCTTTGGTATGGGATATTTTGCAACTTTAACTTATCATCTTTATGGTCAATTAGGAACTACAAACTATATGTGGACAGCATTGGCCTTCTGGTTTTGCCAAATGGTATATAGAATCTTAGTTAAAACTTGTTTTAAACCAAATGCATTGTTTTTAAGACCAAGAAAAGCTCAAATCTTTAAATTAGAAGGTTCAAATGCTTTCCAAGTTAATGTTCAAAAATCCGGAGTTGACTGGAGACCAGGGCAGCATATTTATTTGAGGTTTGCTTCTAGAATCTTGGATAACCATCCCTTTTCGATTTGTAATATTCCAGATGAAAAAGACGATGAATTGAAATTCATCATCGTACCAAAAAAAGGCCTTACTAAATCATTGTATAAAAAGGTAGCCAAAAGTATGATTGACAAAAAAGTATTTATTGATGGTCCTTATGGTGGAAGTTTTAGAGATCATCACACATTTGAAAAGGTAATTTTGATAGCTACAGGGTCTGGAGTCAGTGCTATCTTACCATTCCTTATGGATTTAGCCAAATCTATAAGTGATGGAACCAATACTATAACCGAAGAAGTAGACTTCATATGGGTAATTAGAGAAGTCGACGATATAGATTGGATTAGAACTGAATTATTAAAATGCTTAGAGTGCTCTAAAGTCAAAGTCAAAATATTTGTTGTTGGTGAAGAACTGGAAAAATTCAAATCAAAGCCAAATAAGGGCCACTTAGAAGTAAAAACAAGTAGAGATGAAGAGATTGATGAGAAAGAATTTGAACTTAATAGTCTGAGGATGAATGTATTTAAAGGATCAGATTCCTTTACTATTATAAACGAAAAACCTATCATTGCTAATGTAATAGAGTCTTATAGAAGAACTTTAAAACAGCGTAACTTCATCGTTTCGTCAGGTAGCGATTCCATGAAAATGACTGTATGTAATGCAGTTTCCAAGTTACAAACGACAATCTTTAATAAAGATTTACTTCCTAGAGAAGTAGAAGAAATTTGTCTTCATACAGAATCATTCGGTTGGTAATTGTATTTAGCTTGTATATTTAATTTATAATTTGAGAGATAATATCAACTACTATTGTTTTTAAAGGAGTGAATTCGAATTTTAAGATCTTCTTGGTGGCATCATTATTAGTTGCACCTAAAGTACTAATATCCTTTGGTCCATTACCAACATTTCCTTTTGGTAAGTTAAGTTGTGGCCATTCTTCATTAACAATATCTAATAACATTTGAGTACTAAATTTACCACCAAATAAGAATAATCTCTTACCAATAGCCTCATCATCTTCAAAAGCTACAATATGGGCTCTAGCAACATCTCTAACATCAACATATCCACCTTTGTCGATGTTGAAGTTATCATCCTTAATCTTTAATATATCTGCGATTAATTGATTAGAAGTGTTTAATTTACCCTTAGCATCTTCTTCAAATACTTGAGGACCGAAAACATAAACAGGATTAACTGCAATCAACTTAAAGTTTGGTTTTTGTTCTTCAACGAATTTCCAAGCCAATTTTTCAGCAAATGATTTAGCACCATAATATGCAGCTACTGAATCTTTAATAGCTTCTTCATAAGAAATATTATTCCAGCTAGTTTCATCAAAGGATAATTCGCTGTTTTGTTCATCAACAGAGGAATAAATTGCAGCATCAGATGAAGTAATAACGAATTTTTCAACTTGTGGAGCATAAGCTTTAACTGAATTTAAGATGTTTTCAGTACCTTTGATAGCAGGAATAACCAAATCCTTTTCAGGTTCTTCAGTATCGTAAAAGAATGGAGATGCAGTGTGTAAAATATACTTTATATCGGTATGTTTCTTTAAAGCTTCATCGAATGCACCTACTTCCATCATATCTTTGACCACTTCATAGTCAAAATGGTTGAATGCCTTCTTCAATCTGTCACCCTTTTCGGAACTTCTGACTGTTCCAACAATAGTGTATCCTTTATCATTGAGTTGTTTAACAATATGCAGAGCAATGAACCCTGTGGCTCCTGTAACAAATACTTTAGTCATAGTCTATATTGAGAATTTTCACTTTTTTTATACCCAGAATCTCGAGGGACCTATTTACCGTTTTGGGAAAAAGATGCGTAAAATCGTACTTTTTGAACAGATAAGGTAGAACAGATAAGTGTAATGATAAAGGAAAAATTGGTAAAAATAAGTAATTTTAAGTCTATATTTACTAGAAGTATCATATATACACATTCTAGAAGTAAAAAGGTAGTATAAAACCTTCAGCTGACGGAGATATATCGAATTTTCAACACCCAGTCCTAATTGAAAGCCCAAAATTTGTAAATAAATATACAACCACAAAAGGATCATCATTTCTTCAATGCTTTTCAACAATGAACTTTCACCACCACTAAAACCAGCTACTCATCGCTCTCTGGCTCTCATATTTATCAAACGGTTCCGCGCACGTAAAAATATGTCAAATTTATGACTAATGATAAACCCAAACATGATACGATACCCACCATATCTACATATTTAAACATTGTTCATGGATCCATATGGGCCCTACTAGCAAGAAAAGGTCTTACGGTGCTTACGACATATGATGGAGCGTATGTTGGTGGAGTTATATGGGCTAACTTTACTGCTTGCTTGATTTTAGCTATGGTATCAAAGCTCGAGAAAACTCCTTTTGTAATTGGAATAACCACAGGTTTCTGTGGAACATTGTCATCTTTTTCGGCGTTAGTTATTCAATCTTTTGAAAAATCAGCCAATATTGAAGTTGGTTCGGATTATACTTACCCTAATGCTGCATATGGTATAATGGAAGCTTTCTCTGTCATGTTAACTCAGATGGGAGTTTCAATACTAGGATTTCACTTTGGTCTCCATTTGGCGTTCAGGACCAACACAAGAACAGTCTTTTTCCAGGGATTAACGCATGTAAGTTCAATTCTTGGTATTATTCTAACGATAATCTCTATTATATTAGCCATAGTAGTGCACAAATGGCGTCTTTGGATGTTCGCCTGTGTCTTTGCTCCTGTGGGAGCTATTTCAAGATACGAACTCTCTAAATTAAATAGAAAAAACTATCCTATTGGAACATTTGCTATAAACATTATAGGATGTGTGCTCATTGGAGTATTTACTTTGATTCAAAGGGCTAGAGGAAGCTCATGGCGACCTGTGGTGACGTCCGTTACCGGCTGCCAAGTGCTATCCGGATTAATTGATGGCTATTGCGGTTCCGCTACAACTATTAGCACCTTTGTGGCTGAATTATTTTCTTTACCCGTGAAATTGAAATATTATTACGGATTAGGCTCACTTATTATATCTTATATAATCATTTTATTGATTTTGGGACCTTACAATTGGACAAAAGGGTTAGTAAACCCAATATGTTAGATTAGATTAATTGTATTATAGAGACAATAGATGTTATACTGCCTCTTTTGTGCATGCACGACCGGAGTCGAATATAAGTATCATGGAAATGTCAACCATAAGTCCGGAATAATATGGTCTCGATCTTATAAGCCGCTAAGAAAATTCTGCTTAATTAACCCTATTTGGAATCATTTAACTTTGACTTGGCTCAGATCAATTAAATCTACCAATTAGATTGTTTCATTGTGTAAATGTTGCAAAAAATTGTGGGTATTCTCACTATTATCTGCGATACACGTGATTTTATCTTTTTGCAGCCACCACAGTACTAACTTTAAACAATTGCATAATTTTTCAATAATGAAGTATAAAAGTAGAAGCAAGTTTCTGAATATATGGAATAATTAAAAATGTCACAACCAACCAGAACTTCAATTGAATCTGGTGATAACATTGATAAGACTGATAGAAATGACAAAAATGATTATAGTGTTTCCATTGCTTCTGATTCTTCTTCTTCAGAAACCGTTGATGAAAATCCCTTTTTAGAACCTAAAATTGCAGAATTTTATAGAAATGTTTACGAGAATAGTAAATATGAATGTAGAGAAGTCTTTGATCCAACATACAAATGGACTCCCCAAGAAGAAAAAAAGTTGATTAGAAAGCTCGACTTAAGAGTTGCGTTAACTTCATGTATTTTATTCGTTGCTTTACAAGTTGATAGAGGTAATCTTTCTCAAGCTGTTAGTGATAATATGTTAGATGACTTAAATTTAACCACCAATGATTATAATTTAGGTAATACTTTGTTTTTAGTTTCCTTCTTAGCTGCTGAAGTTCCAATGTCTTTAGCATCAAAAAAAATTGGACCAGATTTATTCATTCCTTTCCAAATTATTAGTTTTAGTCTTGTTGCCGCTGCTCAATTTTTCCTTCAAAATAAAGCTGGATTTTTAGCTTGTAGAGTACTTTTAGGTTTCCTTGAAGGATCCCTTATCGCTGATTTAGTTCTTTGGTTATCATATTTTTATAAATCAAAAGAATTACCAATTAGATTAGCTTGGTTTTGGACTACTTTATCAATTGTTAAAATTGGTACTTCACTTCTTGCGTTTGGTTTATTAAGAATGAGAGGTGTTCATGGTAGAGCTGGTTGGAGATGGTTATTCTTAATTGAAGGTTTGTTCACTTTCTTGATTGGTATTGCATCTTTCTATCTTATGGTTCCATCTGCGGTTCAAACCAAAAATAAATTACACCCCAAAGGTTGGTTTACTGACCATGAAATTAAAATTGTTGTTAATAGAGTCTTAAGAGATGATCCATCTAAAGGTGATATGAACAATAGACAAGCTGTTAGTTGGAGAGGTATTTGGAAATCATTATTAGATTATGATCTTTATCCAGTTTATATTATTGGGTTAATGAATTATACAAATGCTCAAACAACTGGATCCTATTTGACTTTAACCTTAAGAAATATTGGATTTTCAACTTTTAACACCAATTTATTAACCATTCCTGCAGAAGTTATTCATATTATTTTGTTACTTCTCTTTTCATGGTTAACTGAAAGAGTTGGTGAAATTACTTTATTATGTTTACTTAAACCATTATATACACTTCCATGTTTAGCTGCTTTAGCATTTTGGAGTGGTACCAATACTAATGTCTGGGGAACTTGGGCATTATATACCGTCCTTTTAGGGCAACCATATATTCATGCTGTTTGTGTTTCATGGGTTTCAAGAAATTCAAATAGTATTAGACTTAGATCATTATCAGCTGCATTTTATAATATTACAGTTCAACTTAATAATATTTATGCAAGTAACATTTATAGAGCTGATGATGCACCAATTTATAGAAGGGGTAATAGAACTTTATTTGCTTTAGAATTATCATTAGTCCCAATATTTATATTAATTAAACTTTACTACGTCTGGAGAAACAAGTCAAAAGCTGCTATTTGGGATAAAATGACAATTGAAGAAAAGGAAGAATACCTTAGAAATAACGAAGATTTAGGTAACAAGAGATTAGATTTTAGATTCGCTCATTAGGTAGATTACAGGTGATTGCCGAACAAATATATATATTCATTTCTCATTAACATCATTATCTCATACACTCATAAAGGTATGAAATGATGGTGTCAATCTTTATTTAAAATTTGATCAGCGAAGTTTGGTAAGACGAATGAAGCTTCGTGAATTTCTTTAGTATAATATTTCATATTATCTTTAATAAATTCGTCACTCCAATCGAATCTAACTGGTTTCTTAACATTTGCATTAGCATCTTTTGAACAAACCATAAAACCAATGTTACCTGAAGGGTAAGTTGGAATTAAACAGTAAGCATATTCAGCAACTGGGAAAATTTCCTTACAGTCTTTCTTTAATTTAGAAATAATTGGCATATGTAAAAAGATGTTTTCAGCTTGAGTGGTAATAACACCTTTTTCAGTTAAAGCATCGTTTAAAAGTTGGAAGTAAGGTTTTTGGAATAAAGATTCAGCTGGACCTTCTGGATCTGAAGAATCAGTGATGATAACATCAAATTGATTCTTGTATTCAGCTAAGAATTTAAAACCATCACCAATATGGACTTTAACTTTTGGATGAGAGTAAGATTTAGCCATTTCTGGTAAATACTCTTTAGCAACCTTGATGACAGTTTCATCAATGTCACATAACCAAGCTTCTTCAATTGAATCATGTTTTAAGATTTCTCTTAAAACACCACCATCACCACCACCAATGACAAGAGCTTTCTTTGGGTTTGGGTGGGAGTTCAAAGCTAAATGAGCAATCATTTCTTGATAAGCAAATTCATCTCTTTCAGTAGCTTGAATACAATTGTCTAAAACTAAAACATTACCGTAATCAGTAGATTTGAAAACTAAGACATCTTGATACTTGGATTTTTCAACATGTAAGATTTTTTCAACTCTTAAGGACATGGCTTGACCTGGCCACATAGTGTTGGAGATTTCAGCAAACCATCCATCTTTAACTGAAGGGTGTGTTAATTCTTGAGCCATCTTCAATAAATTAAAAGTGAAAAATTTTATGTCTAAGAAAATTTTTTTCGGTAGACTGAGCTTAAGCAGTCTCCCAATTAGGAAGTTATCCAAGGATCTTTTAAAGGAAATTTCCTGGCGAATTTTGATAGTTATGACAGATTAGGCAATTAGAAGGAATAGGAGATATTTGTAGTTATCATCCACAAGGTTTGGGATTCAATTTAATATATAAACAGGTGTATTATAATTAGAAATACATGCATTATCTCATGCAATATACCGATAACAATTGTAAGCCACGTTTTAAATTCACAGCCAAGAATTGTCTCAAAAATGATTGATGTACGTTAAGAGACCATCTAATGATATAATCACTCCTTCAAAGTAGCTCAATGGCTAGAATCCAAACAATAAATTAACTCTAAACAAAATAAACACCATCTGAAAAACTTATTAAATTCTCTTCTTTAACAACCTATAGTACGGCAACTTGTCCGAGTGGTTAAGGAGAAAGACTTGAAATCTTTTGGGCTTTGCCCGCGCAGGTTCGAGTCCTGCAGTTGTCGCCATTTTTTTTTTCATCTCCATAGTAATATTTCGCAGCCGATTAAGTTCATCAGATGTCCAAGTTCCAGTTCACATTAACTGATATTCAACAGATAGACTTGTTTGGACCATGGGTATGGTACCTATTGGCCATATACCTCACATTGCCCCTCACGGCATATATAATTATTCCGTTTATATTCCGTCCCGCCCATAATTCAAGTAGTCGTACGGTGTCTATCTTCGTGCTAGGTGATCTAGGCCACTCTCCCAGAATGTGTTATCATGCCAGATCTTTTGTAAATCTTGAATACAGCGTCAATCTTTGTGGATATTTAGAGTCAGAACTTCCTGAAGATTTGGTAGATAATGCTGGAATCGATATCTTTGATATACCTATAATCAAGAATACCCATCAATTACCATTCATTCTATTTGCTGTGCAGAAGATTAGTTTACAATTGTATCATTTATTCAATATAATGTTTGAAATCAGAGGCACAGACTTCATAATGATCCAAAACCCGCCATCTATACCCATTTTATTGGTGGCTATAGTGTTCATTAAATTGTTTAGTAGAAACACCAAATTGATCATAGATTGGCACAATTTGAACTATTCGATTTTGAATTTACGTTTCCAGAATGAAAAACATCCTTTGGTCAGAGTTTTGAAATTCTACGAAAAGTTTTTGGGGAGATTTGCTGATTTAAATTTGACTGTTACTAAGAAGATGAAAACTTTTTTAGTCAAAGAGTTTGGTATTAAAAAGAGTAAAATAAAGGTTCTTTATGACCGTCCAGGTCAACAATTTAGTCCTTTATCCAAGTTAAGTAGTGAAACTGAAGCTGCTATACGTGAACATGAAATATTCCAGGGTATAGATTCGTCTTATAAAGTCTTAGTAAGTTCAACTTCCTTTACACCCGACGAAGATTTTAATATTTTATTGGATTCTCTTAAGTTATATGACGACGATGATACAATAAAACAACCTCTTTTGGTCATAGTTACTGGGAAAGGACCTTTAAGATCAGAGT
The DNA here is from genome assembly GCA_030571925.1 of Yamadazyma epiphylla. Classification (NCBI taxonomy): domain Eukaryota; kingdom Fungi; phylum Ascomycota; class Pichiomycetes; order Serinales; family Debaryomycetaceae; genus Yamadazyma; species Yamadazyma epiphylla. Next base: position 446,925 of record JAJLZA010000002.1, read on the forward strand.
TCTTACATAAAGTTAAAGACCACAATTATCTGAAAAAAGTAGTTGTACGAAACGCCTGGTTAGCCATTGATGACTACCCATTGATAATTGCAACAGCAGATTTAGGAATCTCTTTACACACATCCTCTAGTGGACTTGATCTACCTATGAAAATTCTTGATTTCTTTGGTTGTGGAGTTCCTGTAATTACTTTAAATTTCCCTAGTATTTCTGAATTGGTTAAGGATGAAACCAATGGATTAATCACGGGGAAATCTAATAATCTGGTTGAACTTAAACAGCTTTTAACTAAAGCCTTATCAGACGAATTATTATATAATACTATTAAACAAGGCGCTCTAGAAGAAAGTAAATTAAGATGGAGAGAACAATGGAACTCAACATTGTCAGGGACCTTCAAATTCCGTTGAATCTAAACATATATATATTCATTCATTCATAGCATCATTAAATTGGTTCATTAAACGTTCCCATTCAGCGATCGCTTCATTTCTTTTGAAATTACTAGCTGCTGAAATAGCTTTATAATACATAAGTTCTTGATTAATATGTCTAATCAATCTTAAACTTCTAAGTACATTATTCAGATTTTTCAATCGATATAAATAATCAATAAACACTTTAACATCAGCTTCGTGTGGTCCTTCTTGATCCAATGACAGATCTATCCAACCAGAAATCATGTTTTTCATCTGCAGATACAGTGATTTCTGATTCATAAATAGTGGAGTTTCAGCCAAAACTTTTTGGTTTTTAAACCATTCGTCAGTTACTGGCAGTAGTTTATTTTTTTCAGATATTTGAATAAATTTATCTTTTAAGTTACTAGGCTCAAGTTTACGTCGTTTACGCTCTTCTAAATCATCAAGAACTTCATTTCTAATTGATGAAGGTAATTGCTCAAGAACTGAACTATCATATGAAAGATCTTCTTCTGGCGGCACCGATTTTTTCTGAGGCAGACTGGTTCGTGATTTGGTTTTCTTTTTAGGAGATTCTATCACTCGGATATATTTAGGCTCTTTCCCATTACCAGATGGAATCATCTGTTGAAGATAAACTTTTATCTTTTTGTTGTCTTTTTCATCTTTCTTCTTAGGACTTGATTCTTTGACCGTCATACCTCTTCTAATTAATTCGTCTTTTAATTCTCTTCTAATAGCCCACGGTAGAGAGTCAAAAACCTCCCAATCGATGGTTGGGGTTCCAAGAGGATCTATAAACGTTGATCGATCAATTTTGGATTCTTTGATGATCTCTTTCTTGGACCTTTTCAATGAGCCAACAGGTAATTTCAGTTGATTTTCCCGCTTATATTTCTCACTGTCTTCAAGCTTAAATGCTGTAACTGCTACACCTCTTAATTCTTTTGGTGGAATATCAAGGATTCTACACAATGATTTAATTTCAGCCGATAAAAGTCCAGGTTTATTGGTAGCAACACCCAATTTAGCTGTTTTATTTTTAAACGTACAATGGCCCATTCCTAAATACTTAGGCGGAACAATTGGTGCATCTTTAGCTCTTTGTGCTAGTTTAAGGGTTATCTGGGATGTCAATAATGATAGCTTTTCTAATCTTTTAGATAACTCTTCGGCAATTTGAGCCATAAACGTTTCAACTTGTTGGAAAGTGTCAAATCTAATTCCAAAATTTACATCAACAGATACAGATTTTCTTCCTAAAAGTGAAGGGCTGGTACTTGAATCAAGTTCAATAGATGTGGAATCAATACCTCTTGCATAATTATAAATCTTCTCACCAGTTTTTTGACCAAGTAAATTACACAAACGATCTTTTGGCAACGATTTTACTTGCCCAATCACCGGTATATTTGAAACTCCCAACTCTTTACAAAGTAAATCGATAACATGCCGGCCAATCCCAGGTAGATCTTTTATAGATATATCATTTAAAAACAAATCTAGATCATGATCTACATGGTAATAACCATCTGGTTTAGCCTTCCGAAGTGCCAATTTGGCCAAAAGTACATTGTCACCAGCACCAATACTAACAGTACAACCAGTCATATTACGTATATCTGCTCTAATTTGTTCACAAAGTTCCCGTAAAGAGTGATCAGTGGCATAGGACGAAACATCTATAAGAACCTCATCAATCAGCACGGGGAAGATGGTGTCAAATAAATCTGCCTTAGACAAAAGATAATTATATAAAGACGACGCATATGTTTCATACAAGTCGAATTCATAACCAATAAGTTTAAGATCAGGACATTTTTTTAATGCAGAGTTTACCCATATTCCATTCCTGACACCAAATTTTCTAGCAACATAGTTACAACTAGCTATATCGGAAGTTCTGTTACCATGAGAAACAGCTATAGGTTGTTTAGCGAAATCCAACTCGGGGTGCTTTTGAGCTGATGCAGTAGCGAAGAAACTATCAAAGTCAATATGAAGAATTTTCCTACTTTTTACTTGAGGTTTATGACTTGTTGTTTTAGTATTTAAGATTAGTTTCAAGAACCTGATACGAAGATCCGATTTCCAGTTACTTAAATGATGTAATCTTGAATTTGCAAAAAAATGTTGAAGAAATCGTGGATCTTTTGCATCCATTACCCCATACTTTACAAGTTCATTGCCCTGCGAGTCTATTCGATCGTTGCCGGTGAAGAAAACAGGGTCTTGAGGTTTATTTATACCGGTTGTATCTGGTTCGCCGGGAGGTTCTTTATCGCCTGGAGCATCATCGCCTGGAGCATCTTCTGAGAGGCCCTCTGAGAGATCATCCGAGAGACCATCTTCCTCCAAAAGACCATCATTATCCTCTTCGTCCTGGTAAAAATCCTTATTATCCGTCTGTACAGCATACTCAAAATTGATCCGTTTTTGATTGTATTCAACCTCTTCAAAAAGTCGATACTCCTTCCAATCTTTAAGCTCGTTGTCTCTTATACTATCAGTGATCCACAGTGCACGTACTACACGCATCCTTTTGAACTGAATCTGCTTCCTGGGCGTCAATCTGTCACATACAATATGCGTTGCAGCCGTTTTTTTACTTAAATACCCTATAAACTTCCCTCCATGTATCACCACCAAACGATGAATCTCATTAATAGGAGGATTCGTATACCCATTAACATGGATAACACACCCTTTGAAGATAGGCTTTTGGTACGTATCTTCGCCCTGGTCCCTCCGTCTGGCCTGGTCCCATTTACGGTAATCATCGTCTTCTTTCTGCTGTTTCTTTAATTTCTGGTCAAAATATACGTCGTACTCACCAAAATCATGGAGAGGACCCGGATCAGAGTCGGTTTCAGAGTCATTAGAGACATATTGATCCTCCTCTTCAAGAAGTTCAGGCAATAACGGATCGGTACCGGTCTCTAAATGTTGGGGATCTGGCCCAACTCGAGGCGGAGTAGATCTATTTTTGGGGTGAGGCTCATCTATAGTACCATCCATGACATGACAATCTGCCCCACTATCACATGGTTCAGCCCCTATTGTAACGCCGTTTGTAGTGCCATGTGCACATGCGCCGTTTGTAGCAATGGCATCGTCTTTTCTGAGGTTATTTTGGACCCATTCATCAAAGGAATCATCAAATAAATCTGAAAATTGTCTGGTAGCCCTTGGGGTAGAGGTAGCGGCAGCATCACCAGCCAGCTCATTAAACTGACCACCTTCCTCTTGACTGAACGAGCTGATGTGCAGAAGCAACTGGCTATTATCCAAAGACCGTAAATAGTTCCTATATCGTTCTTGTGACATCCATTACACGTCTATTTTTATCTCACGCTCTGCATTAACTATAACGGCAGGCCACGCACGTGACGACTGACATTTTTTTCTCACGCATTTCTCGCCAAAGGACACCGCAAGTAAACAACAGATCAACGTTAATTCTCTTGTTAAAAATGGTATGTAAGGTGGTTTATGTGTGTTAACACGGTGTAAATGGACGTTTGTGACGCGTAATGGCCCAGAAATCCAACCTTTGTGTTGTGGTTCGCTACTGTTCAACCCATCACCATCCCTCCAGTCTCCTACTAACCCATTCCAGGCCGACAAATTATCAGAGCAACAAATAGCAGAATTTAAAGAAGCTTTTTCTCTTTTCGATAAAGACAGCGATGGAAAAATCACCACCAAAGAATTAGGAACCGTGATGAGATCTTTAGGACAAAACCCATCTGAAAGTGAATTAACTGACATGATAAATGAGGTCGATGTTAACAGTGATGGGTCTATTGATTTCCCTGAATTCTTAACCATGATGGCTAGAAAGATGAAAGATACCGATTCTGAAGCAGAGATTGCTGAAGCGTTCAAGGTGTTTGATAGAAATGGTGATGGTAAGATTAGTGCTGCTGAATTAAGACATGTTTTAACCTCAATTGGTGAAAAATTATCTGATTCTGACGTTGATAAGATGATCAGAGAGGCTGATACTAATAACGATGGGGAGATTGATATCCAAGAGTTTACCAAGTTATTGTCTGCTAAGTGAGAGGAAGGAAGGATTGAATATATAATCTATACTTGTTTATTGGGTTTTTTTACTTACTCTAGTCTCTTAAAAGTCTCATCTTTTCAATGAGTTGAATCTACTCAATCTAGCCAGTGATTTTTGTCTAAATACGTTAGATGGCGTCGACGAGACCCTTTTGGTTGGATATACTTTTCGTTCATTTGGTGATTGAAGGAAACTTTGTTCTGAATCAAGATCATCCTCTTCTCTTTCATCGAAAAACTCATTTCCTCTATCAAATGATACCTCTGATATGTCTCTATTAATCATGTATCTCAATGCATTATACCACAAATTATGTCTTCTTCTATTAGCACAAGTGAATTTAATCAGCTTGGTTTGAGAATGGACTACAATACTCTTATGATACAATCCAGTTGGTAATGGATTATTATCATCGACACTTTCAACGCTGACAATAGCAGCAGCTTTAGTCTTAACATTTGCTGGGTTTGATAATACTGGATTATCAGTAGACCAATATAATGTTAATGAATATGGATGAACCCAGAAAAATCTTTCATGTCTACTTTCAGTAATTGAAGAAAATGCTCCTAATCTACGGTAATATTTATGAACATATTCTCCAATAACTACTTGGGCAATAGCAGGAATCATTGATTTATCGGTTAATGATACATTAGTAGCCATAGATAACATTCCTGTGTTGAGTGTATCGGCAACACTATGAGTATGGGAATGCATTGATAAATTAGATCTTGATAATGGTGGTGTATTAGTATTTGAATGTTTAGCCATTGGTGATGAATTAACTGAAGTTCTATTTGGTGGAACAAATCTAGCAACCAGGGCCAATTCTGGACTTGGTTCTTGACTATCAGTTTCAACATCACTTGAAATAGTTGGTGGTACCAAAATATCATCTTCATGAGTAAATCCTCTCTTAACAGCATATTTCTTAAATGCTTCATCAGACATTTTTTCAATGTTTAATGATTCATTCCTTATTAATTTATTATAATAAGATGTTGGAACCACAGTTAACTTAGAAGTTTCTGGTTCTCTTAATGCCGTGGTTGCAATAAATGCAGTCTTAGGAATAACCAAATAACCTAATTTATCACCGGCAGCAATTAATTTATCTGGATCTTCTGTAATTTCTTTACCTTGGATTAATAAATCATGTTCACTCTTTGAAATTGGTTTTAAGCCAAACTTAGATGCAATAGCTTCCAATTGTTCACCAGTGATGTTATCAACATGACCAGCTTTTAATGATTGATATTCATCACGATCAATAGCAAATAATCCAAATTCACCCAGTTTTTCTAATAAGACTTCTTTAGTAATATAAGAATGGTTCTTAGATAAATCATGGATTAATGAATCCTTTTCAGCAATATCTTGTTTATACTTTATGAGTTGAGCTTCTGGAATTACCACACTACCTTCATCAATATCAGCCCTATTCAACAAATCAAAATATTCACTTTCTTTTAATACAATCATTCCAATATTATGGGCACTGATTGCTAATTCTTCTTCATCAAGTACAAAAGAATCATCCGCATCAAAGAAGTTAAAATCACCACTTACCACAGATACATCTCTTGACATTCTATTGGTCTTTGTTTCCAGTGGTGATCCTGGAACATTGACTGTTGGGGCGATACTATTCTTACTATCATCAAACATCACACTCTTTCTGTTATCGATTTTCTTATTTTCAATCAATTTTTCATATTCGTCTTTGTTTAAAAGTTTCAATCCTTCTTGTTCAAGTTTTGAAATAATTTCTTGTTTTTTAGATTCTTCACCTTTAACTAAATCTTCAACAGTATCTAATTTTGATTTATTTAGTAATTGTGAAAGCTCTTCTTCATCAACCAAGACTTTATTAAGTGATTTGGCTTTATCTTCAGCTGACATCTTAGCCAAATTGTTTAATTCACTGAATTCACCTATTGGTAAAATCTTCATGTGTTGTTTAGAAGCTTTTTCTAATAAATAGTCCAAGCTTGGAGCATCATAATCATCTTTTGAAACTACTAGAGATCCTTCTTCTTTGGCTCTTTCCTCTAATGACTTATTTGCATTTGTCTTTAATATAGATAATTCTTCTGATGGAATTACTTCTAATCCATTTTCTGAGGCTCTATTTTTAATCATTTCAACGGTAGGCATATTAGCTTTAAAGATTAAATCATCATATTCTTTAGTAGTCAATACTTTCATATCAGCATCTTTAGCTCTGGCTTCAAGACTTTTATCGGCCTTTTCTTTCAATTCTTTATGTTCATCATGTGAAATTAAAGCGTAAGATAATAAACCAGCTTTAGCAGCTAACAGTTTAAGTGATGGACTATCTACACTATTCTTTAATTCCTTATGTTCATCATGTGACATCAATACATAATTCATCTTTTTAGCTTTAGATTCAATTGGTTCTTCAGCCTGTTGTTTTAAATCAGCGTGTTCATCTTTTGGAATCATTACAAATCCCAATTTATTAACATGTTCGCTTAATTTATCTTTTGAAGGATTGTTTAAAGCTTCCCAAGTTTCATTATCAATAACCTTCTTTGATTCTTTTTCGGCTTTAGATTCTAATGATTCATCAGCAACCGATTTTAATTTTTCAAGTTCTTTAGTGTCAACTAAATCATAGCCTAAATCAGAAGCTTTAGATTTCAAATCTTCAATTGATGGTTTGTTTAACTTATTAGTTAATTCATCATAAACTGCTTTGGCTGTTAAGACCATTCCAGCTTTTGAAGCCTTCTTTTCAATTGGTTCAGTTAGTTCTTCATATTTACTTTTGCTGATAACCACATTACCTGTTTCTTTAGCATGATCATCAATTGTCTTACCTGCATTCTTTGAAAGAGTCTCGTGATCTTCTTTGGCAACAAAGATATGGTTATGTGCTGTAGATTTAGATTTAAGGTAATCTAAGTCTGGATTTTCATATTGATCCTGTAAAGTATTCAATTTCTTGGTTAAATCTTGATGGGTTTGAGTTAACTCTTGATGAGTTTCAGATAATTGTTGATGATTGGTAGTTAAATCTTCAACTTCTTTGGAAAGTTTTTCATGGGATTTAGTCAAATCTTCATGAACCTTGTTTAATTCAGCGTGATCTTTAACCAATTCGTCATGTTTCTTAGACAACTCTTCATGTCCCTTTTTCAAGACACCATGGTCTCTTTCTAATAACTCACGAGAAGCTTCTAATGCAACAAACTTCTTCTTATCTACAACAACTTTGTCAGAACCTTTAGCTTTAGATTCAATTGATTCTTGAGCTTTTTCATTGAGTCCTTTAAACTCGGTAGATCCAATAACGACATAATCCAGTTTCTTTGCATGTTCTTTAAGTTCTTCAACAGTTGGGTTCTGTAATTTTTCATGTTCACTTTGAGATAATACTACATGATCATGTGCCTTAGCTTTTGAAACAAGGTAATCTAAATCAGGTTGATCAATTGACTTCTTCAAATTATCAAATTCATCTGAATCAACTAAAACTTTTCCTTGACTCTTTGCATGTTCATCAATTGAAGTTTCCTTGTATTCACGTAACTTTTTAAGTTCATTAACTCCTAATAATCCAAGTCCCAAGCCAGCAGCTTTAGAAACTAAGTGATCGTGTGATGGAGCTTCTGCCTTTTTACGTAAGTTTTCGTAATCGACTACTGGAATGACCTTCATATCTGCCTTTTTGGCTGCATCTTCTAAAGATTCATCTGCCTTAGCTTTCAAATCCTTCCATTTAGATTCTTCAACAAGAACATGATTATTCTTACCAGCAGCTTTTTCTAATTCTTCCAATGTTGGAGTATCTAATTTTCTCTTTAAATCATTGAATTCTTTGGTTGGTACTAAAATAATGTCTGCTTCTTTAGCTCTTTCTTCGAGAGTCTTCTTTGATTCTGACACTAATGATTTGTATTCTGAATCTGGTACTACAACAGAATTATGAGTGGTAGCTTTAGATTGTAAATGGTCAAGTGATGGTGATTCAGCACGAGTTTTATAATCATCTAATTTATCTTTTGCTAAAACACCCAATCCTAATAATGCACCAAGTTTAGTAACTTGTTCAATAGTTGGTTTGGTAGCTAAAGATGTTAATTCTGAGTGCTTCTTTGAAGGTATAACCACATAATCATATCCTTTGGCCTTTTCAGTAATATAATCTAATTTAGGATTTTCAAGTTTAGTGGTTAATGAATCCAATTCAGATTTAGCTACAAGAACATGTCCTAATTTCTTTGCATGCACCTCAATATCTTCCTTAGATGGTTCCAATAATTTATCGTATGCATCATTAGAAACCATTGTCTGTTTATGACTATATGCTTTCTCTTTCAAATATTCAAGAGAAGGTGATTCTAAGTCATTTAATAATTTCTGATGAGCTTTTTTATCTAAACTAACTTTACCTTGTTCAGAGAGATGAGACTCTAAGAATTTTAATGAAGGATTTTCAACAGTTTGTTTTAATTCCTTCAACTCCTTATTACTGACAAGAGCAAATCCGTTAGATGCAGCATGTGTTTTAAGGAAATCATTAGTTGGTGATGAAATTGTTGATTTCATATTTTCCAAGTCAGAATTATCAACAAGTTCGTATCCCAATTTCTTAGCCTTTTCTTGAAGATAATCCTTAGATGGTTCTTCATAATCTTTCTTCAACTTATCATGGGCAGATTTAGCTAAAGTAACCATACCCAAACCAGCAGCTGCAGTAGCTAAGAAGCTAGAAGAAGGTTTCTTTATGGTTTCCTTCATAGTATTATAATCAGCTTTTGGTATAACAACAAGACCTGATGATTTAGCCTTTTCTTCCAAATGTTCTCTAGTAGGAGACGAAATCAATGAAGATAATTGATCATATTCAGACATTGGCACAATGGTATGATCAAATTTGGTAGCATGTTGTTTCAAATAATCTAATGAAGGTTTAGATAATTTTTCGTTAAGATCATCAAATTCAGATTTATCTACAACAATAGTACCATTCTTTTCGGCATGTTTTTTAATATGATCTAAGGATGGTGAATCAGCTAATGATTTGAGTTGTGACAATGCACCAACACCAATTATAGACAAACCTAACTTACCAGCATGTTCTTCAATAAAAGATTTTGAAGGCGATTTAATTGTCTTTTGCATATCTTCCAAGTCATCCTTTTTAACTAATACAGAACCATTACTTGCAGCCTTTTCAGCTAAATATTCCAAAGAAGGTTCTTCCAATTTAGACTTGTAATCACTTAATTCTTTATTAAGATGTTCCAAATCATCTTTAGGAATCAAAGTAGCACCAATAGTAGCTGCTTTGGTGTTAAGGTATTCTTTAGAAGGTTTTTCAATATTAGCGACCATAGATTCGTATTTATGGTTAGCAATAGCTGTTAATTCTAATGAAGAAGCGATCTTGGTTACTCTATCAACAGTAAAGTCATTAGCTTTTGATACCAAATCACGATGTTCTTGTTCTGGTAAAACGACAATACCTCTTAACTTGGCTTTATCTTGAATAAATTCCTTGGATGGGCTCTCGACTATACCTCTTAATTCTTCTGCTTCTTTAGAATCAATAAGCTCGCAGTTATATGTAGCAGCATGAGATTCAATAGCACTCTTACTTGGTTTAATCAATGAATCATAATCATCTTTGTTTACAAGAACATGGTCTAGTCTTTGAGCATGTTTTTCGATATCTTTTTTAGAAGGTTTCAATAATGAATCATATTTATCTTGGCCAACCACTACATGACCTAAACCTTTAGCATGATTTTCAATGTCATCCTTACTTGGTTTGACTAAAGCTTCATATTTATTCTTTTCAACAATTACATGACCTAATCTAGTAGCATGAGATTCAACGTCATCTTTAGTTGGTTTGATTAAAGAATCATATTTACTTTTATCAACTACAACATGGCCAAGTCTTTCGGCATGTTTAGTAACATGATCAATTGGGGGGTTTTCAGATAATTTGGTTAATTCTTTATGAGAATCTTTAGAAACTACTACTAATCCTAAGCCTTTAGCTTTCTTGGTAATATGGTCTTCTGATGGCTCATTAGCATTTGATTTAAGACTTTCAAGTTCTTTATTTTCAATAACTGACATATCTAATTTCTTAGCCTTTTCACTGATATGATCAAGAGATGGCTCGTTTGCTAATTTCTTAAGATCAGAGAATTCTTCCTTCTTAACTGTAACATAACCTAATTTATCAGCTTTCTCAGAAACATGATCCAATGATGGTGATTCAGTGGTATCATTAAGTTTCTTTAATTGAGCAATACCAATTGTAGACAAGCCAAGAGCTGCTGCTGCTTTAACTATATGATCTTTAGGAGGTTCCTTAGCAAGCTTCTTGAGTTCATTAAGCTCGGAACTCTTAATTAACGAATGATCGTGGTTCTTTGCATGAGAATCTAATTGTTCCAAAGTTGGTTCATTAGCTTTCTTCTTTAAAGTGCTGTATTCGTCTTCAGAAACAACTACATGGCCATTCTTTGATGCATGTTCAGAAATATGATCTAAAGAAGGTTTATTGGCTTTATCTGAGAGAGAATCGAATGCGTCTTTTTCCAATAAAACATGATTATGATCTTTTGCTTTTGAAGTCAAATGGTCTAATGTTGGTTTATTGGCTTTGTTTGAAAGCGTATCAAAGTCGTCCTTTTTCAATAAAACGTGATCATGTTCTTTAGCTTTTGAAGTTAAATGGTCTAATGTTGGTTTATTAGCCAAATTACTTAAACGTTCGTAATCATTGTCTTCAATAACTTTAAGGTTATAGCTTGGAGCCACTTCTTTGATTTTTTCAAGAGATGGCTTTTCGGCATTTGAGCTTAAAGATTTATGAATAGCACCACCGATGGCTACTAATCCAAGACCTTCAGCTACCTTTTTAACGTGAGATTCATCTGGATTATGAGCTAGTTTCTTCAATTCTTCGTATTCAGATGATTCTACAGCAATTAATCCATGATTACCAGCTTTTTCTTTGATATGGTCAGCAGGTGGATCTGTGGATAATTGTTTAAGTTCAACCAAATCAGCATGAGAAATAACTGCATAACCAAGTTTATCAGAATGTGATGATATTTCTTCAAGAGTTGGTTCTTTAGCTTTTCTTTGTAATCCCTTGTAGTCATCATTATCAATTAAAGTGGAATTATATACTTTAGCTTTAGAAGCAAGGTATTCCTTTGAAGGTTTTTCTAAATTATGTTTCAAATCAGAAAGCTGTTTATCTTCAATTAAAGTGAAACCCAATTTAGAGGCCTTTGTAGTTAAATGATCCTTATCGGGATCTTCTGCTAATTTCTTTAAGTGCGTATGATCATCATTAGGGATTACTACAAGGTTATGTTTTGATGCTACAGTAGATATATGTGACTTATCAGGGCTATTTACAAGATTATTCATGGTTTCAAATTCTTCATTTGATAAGATAGTATGATTATGTTTGGAAGCTTTATCTTTAATATGGGTTAAAGATGGAGTTTCTGCAGCTTCTTTAATACTCTTATAAGCAGAGGATTCAACTAAAATATGATCCTTTTCATGAGCTTTTGAAGTAAGGAAATCAATTGAAGGATTTTCAAATGTAGTAGTTAATTTTTTATACTCATCTTCATTAATTACTACATGAGATTTAGATGATGCTTTTTCAATTAATGAATCCAACGAAGGATCATTAGCTTGTTGGTATAAATTAGTATAAACTTGTTTTTGAAGAGTTACAAGTCCTAAGTTATCAGCATGAACTTTAATTTGATTAAGACTTGGTTCATTAGCTGATTTCTTCAATGTCTCAAGTTCGGTGGTTTTAATGGTATCATAGCCTAAATCTTTGGCTCTCTTGGTTAAAACATCAATTGAAGGTCTTTCAGCTCTTTCAATTAATTTTTTATGATCATCTAAAGGTAATAAAGTATGATTATGAACAAGAAGTTTTGATGTTAAATGATCAAGTGATGGTTGATGAGCTAATGATTTAAGTTCATTATATTCATCTTTATGAACTACTTCAGAATTCAATGATTTGGCCTTTTTAGTGATGGTATCTAAATCAGGATTTATTAATTGTTTATGAGTCTTATCGTCAATAACTACATAACCTAATTTTCCGGCTTTATCCTTTACATGATTAATATCAGGAGAGTTTGCCTTGTTATGCAATTCATCATAAAATGCCGATGATGATACAATTAAGCCTAAATCATTGGCTTTGGATTTAATATATTCCTTATCGGGTTTTTCATGTTCAACCTCTAATTTGGATAATTTCTTATAATTATCTTGAGATAAGGCAACCATCTTCTTATCTTTACATTTAGAAATCAAATAAGATTCTGAAGGATTTTCATGTTCATCAACAATTTTTTGGAACTTTTCAAGTTCAATTGGAGCAATTGCTTTAAATCCAATTTTTTCAACATTGTTCATAATATAATCTTTTGAAGGTGAAGAAAAGCTTTCTTTAGTGGCTTTTAATTCATTGTATTCAGTATTTGGAATGGTTACAAGACCTTTACCTTCCAATTTAGCCTTCATTTCTTGTTCGTCCATTAAATGTTCATACTCAGTTGGAGTTAATGGTACAAATCCATGCTCTTTAGCAATTTCTTTTACTTTATCGTCATTAAGTGATTTTACATCATTAGCTAATAATTCCTCATATTTATCAAAAGGTATTAAAATAAGATTATTTTCTCTAGCATATTCTTCAATCTTTTGTTTTGGATGAACATCTGATTGAATTAAATCACGAGATAAAATGGATTTAGTTTCATCTTTCTCGGATTCACTATCTGAATTAACCAAGTAAGGCATACTTAAATCACCAGTAGCAGCAGCCATATTAATAGCTTTTGATTTTTGAGGCAGTGATTCGTCATCATCTGATTCATTAATGGTAGTACTATTAATCATGGAGAATCTCTTTGATCTAGTAGCGTCTAAATCATTACCAATGAAATCTTCCCATTTCCCATCAGAATCTTCAGTACCATTAGATTCATCAAGAATAAGAAACTTAGAATTTCTTTTGGATGGAGAAATCAGAGCAGAGTTTCTATTTGAAGGAGTTGATAATTCAGGTTTACCTTTAATCTTTTTAGATTTAGACACTTTACTTGGAGAGTTGTTTTGTTCAGATCTTAATTTCAATAAATTTGATCTTAATTTTGCAATAGTTCTATTTGAATGATTAAGAGAAGCTTTCAAAGTCTCAATTTCTAAAGCAGGATTACTTGAATTAGATTGAGGTAATTCTTGAGGATTTGAATCATTTAAAAGACTTTCAAAGTCAACTGAATCATCATCTGAATGTGGTAAAGTTGGAGGCATTAAAGGAACTTTTTCTAAAGTTTTTGGAGATTCTTGTTTAATAACGGTATCATTAGTTTTACTATTTAATTGGAAGATTAATTGGTCATTCTCATCGTTCAATTGTTGGATTCTATCATTTAATTCAGTGATTTCCTTGTTGTAATTGGCCTTGAACTTTTCATTGGTTTCATAATAAGAATTATATTTCAATTGTAAATCTTCATTAATTTTTTGAATGGAGGTTAATTGTACGTCTTGTTCTTTATTTTGTTTAGACAACTTTTCTTTAATTTTGGTCAATTCGCCAACTTGCTCTTGTAACTTGAGGATATTTGATTCTAATTCCCAATTCTTATCTCTTAAATCAGTTTCACCACTAGCTTGAATATCCCGCTTATTTTGTAAAGAAGATATCTGGTCTTTATAGGCGTCAATTTGTTCGGTGGTGGACTTTAATTTGCCTTTAAGCTTCTGGTTCTCTGCATTTAACCGTCTGCATTCCAGAACCAAATTCTGACTCAAACCAACAACATAGTTCATGTCATTACCTTTGGATTCAGGCCCCAAAGAGGGTGTTGTGGCAGTCAGAACTGCGGAAGAGTGGGCGGGAGGCTTTGAGGAGACGGCGGATTTCTTTGGTTCTTTCTTTTTGGGCGATTTGGAACTGGAATTGAACAATCGGTTCTGAATATCAGACAATTGTCCCCTGATATCAGGTTTATCATCTTGTCCCATGTTTATGTATAGGTCGTCTAAAAATTTGTTTTTCGCGTTCACATCATGAGATCTCTTGGTGTACGGGTGCGGTGCAGATCGAAAAAATAATCTTGAAAAAAAATCATAGGGCCCGTGAGGCTGCGAAAACTTGACACTTGGAACACGCAATGACTGAAGCATCGCTGTCAATTGAACAGTTTCCAGATCAAAATATCAAGCATCGGAAGATTCGATCAAACAGTCCTCTCCAAGATGATCAGAACCCTGACATTGAGTTGGAAAAAATCATCAATAAAACCTCCAATCTAAAAATTAATCCCGATAATGAAATTTCACAAGTGTTCGTAAGGTATATTAATCCTTTGATCCTCACTGCTATTTCTGCTTTTATTAGACTATATCGGATCGATGCCGCTAAGGGAGTCGTATGGGATGAAGCCCATTTTGGTAAATTTGGATCTTATTATTTAAAGAGAGAGTTCTATTTCGATGTTCATCCACCTTTAGGTAAATTATTGGTTGCATTATCCGGTTATATTGCAGGCTTTAAAGGGGATTTTTTATTTGCAAGTGGTAGTGCTTTCCCATCTGATTGTGATTATGTTATTATGAGGTCTTTTAATTGTATTTTTGGTATTTTATGTACTCCATTGGCGTATAAAGCTGCTGTAGCAATGGGGTATAGTCAATTGACTGTTTGGTTAATTTGCTTACAAGTAACTTTTGAAATGGTTTCGTTGACGCTACTGAAATTCATTTTACTTGATTCATTTTTATTATTTTTCACGGTTTTATGCTTTTATTGTTTAGTGCAAATTCATAATTTGAGAGTAAATGATGAAATTTTAACTAGAAAAGGGATTACTTGGTTAGCATTTACTGGTGTTTCAATTGGATGTGTATGTTCTGTTAAATGGGTTGGACTTTTCGTCACTGTTTTAATTGGATTGTATATCATTTATGATTTATTAATCAAAACTTACCAATTAACTAGTAAAAAATATCGGATTTCTTTTGTTAATTATTTAGTTCATTGGATTGTTAGGATCATTACATTGATTTTAATTCCATTTGTAATTTATTTAGCTTGCTTTAAAGTTCATTTTCTTGTATTAAGTAATTCAGGTACTGGAGATGGTTCGATTTCGACTTTATTACAAGCTTCGTTAAATGGAACCAAAATCAAATCTGGTCCAAGATCTGTTGCTTATGGATCTTTAGTTACTTTAAGATCACAAGGTCTTTCTCCAAATTTACTTCATTCTCATCCTCAACATTATCCTGAAGGATCTCAACAACAACAAGTTACTACATATGGGTTTAAAGACTCAAATAATGAATTTTTAATTGAATTTGATCTTGCAACTGGATTGAAAAACCATTTTGCAACCATGGAAGCTGATGAAAATAGTACTGTTGAATATGATAGACTAGTTAAAGATGGTGATACTATTAGATTGGTTCATAATAATAGAGGCTGTTTATTACATTCCCATAAAATCCCAGCTTTTGTTCTGAAACAACATAATGAAGTATCATGTTATGCATCTATTACAACTGGTGATTTAAAAGATGAATGGGTCATTGAAGTCCAATCTCAAGAAAAATCTCCATCTAAATATTTTGAAAATGAAAATGATGAAGAAATTCACCCAGTATCAACGAACTTTAGATTGAGACATAAAGTTCTTGGTTGTTATCTCGCCACCACCGGTAACTCATACCCTGCTTGGGGGTACCAACAAGGTGAAGTTACTTGTAAAAAATCAATGTTTGCATTTGATAAAAGTACTTGGTGGAACATTGAAGATCATGTAAATGATAAATTACCTGAATTAGAACAAGAATATGTTGCACCTAAACCAAATTTTTGGAAAGAATTCATATTAATTAACTATGGAATGATGGCATCAAATAATGCCTTAGTTCCAGATCGTAATAAATTTGATAAATTACTGAGTGAATGGTGGGAATGGCCAATTTTAAGACTTGGATTAAGAATGAATGGTTGGGGTGCTAATTCAGTTAAATATTTCTTAATTGGTAACCCAGCGGTTACTTGGTTAAGTACATTTACTATTGGTATTAGTTTATTATATTTTATAGTTCAATTGTGGAGATGGCAAAGACAAAAATTAAATTATTCAAGTATATTTGATATTGAATTGAATAATGTAATTGTTCAAGGGGTTTTACCATTATTGGGATGGTTCCTTCATTATTTACCATTTGTTTTAATGGGCAGAGTTACTTATCTTCATCATTATGTACCAGCACAATTTTTTGCAACCTTTTTATGTGGATTTATTCTTGACCGGATTATATACAGGACGCTCAACTATTATCGATTTAATAAAATTAATTTAGTAGTTTATGGAATACTTTATATATTAACAGTAGGGTGTTTTATTTATTTAAGACAATTGAGTTGGGGTATGGAAGGGTCACCAAAGAATTTCCAACATTTAAAAGTATTATCTTCTTGGATGATTTAAGTATATTAATATACATTTATAGTAAGGTTCAAATTTCCGGAGCGCTGTAGGTGTTTTTTGCGCGGCTATATACAGGAAGTCCGCTTTCGCACTGAAAAATTTCATTATCTCGGACAAGAGTTGGAAATAATTATGAATAGATTTGAAAACGAATACCTTGAAGAGGAAGAACTCGAACTTGAGAACGGTCAACAAGAAGAAATCCCATCACATCAAAATATAGTCGATGAAGCCGAACTTTTAGCAGCCCAAGCCGCCGCAGAAGCCGCCGCCGCAGAGCAACAACAGCAACCTGGTAATGCATTCAATAATGTTGGACAAGGTTTAGTAGCTAATAACAGAGATATGATGATCCAATATTGGCAAGATACAATTGACCTGATCGAAAACGATGACCATGACTTCAAAAACCATCAATTACCCTTGGCCAGAATCAAAAAAGTAATGAAAACAGATGAAGACGTCAAGATGATTAGTGCAGAAGCACCTATATTATTTGCTAAAGGATGTGATATATTCATTACAGAATTGACTATGAGAGCCTGGATCCATGCAGAAGAGAACAAAAGAAGAACTTTACAAAAATCGGACATTGCAGCTGCTTTGACAAAGAGTGATATGTTTGACTTTTTGATCGATATAGTACCAAGAGATGAGGAAAAGCCTAAGAAGAAGATGTCACAAGTGAAGCACGAAATGCCGGCACAGAACATACAGCAACCTAGAGAAGAGTTTTATCAAGGCTATGAGTATGAGAATTATCAATAAATATGTAATATAGGGAATAAACAGGGTACTAAGTAGTATGGCTGGCTGGCCTGGCCTGTGGTTTAGGTCGCTCTCGGTCGGCCTGTGCTATCGGTCGGCCTGGGTCAAGTACAGACAAGATGATCCGACTTAACGCCGAACGTGTGCGATGCAATGTCTCTAATCTACCCTTATCTCTCCGTTTTTCTTCCCTAAAACACCCATATTGTCCCACTTTACTCTCGGTCCTTTTATCCATCTCTTTTCAATATCTTCGGCCCCGGTTTGCTCCCCCAATTGCTATTTCGTAACTCTATTGCATCACCCAATGAGATCGCGATTGCTAAAATTTCATTGCTGTGGAGAATCATGATTAAAGGAATATCTTCTTTTAATTCCCGTTTATTAACCAAAAGACTAAGGCCAAATAATATTTCTAAAATGAATTTAATGACCATCAGCCAATCATTAGATGAAAGTTTCACCAAACATAAAATAATTCCAGAGGTGGTGGATAAATTTGACACCCAGGGGCTTTTAACAATTGAGTATAATGAAAAGGATAAAGTCGCTTTAGGAAACACTTTGAAGGTTGAAAATGCTCAAACAGTTCCAAAAATCCAATTTACAATCAATTCTCCGAGTAATCAGCAACCAGACTTGGAAATTTCAGAAAATGACAAATTCACTTTAATTTTGACAGACCCTGATGCTCCTTCTTATACCGATAAGACATATTCTGAATACTGTCATTGGTTAGTGAGTGATTTGAAATTGAATGAAACAAAAACTGAGTCTCCAGAGTCATTTTCAACTATTTTAGACTATTCCAAAGGTAATACCTTGGTGGAATATATGGGGCCAGCTCCTCCACCTAAAACTGGTAAACATAGATATGTTTTTCTCTTATATAAACAAGATTCATCAGCTAAGTTAGCTGCACCTGCTGATAGACCCAATTGGGGTACAGGTGTTGCTGGGTCTGGTGTAAGAGACTGGATCAAGAAGCACGCAGGACTGTCACAATTGTTGGGCATCAACTTTTTCTATGCCCAGAACGAAGTGCAAGAGTGATTTAACAAACGGTTAAGATGGTTTAGAGCTGATTTAGTGTGGAAAAAAAGACGCTGAATGGTTCAATGTATGTATGTCTATATAAACGTAAGTTTCTGGAGTTATCAAGCCAATATTTCCTCTAGTGATATTTCCCTGGCGACACCGCTTACACTGGCCGCCTCACAGAACTATAGTCCTTCGGACTCACCACTAATCCCTTCCCTTTGGTGGCCCCCCGGTATATCACCTCTATTATATCTATTAGCTCTTGCTTATCAGTCACTAGAAAGTTCAACTTATTATTGTTCCCCGTACCGAAATCACACATCATATGTTTGTTTCGCCAGAAAAACATTATCGTACACGGGTCGTATAGTTCGTACATGGCATTGAAATCTGGCACTTCTTGTATATCACATAAGTATATAGCAGCGAAATTTTTCACTTTTTCTGCAACATTGAATAATAACTCATCCATGATCATACACTCTTTTTCGTGATCTTTCCCGAATCGTATTACCACCAATCTATCATCTTCTGATAATATGGCTTGATCAACATGCCAACCTGTGTGTAAATGTGGAAGAAAAATGGACCCCATTATAGTAAGATTAGTGAAATTTTAGTGAAAAGTCGCGGCCAGTGTCGTGTAATAAAACATTTTTTTGGCTGCAATTGTGTCGTTCTTGTAATTGTAATTTAACCATGAGAAGCAATTGGTGGTCTACTGACGATTGTGAAGTCGAAATGATAAGTTCTGCTGTTATAAGCGATTGTAATCTTGACTTGGATAATGCAAATGCCCCCTCAAATCAAAAAAATGCCCGTGAAACCATGCAACTGACCCATTTAAGCCGGGCTAGAACACCAAATGAGGTCTTAGAAGTGCCTTCTTCTGCTACCAGTTCAAACTTAAGGCCCAATTCACTTTCAAAATCCAACTCAATTTCAAAGTCGCCTTTAAGAATTAGAGATAACATCAATTACTTGATGGGTTGGGATAAGCAAGACCAGTCCCCAAGCCAGCATCCAGACGAGCATCCGGACCAACCTCAAGGACAGGGGTCTGAATCCTCTGGAGTAATTTCAAACATTCAAGCCACAAGATTTGTTTTCTTAGATTCCAATCAAGAAAACCTATTCCGTTTTGAACTTGATTATTTAAAAAGACAAATTAACGATTTCCCATTATACTATACTTGGGTTGTTTGGGTTTTGAATCAAGGTAAATCTGAAGTTACTTCAATTATTAAAAACAATTTAGAATTGAAAAGATCAATGAAATATTTAGCTTCATTCAATCAAAAAATTACTGTGTTTAAACTAGGCTTAATACCAAAAAGAAAGCACTCTTTAAATATTAACAGTATCACCATTGATATGAGAGTCCCCGATGCACACATGTTGGAATTTTTCAAAATATTGACAGGCATTGTATTAAATGGATCTATAGCCACTCAAGATACTGGTATCTCTATTTGTGGGATCAGCTTAAAGAGGAAACAAGCCTATGGTATCGTCTCGTTATGGCTCCATGAGCCTCATGAAATTCTTAATAACCAATATCTTTTTGACCCCCAAATGATTTTAAACCTAATTAATATTATTAGAGATTCGGTAGACGATAGTTACTATACCATCCTTAGATCAAGTACCATTGTCAAAAATAAAGACCTAAGTGCCTATCTGGTATTCAATTTGGCTGCGAAAAATTCCCAATAAGGAATTAGTCAATTCCATAAATTCGACCAAATTAGGATTTCTCTGCGATAAGTGAAAAAAAAGTCTGAAAATTTTCAAATCAAAATGTCAAATGAAATAGAATTAGGTATCACTGCAGACATGCATGTCCATCTCCGTGATGGGAAAATGATGGAATTGATTACTCCAACTGTTAGAGAGGGTGGTGTTTCAGTTGCATACATTATGCCTAACTTACAACCTCCAATCACAACTCTTGAAAAAGTCATTGAATATAAGAAACAACTTGAATCTTTAAGTCCTAAAACCACTTTTTTGATGTCATATTATTTAAGTAGAGATTTAACACCCGAACTCATTAATGAATCTGCTAAATTAGGAGCTATCCAAGGGGTTAAATGTTACCCAGCTGGTGTTACTACTAATAGTGCTCATGGAGTTGATCCAAATGATTTTGAAGTCTTTTATCCAATCTTTAAAGCTCTTGAAGAAAACAACTTGGTTTTAAATCTCCATGGTGAAAAACCTGCCAAAAAAGATGATGAAGAAATTCATATTTTAAATGCAGAACCTGAATTCTTACCAATTTTAGAAAAATTACATAAAGATTTCCCAAATTTAAAAATTATTTTAGAACATTGTACAAGTAAAGAAGCAGTTGAAGCAATTGAAAAATTGAATTCAAATTACAAACCAGGTGATAAAATTACAGTTGCAGGTTCAATTACTGCCCATCATTTATCATTAACAATTGATAATTGGGCAGGTAATCCAATTAATTATTGTAAACCAGTTGCAAAATTCCCAAAAGATAGAAATCATTTAGTTAAAGCTGCAACTTCTGGTAAGCCATACTTCTTTTTTGGATCTGATTCTGCACCACATCCAATTGAAGGTAAAGCAAGACATACTGGAGTTTGTGCTGGTATTTACACCCAAAAATTTGCTATCAGTTATATAGCAGATGTTTTTGATAAACATGGGAAATTAGACAAATTGAAAGGCTTTGTCAGTGACTTTGGTTTAAGTTTTTACGATGTTGATATGAAAAATTTAAAAAATACTGATAAATGTTGGTTAGTAAAACATAAATTTAATGTACCAGAAACCATTAATAGTAAGGAAATCACTGTGGTACCTTTTAAAGCTGGTGACGAATTAAACTGGCTGGTTGAATGGAGATCTTAGAGGTCGTTTATTTGAATTAAGTATATTTTATAAATCTACGTAACTATAATAATTATTTAATCATCACCGTTTTGAATTTCAATCATCACATC
The DNA here is from genome assembly GCA_030571925.1 of Yamadazyma epiphylla. Lineage (NCBI taxonomy): Eukaryota > Fungi > Ascomycota > Pichiomycetes > Serinales > Debaryomycetaceae > Yamadazyma > Yamadazyma epiphylla. The sequence continues at coordinate 468,754 of JAJLZA010000002.1, forward strand.
TCCATTAGAAACCTCTTCATCTTCATTAGGAATAGTGATTTCTAATTCATTGCCATTAACTATTTTAGCTTTGATTTCATCAAATTTGATTACTTTGTTAAAGGTAAATACTTTTTCAAACCTTATTTCGTTGTTAATGTAGTCTTGAATAAGAGATTTGGTGTCTTCTTCGATGATTTCTTCATCTTCTTCGGAATCTTCTTCCATATCAGAAGCTTCTTCATTTTCTTTGGTTTCGGATTCTTTGTTTTCAGCTTCAACTTCGGCTTCGGCTTCACTTTCACTTGAAGATTCACTTGAAGATTCACTTGAAGATTCGGAGCTGGAGCTTGATTCAGAGCTTGAGCTTGAACTAGAACTGGAAGAAGAGCTAGAAGAATCACTTGATTCAGTTTCAGCTTCACCATCTTTTTGTGTTTTTTCTGGTTCTTCATCGTTATTGGATTCCTTATTTTCTTCTTCGGTTTCCTTGGTTTGTTCTTGTTCTTCTTCTTGTTCTTCTTCTTCAACTTCTTCACTTTCGTCACCTCCCATGTAATCTTCATCGGAATCTTCAACTTCAACAGTTCCAGTAACAATTAATTTATTTTCAACTTTGTTGAACTTTATCTTTAATTCATCATTAATTAATGCAGGAATTCTAAGAATTAATTTATGTAAATTATCATCAACTTTAACCAATTCACAATCTTTACTGTTTTCTAAGTCTTTTGATAAATCAATAACTTTTTCTTCTTCATCATCTGAATCATGTGCCAATAATAATTGATCATTTTCGTATGCATAATCTAATAATTCATCATCGGTTGAGTCTTCATCTGATTCACCACCTTGAGGTAAATCAAATCTGTGTCTATAGATAGTGATACCTTCGTCATCCGAAGATTCAGAAGAGTAATCATCGATTTCCATATCGCTGAAATCGCTTTCACCACCTAATTCAATAAATTCATTCAGATCATCAGTATCGACATCATATTCGCTAGAACTTTCTAATTCTTCTTCAAAATTTTGTCTAATATGTTCTAATTGTAATTGATCTTCTAATTCACTTTCGTCAGAAGAGTAAACAACATCAATATCAGTGACAGAGCTTTCATCTTCGTCATCAATATCAAAGCATTCACAATCTGAAGCACATTCAACTTCTTCATCATCGTAACACTCACAATCTGAAGGACAAGATTCCATATCTCTCATGGCTTCAGCTTGTAATTGATCATTCATGTCTACAACATCTAAGATATCAGCAGGTTCATATACATCCTCGTCGGAGACTTCAGAGTCGTCGGAATCTTCAGAGTCATCTTCGGAGTCGTAGTATCTTACAATTTCGTCGTTCAAGTCGTGGACTCTTCCTCTTGAGTCGAGGTAATCGACGGCTTGGTTTTCTAACTCATCGTTGAGGTCGATGAAGTATTCATCTTCGCTGGAGTCACTGGAGTCACTAGAGCTGCTGGAGTCACTAGAGTCACTAGAGTCACTGGAATCACTGGAGTCACTGGAGTCTGAATCACTAGAGTCACTAGAACTGCTGGAACTGCTGGAACTTTCACTGTCGGAGTCGTTGGCAGGTTGGAGTTGGAATTCATAGACTTCACCTTCGGAGTCTGAACTGTCACTTGAATCACTGGAGCTGTCGCTGTCGCTAGAACTGGAACTGTCAGAACTATCGCTAGAACTGTAACCAGAACTGGATTCACTTGAACTGTCGGAACTGTCAGAACTATCACTGTCACTATCAGAACTCAGGGTTTCACTGGCATCAGTAACTGGCTCTTCAACATATGCAACAGCAGAAGGTTGTCTTTCATAATAGCTTCTGTACTTCTTGGAGTGTCTAGGCTTGCTAGAATAGGACTTGGAAGGCTTTCTGTTTCTATAACTTTTCTTATTATATCTTTGTTTAAAAGAACCCATATTAGAAATGTATCAAGTAGACTGAAAAAAATTCGTATGAGATGAGCGGGTCTCGCGGTCTATATACAGGAGAGATGAGATTGAGGTTGAAGTTTTTTTTCCATTTGGTGCGCGGGGCGGTGTGCACACGACCCTCCAAATTACTATAAATTGAGAGCGACACCCGGACCCATTTTTTTCTTATTAAATCTCTTTGCCTTTTGGCTTAGATCAAGTGTAGTATCTGTTCTTTTCAGTGTAACAGCTGAAATGTCGTCATTGACGACTTTTAAATGTTACTGCTATTTTTGGAAACTCCTATGTAAAAGATTAGTTGGGCTTGCTCACGTCTTTGCATAAAGTGTCGTTGTCATTGCACCGTATCTCTGATACAACCGACTTCTGACGCATTTAATACCTTAGGGTATTCAAATGTTGGCGTTCTTGATGAGGGCATTGAGTGGGTTAATATTTGAGTAGACTAAGTGCTCGGGTGGTGTGACGGTGGGCCGTGCTGGGCCGTGCCAGTGACGATACTGTTCTCGGCCATCGTTTCTTTCTCGTTCTCTTCTCTTTCTCTTGACCTGTCGTTTCTTGTCTTACCCGTCTCTTTATCTGTCATTTCTTGTCTTATCTTTGTCTCTCCCTCTCTTCCCCTTGGCTGTCTCCTAATTATTCTCCCACCTCACCTCATATCTTCCCATTCCAGTGCGCACCCAATCTAACTACCATGGCCCAGAGGGCTAACAAATACTTACTGGGATACACAGTAGACTCCGATATCTTAGACAACGAACTCTTTCCAAAAGTATTCAACAAAGAAAACAATCAAGAAAATCGACAAAGCCAACCAGATCCAATAGCAGACAGCAGTAATGACAATATTTTCAATAGGAAATCTCTTATTAATGATAATACTTATGACGATATAGAATCAGTAGATATAACCCAAAATCACTTCAAGTCCAATTTCGATACAGATTCTGAAAATGAAATCGAAAATTATACCATCAGATCGTCTGTGGTAGACGCTATGAATAATGATGATATTGGGAATATAGACGCTGGTGATCGATTCAAATTCCTAACTGCATATACAAAGATATTTAATAGACGTAAGGTTGAAGCCAAACAAAAGGAGATTCTTCATTCTATGAGAAATGATCAAGAAATCCCTTTACAGCCAATGAATTCTAAGGCTACCTCAGTATTTGATATTTCTCAGCTAGATGATTTCAACAGATTTGTTAAGATGAGTGAAATCAACGATAGAATATACTCGAAATACGCTCAACGACAACATGATGATGACAACTTGCTTGATGTTATCCGGTCAAAAGAGTTAGAATCGAAATTCTATAATGATAACGATGAAAATGGTAATGATGATACCAAATCTAAGAACAATACTTTAAATAAGAAATGGTTTGATTGGAAAAAACCAAGCATAGTTAAAAACACCGATCTTTATATAGAAAATGGTTCGCCGATGAGTAGTAATTCGTTTGAAGATAATAACCCTATGAACATTAAAAGTTCAAATAGATACCTTTCTAGGAAATTAAAGGTTAGGCACCTTCAAATGATTTCATTTGGGGGCACTTTAGGGGTTGGTTTATTTCTTAATAGTGGTAAGGCGATTACAATTGCCGGTGGGTTTGGTACTCTTTTAGCATTTATAATTTGTGGAATAATCGTATTGGCGACGATTATATCATTCTGTGAAATGGTGACATTTGTTTCCATTGTTGATGGGGTTTCTGGGTTATCATCTAGATTTGTAGATGATGCCTTTGGATTTGCAGTGGGTTGGTTATATTTCTTAAGTTTTGCATTTGGATTGGCTGGTGAAATGGTTGCTAGTGTAATCATGTTATCCTATTATCCAAATTTAAAAATTTTAGAAAGTAAAGGTTCAATAGCAGGATTTGTAACTTTTTTCTTATTAGCAGTTGTTTTAAGTAATTCGATTAAAGTTCAAATTTTTGGTGAAATTGAATATATCTCAAGTTTTATTAAATTAGCATTTGTATTAATTATGATAATATGTATGATAGTCTTAAATAGAGGTGGTTTAGGTGATAGTGAACCTGTTGGATTTAAATATTGGACTTATCTGAAATCCGATTTTGATAAAAATATTATATTTGGATTATTTAGACCAACTTTCAATCTTGAAGATACTGGTACAAGTGGTGAAGGTGTTGGAATAGGTGGTGATTTAGGTAGGTTTTTATCTTTATTAACTGCTATAATGGTTGTTTCATTTGCTTATTCTGGTACTGAAATTGTTTGTATTGCAGCTTGTGAAGCAAAAGATCCAAGAAGAGCATTGCCTAGTGCAACAAGAAGAGTTTTTTGGAGAATTGTAATATTTTATTGTTTGTCAGCATTTATTGTATCATTAAATTTATACGCTGGAGATCCACGTTTATTAAGGTATTTTAGTGGATCAACTGGGGTTTCAATAGCTGATTTAAGTACTAATGAAGCGGTTAAATACGTTGGAGGATCTCATTGTAATAGTGATTCAGCAGTTTTCGCTGGATTTTCAAGTGGATCTCAAAGTCCTTGGATTGTTGCAATTCAATCAGCTAATTTATGTGAATTGAGTTCCGTTGTAAATGGATTTTTAGTTTTCTTTGCTGTTAGTTGTGGTAATGCTCAATTATATGTAAGTTCAAGAACCATGTATTCATTATCTTTACAAGGTAAAGCCCCAAAGTTTTTCAGTATTTGTAACAGTCAAGGTATTCCATATTATTCAGTTGCATTTGCTGCATCATTTGGATTATTATCTTATATTTGTGTATCAGAAGAAGCAACAATAGTGTTTCAAAATTTTTCAAATATAATTGCTAGTTCAGGAATTATTGTTTGGTTTGCAATGTGTTTATCATATATAAGATTTTATTATGGGTTAAAGAAAAGACCTGATATTATTAGTAGAGATGATCCTTCATATCCTTATAAGTCTTTTGGACAACCTTATACGGCGATAATTGGATTAATTGGATCGGGTGCTATTATATTAGGTATGGGTTTTACAGTTTTTTTAAAAGGTTATTGGGATACTTTAGCATTTTTTGCTAGTTATGGGACTTTAATTGTATTTGCTCTTTGTTATGTTATTTATAAGTGTGTTTATGGAACTCGGATCCATAGTTTAGAAACGTTGGATTTTGATTCTGGTAGAAGAGAGTTTGATAGATTTATTTGGGATGGTAATAAGGATTACAATCATAGAAATTTCAAAGAGGTTATACAGAAATGGGTTTCATTTTTGGCTTAGGCTAGATAAGAAGGCTTTTGATAAGTTTTCGAGGTATAATATAAGTGATATGCGTATCTCTCTACAAGACTCTCTCTACAAGACTATCTACAAGACTATCTACAAGACTATCTACAAGACTATCTACAAGACTATCTACAAGATATCTACAAAACTATCCTGCTTCTACGGAAAAGTACAGCGCTAGTGGTCAAAAGATAAAAAGTAAGCGAAGAGTAAGCGAAAAGAAAAGATAGAAACAGCAGAAAAACGACATTCAATGTTTCCATAGTCTAGGCACCATTGCCCACAATCTAGGCGCTACAATAGACCCTTATGTCTCTCAAACACCCCCATATTACCCCTATACGCCTAGTAAAATATCGCGTAAAGTCGTTGGTAGTTGATGTCGCTTAATTACATTTCCTAAAATGGATTAATTGATCGCTCGTCAAATTGAGTTTGAACAAGGTGAATAATTGCATTAACAATTAAGGTTTGAAATTTTATTGACAAGTAATCCGTAATTTTTATTTTACTTCAATCCAATTAAACAATGTGGAAACCAACTGAAGAATTTATTTATGGTAAGATCATCAAACCTTTCTTACCATTTGAAAAACACCCAAATTTGAACAATGAAAATTTAACAAACTTATATCCTGGAGACCATGTTTATATCTTTGAAACAAAAAATGATAAATGGGCAAGAGGTTATGCCATTTTAAAACCATTTCCAAATGATTTTACCATTACTTCAGTTAACTTAGATGAAATTCCAACCACCAAGATTAAAGTGGTGGTTTTCCCAATCAAATTCGTTAGCGTTGTTGAAAGAATTCCAATTAATAAACTTGAAGTCGATAAGAATTATAATAATATCGCCGATGGAGATTTGATCCCAACTATTCAAGACTCCGAAATCGCCAGAAACATTGCCATTGATGGAGAGTCCAATTTAGAGGTTAAACACCATACACCAATCCCCCAATTACCTTCGATTAATTATGAAAAAGATGAAGATTTAATTAGTGAAATCAAGTATACTCTTAATTTATTAACTTCTCATATTTATGCTTTATATTCTATTGGTGAATTTAGATTATTTAATAAATTGAGTAAGATTTACTTTGATTTAGAAGAAACAAGAATCAAATTAACTAATAATTTATTGACTGTGGATGAAACTCAAATTGCTAAGGAAACTGTTACATTTTTATTGGCTAAAATCCCGAAGAAATTGGCTTCTAAGACTGCTAGATTGAATGAGCATTCTTATGATTTAGATAATAAAGATACCGATATTTCTGGTTATAAGACTATTTTGGCCAGAGATGGTAAAGACGGTGAGTTGTTAACTAATGAAAATTCGACACCTTCAAAATTAGCTTCAAGTCAAGTTTTGTGTGCTTTACAACCAAACTTCCCTATCAATTATCATCATAATGAAGATGATTTTAAATTGGGTCCAAAACCAAATTCGAAATCAAATCTTGATGTACCATCACATATTTTAGTTGATTTTAAATCTGTTTTTGGTTCTTCTGCTTATCAACCTCCGGGATTCTCTGGAATGACGGCTTATTTATATATTCGAAGTAACCGTAAAAGATTAACTGAAGCGTTTGCTGTTCATACCAACTCGGTTGATGATTTAGTTCATGTTGAAAAAATCAGTGCAGCGTTATTTAGAAATATCCCATCAGCTGAAATCGAAAATACTAGAGTTTATTTGGTTGCAGTTTTAACTGAAGAAATTGATTTGAACTTAAAAGATGGTGGTAATACTCCACAAGTTAGAAGAGTTAAAAAGGGTGTTGCAGCCGGTGTTACTGATATTACTAGAATTTTCAGTAATAAACTGGGATCTTTGGCATCTGGTGAATCTCATCAATTTAACATTAAATTGTACGGATCTTATGTTAACCAAAAGAAAAATATTAAAGAAGTTGATACTACTAATAATGGAGGTTGGGGTGAAATTGTTGATAGAATTATTTCTGGTTCTTCTCATGGTATTGCAATTAACCCAAGAGCCGAAAAATTAACTGTATCAGTTAAAGAATTTAAACATCAATTTAATACATCAAACACCAATAATAATGTTGTTAGTACTGCAACTCCAATTGCTAAAATTAAACCAATTTTCTTTGATCCATTAGCTGAAAATTATGAAAGAATTTACTTAAAAATGGGTAAGATTTCATTATTAAATTCAATCAATAAAGATGATTTATTGACTTTTGAAGTTAGTACTCCAAATAATGATATGATTACTTTTGCAAAAGCTTCAAATCAACAAGAGAAAAGATCTTGGCAATTTGTTTCTGTCTTTCCTGATGAAGTTGTTGGAGAAATCATTAAAGTTAATGGTGTGTCTTTGAAGAATCCAAATAAAAAGTTACCAAAAGATGATCATATTGTTTTATCACTTTATATTAATGGCCAATTGCAAGGTGAAGGGAAATTACTTTACAAGAGTGGTAATAGATTGGTTGAATTCAATAAAAAGAAATCCCATTCGATTGAAATATTTTCAACTACTCATAATTTACCAATGGCTCAAGTTGAAATTAGTACTGAATATATTGGTAAAATCTACAATTCAGATAGTTCAATTGATAGTGTTTTCCAACATGAAAGATTCTTTAAAGCGGGCCAAAAGGGAATTGATGAATTAGCAACTTCATTAGTTTCATTTACAAAATTAGACTTATCTCAATTAGTTAAATATTTCCCTGAATTATTAAATTCATTATATAACATAATTGATAATTCTTTGAAGACCCCTGCATCTGCAAGTATTGAGATTTTGCAGGAAAATGCTTTTAAAGCAATTATCCATTTAATAGATTTAATATTTGGTAAGCAAGACCAATATTCTTATATGATTGATATTTTTGTTTCTAAAAATAACAATAAACCCGAAATTGGTATATTTATAATCAATAGAATTGCAGAAATTTTTGCAAGAGCTGAATCCAATTGGAATGCAGTTTCAAGAAGCGTTTGTAGGATCGTTTCTATTTTAATTAGATTATCTGTTGGTGCAATGGGTGATAGTGAAGCCACTGAACCTTATATACAAGCTTTACATTCATTATTTAAATCAGTTACCTTATTTTTATCAATTCAATCACATGCATTGATTAATGATCAAATTTTATTATTAGATGTAATTGATTATGTATTATCTTTTAAAACAAGATTAGATGATGCTAATTTAATTGAATTTGTGATTAATGTTATTGATGCCATTGGTACTAGAGGTTTAGGTGCTAATGAAGAAATAATTATTAATAAGAAGCCTGTTGTTGCACCAAAAGATCACAAGATTATAGTAAGTAAATTACTTTTGATTCATAGATTATATGGTACAAGTTTAGCTACTAATGCTAAGACTTTGCCCATTTTGATTTCAAAATCTGTTACTTGGGCAATGGAAATTTTATTAGGACCTACAGATATTGAAGCTTCAAGATTAGCTTGTACAATTTTAAATGAAGTTTGTACTTCAATTTGGAATAATTATGTTAAAAATGATTGGCAAGATACTAATCAATTAAGTTATTCTCTTTCAAAATTATTACCTGCTATTTCAAGAACTTTGATTAAATATAACAAATACACCAGAGGTAATGAATATTTTAAACCAAAGAGAACTTTTACCAATTTATTTCCTAATGAATATCCGTTTAAAGAGTCTTCAATCGATCCAATTGTCAACGATGAAGTTTTGGTTGAAATTTTAGTTGAATTAAGTATTGTCTTTTGTTTTATTGCTAAAATTGGTAAAGAAGTTGCAGGTAACGAAGGGTTTGCAGAAATTTTATCAACAGAAATTGAAAATGATTTCTTTGACGAAAAGAAATATTTAGCAAATGGTTTTCAAAATGAAGATATTATAACTTTAATTTCTGGTGTTAAATTAATTAGACAAGGTAAATATTTCCCTGAAGATAAATGGATTACATTGTATGCATCATTAGCTGAGGGTTCATTAACTGCATTAGAACTTGTTAGACCTCTATTAATGACCCATTACATTCCTCCAGTTGAAAAATCCGAAATGTTTGATAGAGTTATTTGGGGAACTTACTTGAAGAATTTATTAAGAATTGGAACTTTATCTCCAGTTTCTACTGAACATTTAAGTGATGTACCTAAAAAAGCATGTAATATAATTACTAAAACTATCAGAGATCGTGTTGCATTTTTAGTTAATGAAGCATGGGATGCATTAGCTTGGGAGTCAGTTGAAGAAGATGTTATTAGATTTAATTTAAATAAATTTGGAGGTTATCAAGTTGAATTCATTAGTAATGATTATTCAATTTTACAAGAATTGATGTTATTTGCATTACAAAGAAATACTGAATGTCAAAAGGTTGCAGTTAAAATCTTATGGTCAATTATGGTATCAGAGTATATATTAAGTGACTCAATAATTGATGTTGAAAGAGAATGTTTGGTTGGATTACATGATATTTATAACCGTAATTCTTATAAACCAAGTGTTTTAGAACAAGATCATTTTATTGAAAGAATGAAGGTCACAATCAGATTAGATCGTGAAGATGAAGCATTCAACTTAATTTATGATTTCATTGAAACTTTACAAGGGTTCTTAGTAGTATTGAATGATTTAATTAGTGTACCAGTTGGACCAGAATTCGATGACGATAGAACTTTCCATAAATTAAATATTAATGCTTACTTGAAGAATGCCAATAAACCTGAATTGTTTAATTCTTTTATTAATCAAATGTATGAAGAGAATGTTACTAAAGGAGATTATATTCAAGCAGCTTTAAGTTTGGAATTATTAGCCTCAACTTATTCTTGGGATCATCATGTTACTTTACCAGCAAGTTTTAGACCAAAATTCCCGGAACAAAGTTCATTTGAAAGAAAAGAAACATTATATAAAATGATTGCTACTAACTATATTAAAGGTAATAGTTTAGAAAGAGCAACTGATACTTTTAATGAATTATTAGATAGTTATAACCAACATACTTATGACTTAAAAAGTTTTGCTTATGTTCATAATAAATTAGCAAAATTATATCTTGATTTAGAAAGTTCAGATAAATTAAGTCCTTCATTTTTTAGAGTTTCATTTATTGGAGCAGGGTTCCCAAATAATATTAGAGGTAAAGAACAAATTTATGAAGGGTTACCATTTGAACATATTACTTCAATTCATGAAAGATTACTTAGACTTTATCCAGGTGCAAGAATTATTAGTGATGATTCAGAAGCTCAAAAATTAAAAGAAAAAGTTCAAACTGGTAGATATTTACATGTTTCATCAGTTGAGCCAATTGAAGAGATTTCTGATAAATTATTTAATACATCAATTGGTGTTAGACAATATGCAAGAAATAAAGATTTAAGATTTTTCACCACCATGAGGAAGATTCCTGGAGCCACATCTATATTTGATTTATGGACTGAGGAAACTACTTATGAAACATATTTATCATTCCCAACGTTGATGAATAGAAGTGATATTAAGGCTACCAATACAGTTAAATTATCACCATTAGATAATGCAATTAGAACTGTAATTCGTAAGAATAATGATCTTGTTCAATTAGAAAGTTTGATTAATTTATCATTTAAAGAAAAGGCAGATTATACATCGGCCATGAATGATTTATCAAGACAATTAGCAGGAACTGTTGATTCACCAGTTAATGGAGGGGTTGGACAATATAGAACATTTTTCACCGATAATAAATATAATGGGAAAGAAGAACATATTGATAGTCTCAGATTATTAAAGAATGCATTTGATGACTTGACCATTATTTTAAGTAGATGTTTACATTTACATGGAAAATTAATTTCACCACAAATGAAGAGTTCACATAATGCATTGGTTTCATTATATAAAAAGAATTTTAAAGACGAAATTGAAGCATTGAAGATTTCAACTGATTATGATAATGTAACATATAACCATCATGTGAACCATTACATTCAACAACAAAGTCAATTGAATGATAAAAGACTGACATCAGCAAGTTCTGGATTTTCTAACGGAACCAATGCCAATTCAGCTATGGGAAGTAAGATTACTAAAACCACCTCTCGTACATCATCAGCATCGAGTAATTCAGGGTTTTCTGGACTTTCTTCTGATAAGAATTCGACTGCAAACAATTCTACGCTTAGTAATTCTTCAGTGGGCAAACGTACGGCTTTGAACTGGAGAACCAGAAATAGATGAGGTTTATAGAGCGCTGTGCTATAGAACACTGTGCTATAGAGCTATAGAATACATATGAGCGGTAGAATGCATGAGTGATACACTACACTTCAGCGATGGTATGCTTAAATGCCCTCCTTCCTCTTCTTGAGCCCCTATCTTCCCTACCCCCACTCTCTCCCCTATATTCCCTGCCTCCACTCTCTTCCCTACCTCCATCATCACCTCCATCATCACCTCCATCATCACCTCCATCATCACCTCCATCATCACCTCCATCATCACCTCCATCATCACCTCCATCATCACCTCCATCATCACCTCCATCATCACCTCCATCATCACCTCCATCATCACCTCCATCATCACCTCCATCATCACCTCCATCATACCCTCCAGCTCCACCAGTCCACCTAGCTTACGTAAGCAGCCTGAAAATTCTTCGCACCAGTCAAATCGTCTGAAAAATCTTTGTCATACAACATGTTTAGAATCGTCTCACGTTTAAATCGTTTACCAGTCGTCAAAGCTCCTTTAGCTTCCAGATTTACTCCAATCCGTTATTACGCAGCCCCACCTATCTCAAAAGAAGAAGTCACCCAAAGAGCTTTCGAAGCCTTGAAAACCATCGCTGCCGTTCAAGAATCAAAGTTATCCGTTGATGCCTCCTTCCAAAAAGACTTAGGTTTAGATTCCTTAGACACAGTTGAAGCTTTAGTTGCTTTAGAAGAAGAATTCGATTTGGAAATCCCAGACAAGATCTCTGATGAAATCAAGACTGTTGGTGAAGCCATTGACTACATCTATGAAGAAGAACAAAATCTTTAATCGTGTAAATATACGCCAGTATGAGGATATGAAGACGATTCCAATGCCATTTGTGTGCTTGGTGTCTGTTTGTTTCTGTGTTTCTCAATGTCTCTGAACTTTTCTACACCGTTTTCTGTCGCTGTAACCACACTTGCTCCATGTCTATCATCTCTCCCACGACGCACTTTTTCCCAATGCCATCTAAAGAGCCTGTAGAAACCAAAGAAGAGATCCTCTCCCACACCGAAGACGAGGACGAAGTGGACGTTGAAGACGATTCCAATGAACCACTTCCTGTCGAATATCCCGGTACAGTAATTGACGACCCCAACGTCCAACAAATCGAAGCCGATGTAGATTTGACAGCAAATTTAGATGAAAATACTGACTATATCGAATTAATCCACCTTAAAATATCATCATTGGCCGATTTAAATTTACAAAGATTCACCAAACTTGAAAGTTTGTGCCTTCGTCAAAACCTTATCACCTCCATCGTCGAAGTTAAAGATATAAGTGATACCATTGAAGAATTGGATCTTTATGATAATAGAATCAACCATATTTCAAGTAATATTAATAAATTAACCAATTTGAAAAATTTGGATCTTTCATTTAATAAAATCAAAAACATCAAAAATATCGAAAATTTGACTAAACTTGAAAACCTTTACTTTGTTCAGAATAAAATTAAAGATATAAAGAACCTTGATAATAATATTAACCTTAAAAATCTTGAATTAGGAGGGAATAAAATTGAAGAAATAAGTGAAATGATGTTAAAATTGGTTAATATGGAACAATTATGGTTAGGTAAAAATCGGATTTCAAAGTTGCAAAATCTTAATAATTTACAAAATTTAAAGGTTTTATCAATTCAAAGTAATCGTCTTACTAAGCTTGAAGGGCTTGAAAACTTGATAAATCTTGAAGAGTTGTACGTCTCACACAATGGAATTGAAAAAATCGAAAATTTAGAGAAAAATGTCAATTTGCAAATAATTGACGTTACTAGTAATAAACTTGAACATTTAAGTGGGTTATCACACTTGACAAAGTTGACCGATTTCTGGTGTTCGTATAATAAGATAAGCGATTTTGCAGAGGTTGAGAGAGAGTTGGGGAAGTTGCCTGAGCTCGATACGGTTTACTTTGAAGGGAACCCGCTTCAGACCTCGAACCCTACTGCTTATAGACGGAAGATTAAGTTGAGTCTTGGTAGTAGTTTAGCTAAGATAGATGCTACGTATATACGTTAATGTGTGCATTGCGTTGCTCTCGTGTCGTTGCTCTGTCTCTTTGCTCATGTACTCTGGCTCCTGTACGTGCTATACTGCCTCCTGTATGGCTCTGCCTCCTGTATGGCTATACTGGCTCCTGTACTGGCTATACTGCCTCCTGTACTGGCTCCTATCTGGCTACCATCCTCTGCCCAGGCCTACGGCCCCAGAACCATATCACGTGCCGCAACCTTTCCGTGACCCAAAAAGGAAGTCCCGGATTCTAGGAATTTCCATTGTCTATATAACCTTAAGCTTTCCCACTTTTCTTCAACCATGTACAGCTTACAAGAAACTCCTGTTAACGATCTTAATGGTCAATCTATTTTCTCCCATTCCGGTTGGGAAAATCCCCAAAAAAGACTGAACCCAAATAACTTTAGCTCAGACTCTTTAATTCCGAGGGCTCAGTTATATAAAGAGATGCATAATGAAGATATGGTCTTTAAAGAAAACTTATACAACGAATTTGATGATGTTAAGTTAAAGGAAGAACCTGGTCAATATATTATTCATTTTAAAGATGATAACATCAACAAGAAAGAGTTAAGAGTCGACTTCAACAAGGAAGAAAATGAGTTGAAGTTGGAAATCTTTGAAAAATCCAGCACAAAAGACGGCGAAGAGTATTTTGTCAGTAATTATGAAAGTAATGTTAGATTTGATAAAGCAGTTAAATTTGATGAAATTATACCCGATATTCATGGGGATCAAGTGACTATTTGTATACCAAAAGTTGAAAAAGATGATGAAAATTTGCTTAATATGAACTTGAAAAATTTGTCAAGTGATAATTTTGGTAAGAAATAGGTATTTCATGTTAGAGTTGTTAAATTTTTCGTATAGAATAATATACAGTTGTTAGTTAGTGCAATAATTGGCTGTTCTAGGCATCGCAACGTTATTACCCGATACGGTAATGATATTGATACGAAGATAGGAGATGGGTGAGAGATCTGGAGAGAGGAGGCGGCTTTGGTCATGTGGGAGGGCGTGAAGTAGAGTTTTGTGGGTGTGTGGGTGTGCTTGGGCGTGTGTAGATGTTTGTAGAGGTGTGTAGAGGTTTACAGATGCTTGGGCATGCTGATAGATGTGCATAGTGTAGTAATGAGATATCATGTGATATTATTGCTGTAGCAATCACCTGAACACCTTTTATAAATGTGTACGGTGTGTTATACTGAGATGTCCATTTCTAGAGTATCGAAACCCCTAACTACGTAAGGATTATTTGCATGTCCACATGAGCGATGTCGAAGTGGGGCTAGATGGGGAACCTAGTGGGGTCATGATGTAACGGAGTAACTGGTGATGTAAGTGTCTGTCTTTACGTATTGCTGTTTGCCTACACCTGTTTGTACATTGCACTCTGTCGTCTATGCCATACTCATATCTTACCTAAACCCTGCTGATGGGCCCAAATACAGATAATATATATAATTCACCTCTATACCTTCTTAAAATATCACGTGACTTCCGGTGTCCTTATCTATACTGCCGATCTTTTTGCAACCATGGCCTATTCCAAACATAACGTTATCTATAAGACGTACTCTTATATCAAATTAAAGACTCTTAAAGCAAGAAACCTGTTCTATTATGATGATCTGAGTCTTGTGGATCTAACTCCAGTTTCACAAACTTATAATTCTTCCCTTTTTAGGTCTTTTAAGCAGTCTTTTAGGCATTCTTTCAAACAGTCTTTGAAATCGTCTAATCACAGATATAAGCTTCCTTCCTTTGACATTGACAATTTAGTCCAAAAAAAATCTTCAGATGAGCAGATCCAGGAACTAATAGGTACATTGGATAAAATGATATATGAACGCAAGAAAAGGTACTTTACAACCTTTTTCTCTGACGATAAAGAGAATCAAGAACCAGGATTTTTCCACTTCCGGTAGCCACATTCAAGCAAGTATGCATGTACATTACTAATCTAAATTATTATCTTCAGGCTTATAATTATCCAAAACAATTCTATAAATAAAAGATGGTGCAAACCCTCCAATGTTCGTTATATAAATATCAATATGTTCAGGTGGAATATAATCATTTAATGGATTGGTTACTATATTTACATTATCAAGCGCCTTAAAATCACTATAATTTAACACATTACCCGAATTACCAACCTCAACTAAATCGGCTCTATTAAATGGGTATAATGGTGATAATTTATATAATCCAGCCACGGCAAAAACTGGAGTTTTATTCTCTTTGGCACATTCAACAACACTCGAAACTCCAGAATTAGCTAAACATCCTCCATTGGCAAAAACAGAATTAGCACCAACTATAACTTTACCAACCCTTGACATCACTGCAAAAGTGGTAGTATCAGGTATTAAAATGGTTTCAATCTTATGTTCTGCTAAGGTTTTAACAAACTTATGAGCTTGTTTAATTCCATTAGGATAGTTTTCAGTTACCAAAACAGTAAACTTTCTCTTTGATCTGGCTTTAATTAAAAACTGTAAAACGGTTTCAGAATTTGGTGTTGGAGTTAATAAAATTTCATTATCATGGATTAAATCTACAGACATATTTTCTAAGCCCTCGTTGACATTGGTGATTTCATCGATCAAATCTTTGATTCCTTGGATTATAATGGATCTAAAATCACTACTTTGTTTCTTCAGTTGGTTGAAATTTTCTTGCTTACTGGAGATGGTATTGGTAGATAATAAACTGAATATGGAACTCATCATGGGATTATTTTCATTATCATTGTCTTCTTCGATTTCATCTCTGATTATTGACAACACTCTTCTTACTATGTTACCAGAAATCATCTCTTTGGGTTGTCCAACGTGTAAAATGGTGCCTACTTTCCTTATAATATTAATAAGATCATATGGGTTACTCCATCTGGCGGCGGAAATGACTCTCATTAAAAGATGGGACACTTCCAACGCTACCTTCTTGTCTCCGATGAGTTGCTGACGCTTAAGTTGGTCAACAACATTATCAACTAACGCTGTTATCTCTGGTGTTAATTCAACCATCTTGAAGACCTCGCAAATTTTTTTTAACCATTCGCGCCTAGCATCAAATAGCCATGTCAGAGTTCAATACAAGTCTAGATGCGTCCTTGTCTATCCTTTATGATTACTCCCGTAACTTCAAGATCTCCATTGAATTAACTCAGAAATTGTCTCAACAATTAAAATTAGATACGTTCATTGATACTGATGCTTATTCCCATATACTTGACCAGCCATTAACAGATTCTCAAGGTAATGTGATAAAATTCCAGCGGTTATCTATTGCAGGGTCGTTGATTCTTATTGATATTGATTTCGTAGATGATACAATCCATCGTGTGTCGTTTTCCCTGGCAAGTCAACTAGATAATGAAGACTCCAATAAAATTTCAACCTCTTTATATAAGGTCTCTAAAGACACGATTAATATTATATCAATTGATTTTTCAAAAGAAAATCCAAATTCAATTTTAAGTAAGTCCAAAGATGCCAATATGGAATCCATTTTACTTTCAAATTTAAGGGAACCTTTTTTAAATAATTTCCCCAATAATTTGAAATATCTTGCAAATTTCGATAGACTTTCGACCTCTCAAACCGATCTTTTCAGTTATTGTGATCATATAGCCCTTGTTCTAAGTACATTACTGGAGTTGGAAACACAATCCCAGTCCAATTGGTTATATTTGGACGGTTATCAATCCAGTATGGGGAAAATATTGGTTAATAACCATTTAACAAACCAAATTGGTGTATTTATAGAGTTTTGGCAAGATTTTAAGTATTTAAATCATGAAAATGGCTCCCATTTCATTGGTAAAAATTATAATGTATTGTTAGATATGACATCTACTCTGTTTACTAATTCAATTGATTATTTATCTGAACTTAAAGATCAAGTATGGTCATTAAGTAATGGTGAAAAATACCAATTTTCTTACGAAGAAGAATCATATCTTGCACCTAGTAGAGGAGGTCAAAATTCTAATGTTGAAAGTATATCTTCATCGATATTCCAACCAAATTGGAACTTGGTACTTGTTTTGAATCATTCCATTTACTTGCCAGTTAATTTAGTTGAGTTTATAGGTGTAAACAATTTCGTTGAAGACGTTGAAAATGGTGATGGGCCATCATTTTTTGACGACTTGAATCAAGAAAAACTGATTCCATTAGTACTTGAAGATATGAAATGCATGGTTAAAAGTGATATCCATTCCAAATTCACTAAAATCAAGTCGTTATCTATAAAAAAATTGGTCGATATACCGGTGTTTTTAACCATTTTCAGAAATCATTTAATGCTTTCAAATATTTTACATGAATTCATCAATAAATGTCAACTTAATAAACAATCCGAAGAGGAAAAATTCACACAAGTTAAAAATAAGTTGAAACAATCTTTGAAGCTATCTAACGAGGTTACTGATGAACAAATCTTAAGTTTAAATGCCCTTAATGATCATAAAGATTATGAAAAATTATCAATCGATGAGTTTATGAAAGAAAATACCCCAATTGAAGAAGAAAATGAAGATTCTATCACCATAAGTATTAATGATATCCTGTTTAATAGTGACAATTATGATATTTCATTAACTTTATTAGGAAATTTCAAAGGCCATACATTAAATATTGGCTTGAAAATTTCTAATGGAGAGATTTTGCAGTCGAAATCAATTGATGAAAAAATTAAAACTGATGATATGGAAGTTGATCAAGATAATGGTACAAGGTTTATAAAATGCTTAAACTTAACAGAAGATATTTTAAAGAGTTTAAAACATGTTTATGGTTAATTAAATTATCATTATACATGAGCTGCACACGACCGTGGGGGTGCACCAAAATATCGTTCACTCGCAGTCCAAAACCACGAACAGTGCGCGAAGAATGGTGAAATTTTTCAATGAAGTGATGTTAAACTCGATGTCAAGTGTACTACCACCTTCGTCGTTGAGAGACATTATTTCATTAATATTCATACTAATATCATTGCCAAAATCAATCAATAGTATCGTTCTTTTCCTATATACATTATCCGGATCAACCAAATTTTTGAGTGGGAAATTGTTTTTAAAAGTTTTGACATTGAAAAATAAAAATGATAACAATATAGATAATTATTTATCTCATACCAATTTCAATTTTAAGAAAACTTTATATTCATTTATTCAAATCATATTTATAAATTTCATAATATTGATATTTATATTGAATTTTTTTTCCCAACTGGTATTAAAACATATTAATATCTTAGCACAAACTGTATTCTCATCTGAATTATTTGGTAGTAATACTATTACTAATATAGTGATAAATAAGTCCAATCATTCAACAAAGAAGGATTTATATTCTCAAAATGTTTTGAATAATAATATGATTAAAATAATATTTTGCTTTATATTTGTAAGTTTAATTAATTCAATTAATGAAAAATTTGATTATGAAAAAATTTACACAATCATAAAGAATCAAGATTTTAGTTTATTATATTCAAAACAAATCTTCAAGTTTAATAGTCCATACATTTTATATTCAACATCGACTTCATCAACATCAAAATCACTACTGTCATTTTCATCTTCATATGTATTAAACTCCAAACTATGGGAAAACAATAATGTAAATATTTCAAAGTTGGTAACTTTAATCCATTATGAACTTTGTGTGAATGTAATTATGATTAAATTAAATCCTTTATTCCAATTATTTGGATTAAAAGTCATTAGTAATAATTTAGATCAACTTAATAGTACTAATATCCCCATTGAATTTAAGAAAAGTGGGTTGAATGTGAATGTATCTACTATAAATAATAGTAATAATACCAATAATACCAATAATAATCTTCATAACTCTATCATGAATAATAATAATGAAGATATCTTAGTTCATCATGATAGTGAAGTTTCATTAAAGTCAATGAAAAATAATTTCAAATTATTTAATATCAATATCTCCGATTCTATTAATAATTCAAAAATTAATTTTAAGAATTGTAATAAAAGTTCAAGTAAAAATTTTGAAATTTTTGTTACAAAATTGTTTGTTAATAATTCTAAAAAAATTAATTCAACAATTCAAACTAATAAATTAATTAAAAATAATTCGACATTAATAATTGATAAAAACTTATCAATTATTCAACCTTTTTGGTCACTTTTAGCTGCTTTGAAAGTAATTTTAATTTCACCAAATTTATTCGAAGGTAATTTAACAAATTTAAAAAATAATAAAAGTAAATTTTTAACTCGAAATTTTAATAATAAAAATTTAATTTCAATTTGTCATATTGATGAAACTAAAATAATTTTAAATATTTTTAAACCCAAGATTTCAAACATTAAAAATATTAAAATATTTGTAAATGGAGTTTATTGGGAATTTTTTAAAATTTCAAATTATCTTATAATAAATGCATTATCACCAAATTTTCAATATGAAATTGAAATCTTTGATCAAGATAAATTATTAAGTAATTTGATTATTAATACAGTTTCAAAATCTGAAAATATAATTTTAAGAGAATCCCCAATTAATTCATCAAATTTAACATTGAAATTAAGTTTAATTTCAACACTTGAAAGTTTAAATCAAGTTAAAAATAATTTAAAAGATTTTAAAAGAGAAGAGAATAAAAAACAAGTGGAATTAAGAAAACATAATGAAGTTCTTAACGATAAAATAATTAAGAGTAATTCTACTGATGAAACTAATTTAAAGAAAATTAAAGGGTTAAAACAATCAATTCATCAATTTGAAATTGAAATTTTAACTTTAGAAAATGAATTAAAATCAATTAATGACTTTAAAAATTTAAATAATTCAACAAAAGACGTTGGTGAAATAAATTTAGTTAATGAAATTAACGAAATTAAACAAATTATAAATGAACATGAAAATTCAATTAATAAATTAAATGTTAGTTTACGTAATCATCAAGAAACAAATTCGAATTTAATTAATAAATTTGAAAAATTACTTAATAAAGAGAAAGACTTACAAGGTGAAATTGAATCTATTGATGTTAATATTAATAATTTGAAACAAAACTTGATTTTAAAACTTCAAAAACGGTATACAAAAATTAATGAAAAATTTGATACTATTTTGCAAGATGTAAAATCGGTTACAACAGAGTTGACTAGGGAATTAGAAACTTTGCAGACGTGATGATGATCTATGGTATTGCTATATACATATTCATAATAACTATACAGTTGCATAATTTTTTTGTCTCTGATGCTACCACTACTCTTCTATACCACCCCACTGTACATTATACTCACTCTATACGTCCCCCTATCGAATAAAACGACCTATCAAAGTACATTAAACCTCCCGTTTTCTCCTTCTCTTCGCTTATAATATCTTCAACTTTAACTACCCATATTTCATGATTCTCAATCTCTATTACGCTATGCTTCAGACATAGAAATATCACTTCACTCTCTTTCAAAACAGGGATTTTGAACTCATCTCGATTAATAAACGTCCAATATTTCTCTTTTAAACTTTTAAATGGCGTTGCCATTTCATGAAAAAATTCCCCATCTTTTTCTTCACCTTTAGATATAACCTTTGAATTATTTTTCACTCCACTAGCAAATATTCTACCAAGTCTACTGGCATTGTTTGTGGGTGGCATAAGATGTATAGCTATCACCCCATTGTTCTCGTGTAATGTTTTAGAAGTGTAACTTGGTAGATGTAAGTTAAATTGTAGTAATGGGTTTGGATATACTGATAATGAGCTTACTGAGCTAAGTGTCATTCCATGTAATGTAGGACGAGCCGTCGTATTTTTAACTCCAGCAGTAAGGATCATTGCTTGAGTGGCCACCCGTGCCATCGAGTTACGGAATATGTCGTTAATGCTATGGCTGGAGAAACACCTTATGGAGTTCATTGAATTTTTCACTTTCTTCACTGGTGCGGCGTGTAGAAATCAGAGATGAAAAACTGCAAAAAAAATTATAAAAAAGAAATGCGCGATCCAGGAATCGAACCAGGGGCTCATCGATGGCAACGATGAATTTTACCACTAAACCAATCGCGCTTTCTTGAAGGTTTTTTGGGTGAAATTTTTGAAATTTTACATTTTCTAATTAATTATTGAGTGTCTTGTTAGTTGAGTTATATTAAAGTAAGATAATGTGGTAAATATGTATATAAAAGGGAATTATATCAGTTTTCGTAATCAAATTAACTTACAGCATCAATATTTGATAAGATATCGGTAATTAAGCTTTATTATTGTTAATAGTGTAATTCCAAGAACAGTTTGGGTAGACACTTTTCTAATATAGTGGCACGAATCCAGCTAACTCGAATTAAGTCGCTATTTGGCCGTTTCATAGTTTTACATACGATTGCAAAAAGTAAAGACAAAAATATAAAAAAAAGAAATGCGCGATCCAGGAATCGAACCAGGGGCTCATCGATGGCAACGATGAATTTTACCACTAAACCAATCGCGCTTTCTTGAAAGGTTTTTGTTTAAAAGTTTTCATGAAGTGATAGATTTTGCCTAATAGTGGAATTTTATTACATAATTAAAGAGTAATAGACAACTATAATTTGATTACCCGGTAAGTATTCCTGGTACCCTTTATAAAATATGTGTTTTTTTTTCTTGACGGACAAGAACTGGTATTGTAATGTAAACTCTTTACTGTCTACTTATTTAATGAGATATTTTTTTAGATATCCTTTCAAGGGAACAGCTCAACTGTATAATTTGCAGATGGATCTTACTTTATACACCTTGTGCTATTTCACTTGAATCTTGATCCCCCATTTGGTTTTTAAGTTTAATTATGACCTCATATTAAATGAAATTCTTCCTCTCTTGTACAATGCCACAACAGTAATACAGAAACCAATAATAACTTCAACTATTAATTCTGACGACAACAATTCTTCATCTATGCATACTCGTTTTTATATTACGATTGCCCGCTATTCTTGCAAAAAATTTAACTATATTTGATCATTTTAGAGATATTAGGTTCACTGACTAAGTTTATTAATTAATACCATCAAAAGTGATGTAACCGGTGATGTGCTAATTTAATAAGAGCTTTATAGCTTATTATTCATACCTAACCTTGATTGGCTATTCTCATTCATATAGGCTGCAAAAAAAATATAAAAAAGAAATGCGCGATCCAGGAATCGAACCAGGGGCTCATCGATGGCAACGATGAATTTTACCACTAAACCAATCGCGCTTTTCTGAAAGGTTTTTGATTGAAAAGTTTTATAAATTTAAGTAATTATGTTTAAACTATTTATCTACTATAGGATCGTAATAAACTTGATTTAATATATACTAAAATAACTCGAGTAGAATATTTAGGCAAATACAAAGTCTAAGCTAAAACAGTGTCTATTAGGGAGAGATTTTTAACAATTAAAAAATGTTAAATAATAAAGAACTATATTTAAATGCCCCAATTAACTGAAATATCAAAATATTTCTATTTTTCCATAGTTTTATGCAGCTTAATTAGTAATGACATTTGAAAATGCCTTTATTGCAAATATCTTAACTTAGTAGATAATACGAAACTTGACCCCGTTTTTAATGAATTTTTACACGGTA
The DNA here is from genome assembly GCA_030571925.1 of Yamadazyma epiphylla. NCBI lineage: Eukaryota > Fungi > Ascomycota > Pichiomycetes > Serinales > Debaryomycetaceae > Yamadazyma > Yamadazyma epiphylla. The sequence continues at coordinate 491,828 of JAJLZA010000002.1, forward strand.
CGCGCAAATGGTTTAGTGGTAAAATCCTGCGTCCCCATCGCAGGGCCCCTGGTTCGATTCCTGGTTTGCGCATATCTTTTTTTTAAACTACTATCAAGTTGTTATATAATCTTTTATTTTTAATTTAGTATATATTGCTGAAGTATCATATATTCAATTTAGTTTAATTTTTGACTTTCTGAAGCAATTTAAAAAAATCCAGGGGCTTGAAATCTTTGCTAATATCGATATCATTTTAACGTACCTAAGTAACATATAAGCTCATAAGTTTAGTTATGCTTCCTCTATAGCCAGTAGATATCACACTATACAATCTTTCTGTTCATATGATTATGGAATTTCATGCTGAAATTTTTGATGCAGTTGCTCTTATTTCAATAGAAGCAAATAATCTATAAACGACAGCACAAGTTATAATTAATTTACCGGCAATACAGACAATAGCTATCCATCACATAATACAGAAGTTAAACCAGATGATGAAAAGAATCACATATAGTGGAGTATGATCATAGGTGCACAGTTAAATAGCCTATCTTGCGTATAATTCGTCAACTTTAGCTGGGCGCTATTAACTTCACTAAAAACACGCTTAATTAAGAATTGGTAATCAATAAGAGCACAATGGGAGTAGTTTAAGTCAAGGATATACTACAAATTAACTGTGAAAGTTGTGGACAAGGTCGCTCATAAGATATAACTGACAAATTGTTAATTTACCACTTTAAGAATACTTAGCCTAAGTCAATGCTTCAATTGATATTACGACGACTTGTGAATAACCACAACTCAACTATTACTAGACAAAAAGTGGCCCTTTTCCTCTGTATATATCGCTACAGTTGGTTTTCAATGTCATAAAATATGTAAACCCAGATAACGTAGGGCCTTGTGCAGGTTAATCGGGCCAGAGAAACTGTGCATCACATAACATCATGTTCCACGCAGCAACTGTAACATTGGCTAATAACCAAATCTTTAAGCCTAAACCATTCCAAACACCTTTTCGTCTATTATCTTACCAAAAAATTTTAAACTCGTTTTCTTCGGGACTTTGGTGCAATTCATTCATTATTTTTTAACCTTAGCATCGTGCATGCATTTCATGCATATTTAGATTAATTTAATATAAAAATATAATCATTTATCATCCTAAATATTGATAAAATATTCGAGGATATTCTTATTGATAATCGAATACCGGATTTTTACTCTTCGGTCTTATATGTAAAAGAACAACAATAACCTCGAGAACATACAAAGGAGTTTTTACCCGAGTATATGCAGTACTTCGTCCCAAAATGGTAAGAGGGAAATTGTATTGTAAAATTGGTATTAACAACACATAATTTTTTTCTTATAAAAAATTCATTGTTAAGAAATTTCACAATTCCACATAAAGAAACATTTGTTTCAAGTGAATACGCAATACAAAATAAAAATCCCTCATTACTATTATACTGTTACGTGGATATTTACGGTCTGGTTCGCGGAAAAAAGACACCTCACACATTTTCACGCAGGAAAAAAAAAGCACGCCCCTTAAAGTTTTTCAATAAAATCTACAATTTAGTCACCTAATTTAAATAATTTTATATAGTATATTTAATTAAACTTACTCAATACACTCTGAATATTAATATATATTAATTTCAAATTTGAACAACAATTTTAAAAATTTACAATTTTTTAAATTTCAGCAGTCTAAAAAAATCTAGTGGGTGGTTTTTTCTTTAAACCCCCATAGCTCAATGAGTGACACCCCTGCAGTAGATTTTTTGCGGTCTAAGGTATCTTTCTACTATATAGAACTAATTAGCACTTGAAGTTATGGTAGTAAATTAAGTCCAGTGTGTTTAAATGCCGTTTGAAGTTGGTACAGCAGGGTTGTAAAATTAAAAAAAAAACTGACAAATACGGGTCAGAGCGACTGAAAATGGGTGGTGCCACGCTAAAAATGGGTTCTGCGGGACTAAATAGCGAGGCGCTCGGGTCAGCAGATAATTTTGGAGATATATCTTAAATTTTAGAGATAGCTCAATGCAATTGCGTATCCATGACATAATATATAGTTTAAAGAATAGAAATATTAAGTTTTTGGGACGTTAATAGACAATTTTAAAAATAGACATCACCAATTAAACGATCTTACTAATGGTTATGTTTTTTCCGCTTAATTCTCATAATTATGGTTATTGCACACTCCTTCCTAAATAGGAAATCACCATCCAGATTCAGGTTTGCTTTGGGGTACCATCAAAGATATATAAACGATATAGTTAATGGAGAAAGACGTTTACAAGGCATCTATATTAGTTCATTAATGGTTCTTGGTTAATAAATTCACCGTTTATCTGAAGTAGTTTATGCCATTAAAGTTGGGCGAAAAGGGGGAAATAGTTGGTGAGTTAAATAGATTACTTATAGGGCTTGATTTGTAGGGTTCTTGTAATACTTTTACTATCAAGTTTTTATTCGGTAAATTCGCTTTTAAGCATATTCGAACAAGTGTTTCTCTAGTTCAAACTAGATCACTGAAAATTAAAGCCAAATATAAAAACTTCTATGAAATATACAGATATTTCCAGTGGACACTTGATTTCGAAGTTCTTAGAGTTAACGGTTTTCAGGTACAATATTTGTGTTGGTGGTATGGGTAGTATGAACAATAGGTGTAAATTTTGTGGTTAAGATTCTTCTCTATAAACCGTGGAATAGCACCAACAAATTAGAATAAATTTGTAAAATATCTATAGTAATGAAATTGCAAACTATTGTGTCTACACCTTAAAATCAAGTTGGCAATAAGCTAATACTGTATACTAACTACAGCTATCAACAATCGAACTATAGACAACCATTTTATTATAACATAAGCTATGATACTAATAATCATAACCAAACTAAGGTTAAACGTTCCGGGGAGAAACCAACGACAACTGATGTTAATGTTCATATTTGAGGCTTACAATAGATATCCTAAGTATACTCATAGGAAAAGAGTAGCTTTTGATTCTTCATATTCTATATGATGAGAACCTTCAAAGTAAAAATCTTGTAAAAACATTTAATATGTACCTACTGAAGATACTATGACACCTTCTGTATTCTTGTTGTATTACCGTAAGATATAGTAAGGTCCAGAAACCTTCTCATTCAAATGTTCTTTATTAATTTGTAGATTTATTAGAGCTGATAATTATGAGTCTTCAATATTACTTTTGGGCACTCTTCTCCAAAGACCCTTAGTTATCATTAGCTTTTGACTTATGTTTTTAGAAAAGTCCTTCAGATTGAAATCTACTCTGGTCAAAATCTGAAAAGTTCGGCAAGACATTGTCTTACATAAATATCAAAGCGTTTGGCTTTCAATCTAGAAAAAGCTCATGATCTTATAGATGATAATAGAATGTAAATTATTCATATTTCCCCATTTTACTGGAATTGCAATAGTATCCAAGGTCCTATAAGTCATTCTTAATATAAATCATCCTGGGCCAGGTCAATATTTAGAAAGTTAGAGAGCACTCTTCAATTGGCTAATTTGCTCCAAGCTGGTGCCGATTTGGGCCGAGAATACGTGGATTTAGTACCAAGAATGTGCGAAATTAGCACGAGGTAGAACCAGATCGGTCTCACAATTATATACGATGCATTGATTCTGTTTAAAGAGCATTGATTCTATTTAAAGAGTCATATAGTTTCAAGTTACAACATAGAATATTCTGAAGAGAATTTACGCTTCAATCACCGATTCATAGTGATTTTTAATTGAAATGTAAATTTTCCTACCCTGTAGCAATTTAAAATAGAGCGGTTAAATTACCCCATCTAGCCACATATCACTAAATATTGGTGTGTATTATTTGTACTTTACCAGTAACTAAATCTTTTCTGACGTGTCAAATAATTTGACCCCGTTTGTCCGAGTTATATTGTCATGGCTTAATTTGCTAATTATAACCGCTCGGGGATAATTGACCGAGTGATTAAAAGCGTTTATTTAAATCGGTGAAAACGATATCCAGGTAAACATAACACCTCTATATAATAATATACAACAGTTTATAGTCTTTACTAACCCCCACCACACTTTACCCCATCCACAAATCCGTCAATGGGCAAATTCTCGCTTTAAATTACTGTGGTTAATAAGGTGTGCCAAGTATGAGCAAGCCGCCAAAGTAGATGAGAGCGGCTCAATGGATGAGATGATTCTTCTTGAGGGATTATAATATGATTGAGAGACTATTAAATCCCTCAAAAACGAAGACACTCTAAACACCGTATATTAAACTACCTGACCCAAAAATCGGGGAAATTCCCTCTATTATTGTTCCGATACACCGCAATAAATAATTAACAGGGTTCTAGACTAGACGCGAAGTATAAATGCTGGAGAATATGTGGGGAATACATAAATTGATGATATCCCAACCTTTGGGAATAGTTTAGTCTCATATATAGCACCAACAAACTCTTAAGGATCACCTTAAAAACACATAATACTCGACATATTCATACATAACATTCCACGTGACATCTTCATATCCCATAACTTTTCACCTCTACCACTATGGATTATAATAAATTATTCGTCAACACATCCCTAAGATTCAATAATAAGATGACTCGATTCCAGTTTGATAATTTACCGACTGAAGTCATCACGGCGATTTTAAAATATTTAAATCAAAAAACTTTAGTATCCATGTTGACTTGGAATTCCCAAATCTATAAGTTAGTTAAACAAAGATTATATAAAGAAATAATCATATTTGATCCCAAATACTTTAAGAAATTGCAATTTAATAGTGAGTATGATGAAAAATTCAATGATGATTCAAATAATTTCAAGACAGTCATTGGAATTGATCAGTTTATTTCATTAATTAATTCATATACTTTTGAACCTTCATTAATTGAAGAGGTTTATTTCTATAAATGTCATATTTCATTGGCACTTTATAAACAAATTTTGGAATTTAATTGTAAAATCACCATTCATGACTTTATTGAAAACATACCTGATCCGGTAGAATTGAAAAATACCAAATTAGAATTGTTAATGAATGATGATATGTCTGGTACTCCAGCATGTTATAATAAAATTTCAGAATATTCCCAAACTTCAAATTCTTCACAAATCAAGAAGTTAGATTTAAATAGGAAAGTTGAAATTTCTGACGATTTTAATAAATTTTTTGATACTTTAAAATCTTTATCAATTGTTTTAGATAAGAATAATATCGAAAAATTAAAAAGTCTTCATTGTAAATTAGATCTCAATGAATTAAATATTTATAACTCTCGTTATCATGAATATTTTAATCCTTTAAATATTTCAAATGATTTATTTAATACAAATCATTTAAAAAAATTAACCATCAATGCACCAAATTTTAAAATTAATGCAAATTTACCAAATTTAGTTTCTGTTCATTTTACAAATGCATCAAATCTAGGCTTTATAACTGATTTCTTAAAACAATTAGATTTTGATCAATTAGAAGAAGTTATAATTCCAAAATTTATTTTTGAATTACATAATCATCAAAATTCTTTAAAAAAATTATTTATTGATACAAAGCCTTTTGATCATTTACTTTGTGATCCACAAATAAATTTTGAAAATGAATTGAATCCTAGTGATTTATCTTTAATTGATATTTCATGTTTTTCTATGCTTGAGATTATTGGTCTTAAGAATCAACATTTCAGAATTCAAAGACATGATAAGAGAATTGAATTATTCCCAATATTCAAACCATTTCCAAAATCTACTAGGATATTTATTTAGTTTGAATTCTTGTTTAATGCATTTAATATATGACTTAATGTTCACTTTCCTACTCTCAAATTTGGAGTTATTCTATATGTGTATAATATGCTTACAACGATGTGATATTGAAATATATATCAAATAACTATCAAGGCACAATAATAATGCTATTTCTTTCTTTAAATCAATATAATTTCAATACAAGTTACCATTTTCACGAAATTCCATCATAACTCTATCAAAAAAAAAAACCTCCGCGACGGGGAATTGAACCCCGGTCTACCACGCGACAAGCGGTAATTCTAGCCACTAAACTATCACGGATTTTTATATGTGGTTTATACATGAAAATCAACATATTTAGTTTGTTCTTTGTATGGGTTATGATTTCAATTATTATATTCAATTAATAGATGAGCTTTTTGTACAAGTATGTACTATTATTGCTTGAATACGTATGAGCCGAACTTGATTAGGTTGATTTATAATTTTATCTGCAATTGGATCGGATAGAATAATCGATAAATGTGCATATAGCAAATTCGTAGTGATAACCAAAATAATTAAAATTAGCCGATACTTCAACTTTTCATGCATTTTTGCCGTGCTTTTATGCACTTTTTCCCATGCCACCGCTCATGACTAAGAAATTTTGTTCTGGTTACCAATCTATTTAATCGTTTGCATATAAATTAAGAAATTTAATGTAATTTGTGGAATCCAACGGCAAAGCCTCTTCGTCAAAAGTATCATTCTAGAATGATTTCTATTCGCTTAAATCTTTGCAATTGAGTTTTTAATATTTTTTTAAACAATTATTATTAGTTTTATTTACTCATTAAAGAATTATATATACTGTAAAAATCACATTTCTCTAATTAAATTTATTACTCGAAACCTTAAAAAGTCGAAAAAAAACCAAAAAAAACCAAAAAAAAACGAAAACAAAATACAACTATACAATAATATACCATAAACACATATAATTACTAAAATAATCTTAAGTAGTGGAAATTCGTCTAATACATCGAATTTCTTGCCGCGTCTTCTAAACCTGTCTCATCTCTTATCAAGATCAAAAGTTCGCGAAAAGTAAACACAATATCACCAGAAGACACCAATGATAGACGAGTCGATGGAAGACTTGGGCTCCATTGATCATAAGTTATTAGCGGTAATCAACCTGAGGATAAAAAAGCAACCTGTGCTCTCCAGTTCTTCCCGCCATAATATATCTTCCACAGATTTTAAAGAAATCCGAACACTATCAGATAAATTCATAGACACATGCCTTCAACACAGAGACATTAAATCCTATAAACAAATAAATGAGGTTTCCAAGAACGCCTTCACATGTTTATATTTCCATCTGTCACATCGAAATGATCTTAAGGTTGTTTTGAGAAGACATCAAGCATTTATCTTGAAATTATTTTCTATAAAACAATTTGAAGGTTGTTTAAACCATTTGAAATTGATCCAATCAGTAATCTTATATCTTATAGGCATCGAAAGTTTGAAATTAGATACCGGGGATGACAATCAAGACGTTTTAAAGCTTCTAGGAGGAATACCTTTGGTGGAAAACCATGATTCAATGAGAAATTTTGTTATAGCATTCCATTTCCTTTCCATGCAATGTTTACTTCAACTAATTCTAATGAACCTACCAACTATAAATAAAAATATGCATAGTTTTTATAATCTAGAGTTGATAAAAACCCTTCCTCGTTTCTTCCTTTCTTCAAGTAATTTCATAAAATGGCAACAAGAATCACCTCAAATAAATCAAAAGAATTTATCCAATATAAATAAAATGCTTTCAGGATTTTTAAAAATAGTTGAAAGACTTCAGGTTAAACATGATTTAACAACGATAAAAGATCAATTATTATTGAAATCGGTAGAATTCCTGTATTTAGCCACCCAATCAATCACAAGCTTGAATAATATATCATTTAATCCAGATTTAAATCCTTTCCTTGAGGACTTCAAACAAACTATTCCTCCGACTATATTAAATAAAGCTTTTGAAAATATCAATACTGCATCAAATCAAGAATTATCTGAAGCCTCCATCAATACAATTTCTACACCCATAACTAAAAACATGATCATGTCAGCATTCAATAATACTAAGATCTTAGAAACATATCTTTTAAGTGATAAATGTCCAAATGATCTTTTTAATGACGATGAGTTCCTTTCAAATTGTAAAAAAATAATTAGTAACTCAAAACAATTTTCTTTCACTCTTCTACGCTATGTACAAACGAATTTTGAAACCGTTAAAATCCTCAATAAATCACATTTTGATCTTCTAGATACAATAACTTTACAATGCAAACAAGTGGATGATTTATCCTCTAGAATAATACAAAAGTTATATTTTATTCTATCGAGATTTAAACAATACAAACGTATAAGAAACTTATCCAGTATTTTATTTAATAGTAGGAACCCCGATTATTATTCGGATGCAATGAGATATGATTTATTTATATATAAGTATGATAAGTCAATCGATACTTTTGAAACCTTATTAATGAAGATGGAAAAATTATGCGATACTAATCATAATCAATCATCAATAATTTTTAAATTTATTGAACTATCAGAAGATAATATAGATTTATCTTTCAGAAAGAAAGGTACAAAATTGGGAATCCACCTTGCCAAGTACTGGAATTCTAATATGACAAATAAATTAGAATCTTTTACAGATGAAATCAAAACTGTAGTTTACATTATGATAATAGAAGGTGCAGAAAAGGATAATCTAGTTGTTAATAATGTATTGAAAGAAATAACGTTCAATGATGAATTATATGGCTTGATAAGCAAATATCATTACTTTAAGTCTGGTGGTGATGAGATAGATCATATACCACTTACTAGTAATCCTATTTATAGCCTTTTCGAAGCTGGAATACTTTTATGCAAGACAATTAATATTGAATGGAATAAAGAAGATATATCGATAGCAATTTCACAATTTGAGTTTTATTTAGCAAATTGTGAAGACGCTCACGTATATGAAGCGGATATAATGCAGTTATTTATTTATAATCTCAAATTCAATGAATTGTATAAGGAATTGAGACAATTGGCACTCATATATCAACAATATAGAACCAATGATAAACGATTAACATTTCATGTACTTGTTGAAAGTGCATATGCTTGCTTGTCTAGTGATGAACTTTTAGAAGAAGCTAGCAAAAACTTGGAAGATTCAGGAAAAATATTAAGAGAATTATTTAATAAAGATAATGATGCTATATTATCAAGAGATTTAATGAATTGGAAACTAGTTCAATTAGAATATTTCATAAAATTGAATGATTTTAATAAAGCTTCAGAAAAGTTCAAAGCAACTTTAAAATTTGCTAAATCTAAACCTGAATTTGATTTGAAGAGCCAAGATCAAATAAGTCTTGTTAATAAACTTTATAATTTAACTGCAATTGCTAAATTCCATGCAATAACAAATGAAATAAATTTCAAGGATTGTAAATATGAAGAAGCTTATCATCATTCCAAAATGGGATTGAAGTTAGTTTGTTCTATCATTAAAAAAGTCTCAAAAGAGTTTGATAGTTACGACAAAATGATCTTACATTGGGAAACAACAAAATTGATGGTAGATTTGTATTGTAAGATTATAAAATCACAATATTATTTGGGTATTTCAAGGGATTTAACCCATCATTTGACTGAACTTAAAAAGACAAATGATTCAAATATATTCCCTTTAGTGAATACCAGGCTTCATTACTTTTTATTCCAAAACTTCCTTTTAATTGATAATCAATCTGAGGCATTTGTGGAATTAGGAAAAGCAAATGCAATATCTGATATGTTATACTCTGACATTTCCAGTCCACAAACAATACTTAATAATCTATTAGCGGCATCTTACGACAAAAATACAGAGAAGGTCGTCGAACTACTTGCCCTTATAGACTCCCAAGGCATCGATAGTGAAGAAACTTTCTATTATTGTAAAAGGTTTTTTGATTTTCAATTTCCGTCTTCCACATCTGCTTTAAGTGATCTAAATAATTTGAAATCACGTATGAATTCATTCATGGTAAAACTAACATCCGTGCCGTCATTGTCAGATTTTAGAAACTCAACTTTAATTATTCCTAACATGAAAGCACATTATCTGAATCCTTATTTAGAAAAAGATAAAATTATTGAATTAAAGAATGATACTTACAAATTCCTTAATGACCATATTCAAAATGGTATATATGACTTACCTGTTCATATTCTCAAAGATGCAATCCATTTTCTTGTATTCATTAGTACCACTATAGGGGCATTATTTCTGATTGATCAAGAAGAAATCGAATACCTTGTTTTTCTAATTGATTTTATAAAAGATTTACCATTTCAGAATGAACAAAAACTAAAACAATTGTCCTTTGCTTCTATATTTCCTTATAGTGCCGAAGATCTTAGTACGCCACTGAATATTCCATTGTCATTAGAAGACCAAGCCAATCAGTTTAGACTGAAATTAAATTCACTTAATAAAGAATCATGGACTTTTATTAGTCAAGATATTTGTGACTTTACTGATGATCTTCTAATTACAATTTCTAAAAGTAATACCCCTTCTCAGATACTAAGAATTCCTTTGGAAGATAATTTAAAGATTTTTGATGTCACTGAAACGTTAAAAAAGATCATTACAAAGAGTGACGAATCAATAAAACCAAGAATAACATCAATGATTAAGACTAAAGAAGAAAGAAAAAATTGGTGGAAACTTCGATTTTCTCTTGATTTGGAAATCCAGCAATTATTAGAAACTATTGAAAATAAATGGATCGGTGGGTTTAAAGGAATATTTAATGATTCAGTAATATCTCAAGATTCTTTTGAAAGATTTCATCAAATTATTACAACTCACATTGGATCAGAGAAGTCTTCAAATAAAAAGATTTCAGATCAAGTTCTTGAAATAATTATGAAATATGAAATCGAAGAAGATTTAGGTTTAAGGAAAGCACTTGATGATATTATTTATTTTATTGTTGATGCATTAATGTTTCATGGGGTTGAGAATGCTTATGATGAAATCGATGTAGAAAAGTTCCATAATGATTTAGTTGAATTTTTTAATGATATCGAGAAAAAGGAAATATCTGACAGCCATATATTTTTGATCCCTGGTTCAAAATGTGCAAGTATTCCTTGGGAAGGATTACATAGTTTAAGAGACAAATCTGTTACTAGGATGCCAACCTTATCGATGCTTATTCAAAAAATTGAAGAAAGAAATTCACTTATAATCAACCAAGTTGAGTATTTGAATAACTTGTTTTTAATTAATCCAGAAGGTGATTTAAAGAAATCAGAACAAACATTTAAACCAATGTTTACATCACTGACTTGGGAGGGATTGTCTGGAACACCACCACCAAATACTGATGATTTTTTTGAAAAAATGACTACAAAAGATATTTTTGTATACATAGGACATGGTGGATGTGAACCATACATAAAAACATCATCATTATTGAGTTATCGTGGTGGTTTACCTTCAGCATTCTTAATAGGATGTTCCTCAGGATCTTTACAACAAGAAGGAATTTTAGAAAGTAATGGGAATATCTATACATGGGTTCTTGGATCTCCGATGATTGTAGCAAATCTTTGGGATGTTACCGACAAAGATATCGATAAATTTAGTGTTACAATGTTTGAGAATTTTTCACTATTTGAAGGAGGTGGTAGATCAATTAGTATCAGTGTCAGAGAAGGAAGAAAGTCATGTAATTTAAGATACTTGAATGGTTACGCACCAATTGTTTATGGATTACCGTTATATATAAAGTAAATCGAAGATTAATAATCATCCGAGTCATTTATTAATCATCTTATATAAATACACTATAAACCATCCGTATTGTTTCGTCCGTTATTTTGATCTCTCATTTCGTTAAATTCCATTGCGTTATTTGTCGTTATGCCATTGTTAATTTGATTATCTGCAGTTATAGGTTGCGGCAATATATCAACATCAACATCACCATCACCATTATTATCAGTTAAATCATTACCCATAGGGTTTGAAGTTGAATTTGAATTTGAATTTGAATTTGTATTTGAATTTGAACTTGGAATACACCAATTTCTATGACATGGCCATGCTCTCATTTGACATTCTCTTGAACAATATTTAGTTCTTTTACATTTTCTGCATTTCAGAAATTCTCTGGGATAAGTTTCCCATTTACCACAATCTAAATTACCACATTGCCTTACACCACCACGATATTCATTTCTTCTACAAGAATTTCTCATTATAACTCCAGACCAATAATACATATCAGTACCAGAAAGAAAAGTAAATTTTTCAACCATTGGGAATAAATTTACCTTTTTATATTCAATTAATGAATCATCATAATCAGGATCTTGTCTTGAATCAAAGTTTTGAACATCACCTTGAGCATCAATATTAAAATTATCATAAGTATCATAATCCCATTTATGATTTAAATACAGTTTTTGTTCCAATCTTTTCTTAGTAATTGAAATACTTAATTTTTTACAATCTTTTTCAATATAATTATTAATTTTTTCATTTAAATTGTAAAGTGCAACATCTCTATCCAAATCATCTAAAATCGATTCACAATCAATTATTGATTCATATAATTGGGAAACATTGTTTGATGAATGATTACCAAAGAAATCTTCATCAGATCCTGAATCTGAAACAGAACCTGATTCTGGATCTGAACCTCTGATTTCATTATTATCATCATCAACTGTATCATTAATTCTTAAAGTATCTTCAGGAGCTGGATCAGTTTCAACATTTAATTCTAATTTATCTTGATCTAATATAAAGTTATCTTCTTGTAATGAATTTATACCATTTAACATTGTTGGTGAATTTGTTGCTGATGGAGAAAAATCCATTTTATTTTCATTATTGGTAGTATCATTAACATTATTATCATGATCGTTATTATTGTTATTATTAAGGCTATCAGTTTGATTATGATTATGGTTAATGTTATCACCGTTATTATTTCTAGTAGCATAATTAGTACAATGATTTAATTTTGATTTTCTAGATTTAGGTTTAATAGTTGGTCTTTGTTTAATTGATAAACTTTTCTTTAATCTATTTTTAATTTGTTTTTCGATATAAAGTTTTAATTGTTTATCTCTTACACTCATATCAACGACAAGATGAGTGTTTTGTAAAATATCTTTTAAATAAGGATATTTTGAAATATATGCTAATAATTGTAAAGACCATACTATGTCATCATCTCTTGGAATAACTACACCTGTTTCGGTGAAGTTTCTAGGAGCAATTTTTGAATTACACAAATTATTGATGTTAAATTTTTCATCTTGTAAATATAAGTTTGAAAGAAATTGTAAATTATTATCCATATCATAATCTTCAATATTTGAAAATCTAGTATCTAATAAATCACCTTCTTTTTCTTCTCTTAATTTTTTCAAGATTAACAATATTATATATCTTCTTTTAATATCAAATAAATTATCATTTTGTGAACCATTTCTAATTAATTTAAATAATTGTTGAACCGATAAATTTTCAAAATCCTCATTGGTTAAACTATTAGTATGAAGTCCATTAAAAAATGGCGTTGATTGTGTGCTTGTTGTATTTATTGATGATGCAGCCATGGCAGCAGCAGTGGTTGAAGCATTTATGGGGAAACTGTTTTGAAAAGCTTCAAATTGAGTTAAAAAATTTAAATTTTCTCGAACATTATCAGTATTTTCATCATTATCTTCAGTGTTAAAACTTCTATTAGCTTGTAAAAAAGCCCTTTCGTGTAAAGTTAAATAATTATCAAGAATAGTAGCAATAATAGGCAAAATACCCGCTTTAACAACTCTTTGTCTAATGGTTTCAGTACCTCTGGTACCAATTAAAACCAAACATTGAAAGGCTAAAGTCCATTTCCACGCAGTTAATACCTTATTCTCATTACTAAAACTGTTTTCATTATTGAAACTCAGATTATGACATTCATGTAATATCTCGATTAATCTTTCTATCCCACCATCTATTGATAAGGTTTCACGAACTTTTGCCAGGGAACTTACTAAGTAAGTTAAATGGTTTAAGGAGTTGACTAAGGGCTTATCACTAGTCACATCCAAAGCCCTTCGGTCATAAAGACTGGTTGTTATGGTGACGGCTGCCCTATTATTGGAGACCGACTTGTAGTTGGAATCACGCATAAACTAGTGTAAGTTTGTGATGGATTAGTTATTAGGTGCGAATTGTGTTAGGATTCCCCTTTGCCGCATTAAAAATTTCTCTTGGTTAGCGCACGCAAATCTGACAAATTGTATTAAACATGATTAGATCTTATCAGAAGTCAAAACGATATAAGGTTATAAGCTTATGTTTGAAAGTAGAGGCGGGATTTTTGGAGCAGCGTGGGTATGGAGTTCAGGTTAGTAGTTTTATCCAATGGTTTAATAAAGGTCATGATATAGTTGTGGGGGCCCTAGAATGGAGTGGCCCTGGCATGGCTGCGACGGTAGTTCATCTTTGAGTCAGCTTGTGTGGACCGCACCCGTACACCAAGATTAGCTTAAATAATAATTATTTTATTTGCTTTTCACGTATCTACCTGGCGCTTAAATCCGATCTTGCTATACGGTGTGGGTGTAACGTGGGGGATCGGAATTGTTCACACAATACCGTTCACAATGTAGGGACATATAACTGGCGTCCCCACCATTAGAGCCCCCTCACCCCACTATAAAAAGTAAAAGCCCCACTACACCCGCAGATGTTGACAGCCAGTTACTATTTAAAGAGCCAGATACTACTTAAAGAACCAGTTTTTTTTATCAATAAGGCTTAGAATTGTAATTTTTAATCACCTGAGCCTTTACAATTCGGGTATACCTTCTAATTAATTTCATAATAAAATCCTCTTAACCCCAGAAATTTTATCTTTATTGTTCAATAATTCTTGTCGGGCGCCATTACGAAGGCTACATTCACCCGCTATCTTTTACCCCATACTATCTTTTTTCTTGTTCCTGCGTAGTATATAAAAGGCCCAACAGTTCCCCAAGGTGAATAACTGAAGGTTTTTTGAAGATGGAACAAGATAAAGATCAAATCTATGAAGAGGCCCAAAAGGAAATCTTTAATGAAAAACCTGATATTAGTTTGGCTTCAATTAAACGTTATTTGGCTACAAGAGTAACCACTTTATTTGATATTCCATTTACTAAGACAGATGCTACTTTTTTACAAGTTATGAACCCACTTCCTGGTTTAAAATCTCCAAATAGTACTCAATATGCTTTCTACTTTCTTGGTTGGTTTGGATGGGTTGTTGATGCTCTTGATTTATTCATTGGTTCAGTAGCCGCTCCTCAAATTGCTGAAACTCTTAATGTTTCGATTTCTCAAGTATCTTGGGGGATTACTTTGGTGTTGATGTTCAGATCTTTGGGTGCTGCTGTTTTTGGTGCTTTATCTGATTATTATGGTAGAAAATGGCCTTATATTATAATTTGTGCAGCGTTTGTAGCCATTGAAATCGGGTCCGGATTTGTTCAGACTTACGCTCAATTTTTAGGTGTCAGAGCTTTATTTGGTATATTTATGGGGGCTTTCTATCCTGTTTGTTCGACAACTTCATTAGAAAACTTACCTTTAGAATCTAGATCTATTTTATCCGGTTTTTTTTTACCCGGTTATAATGTGGGTTATTTATTTGCAGTTGTATTTTATAGAGCTTTTCAATTTTCTTATAAAGGTGATGAAGGTTGGAGAGCATTATTTTGGTTTTCTGCTGGGTTACCAGTTCTTTTGATTATTTGGAGACTTTTCTACCCTGAATCAGAAGCTTTTGTTAGATTACAACAAAAGAAAAAATTAATTACTGAACACACTGAACAAGAAAATGTTGGATGGTTTGCTAAAAGATTTGATAAAAGTATTTTAACTACTATTAAAACCGAATGGGTTCTTTTCATTTATCTTATTTTATTAATGTCAGGATTTAATTTTATGTCTCATGGTTCTCAAGATTTATATTCTACATTATTAGAAAAACAAAGAGGTGTTAATCCTGATACTAAAACAGTTATTTTAGTGGTGGTTAACTTGGGTGCTGTTTGTGGTGGTCTTTTCTTTGGTCAATTGACTGAAGTTTTAGGAAGAAGATTAACTATTATCGTTTGTTGTTTGTTCTCTGGTTGCTTCCTTTATCCATCATTTTTTGATAGTCATGTTCCAACAATTATTGGAGGATACTTCTTTTTGAATTTTGGAGTAATGGGAGCTTGGGGGGTTGCACCACTTCACTTATTAGAATTGGTCAATGCTACCCATAGAGCTTTCCTTTCTGGTGTGGTTTATCAATTAGGTAATTTAACCTCTTCTGCTTCTATCACAATTGAAGCTCAACTTGGAACTCAATTTCCTATTACTTTGAAGAATGGATTACCAGGTTATGATTATGGTAAGGTTATGGCCATCTTCTGTGGTGCTGTTTTTGCTTATATGATTGTAATTGTCTTTTTTGGACCTGAAAGATTCCATAGAGATTTAATGGTTCATAATGATTCTGAATCTTTAACAAGAGTTATTTCTGATGTTTCAAATTCAGACTCTATTAACAGTAAAGAGAAAGTAGGTGTAGAACACAAGGCTTAATGTAGATCATTATGCTTGTAATAAATATATTTATTTCCAAATCTATTTTCTATTACTCTAATTAGATTCTATAATATTTCTTCTCTCATTAAATCATTGCTTCCACTTTAGCAACAAATTTAATTGATTGTTCCATAAACATTAATGTTAAAATAGAATGGGGGCCAATTCTAAAAAATTGAGCCCAAAATCCTTTATAAAATGCAGTTGGACCTTCAGTTTGCATGGTTTTAATTATACAATCAATAGGACCTTTGTAAAGATCACCTTTTTGATTATAAACTCTAGTTAAAATAACATCCCAAGGGTTCATTACAATGGCAACAACACTTCCAGCTATGGAACTTGAAAGGAAATGAGTTAAAATGGAATTTGGTTCTGAAATTTTATTATCAACAATTAAATTTTTTGCATAGTAATAAGATGGTAATTGTACGGATGAACCAGCACCTGTTCTTAAAATCGCTGCATCTACACCTCTAAATAACCCTTTAATTCCTTCAGCTTTATAAATCTGACTTAATCCATCCCATGGACTTTTATAAAAAGTTTGTTGACCAATAGTTTGAGCTTCCTTTCCAGCACTATAAGATTGCATTCTAGTTTTAACTAAAAATAATGGATTAGCAACAATTGCTCCAGCAACACCAGAAACAAATCCTGATAACACATTTATAGTCATATTTTGAGGAATAATACCTTTTTCAAATGATTCTGGATCAAAGATTTCGGTGAAAATTCTTCTGGATGGTTCATAAAATCCAAATCTACAACCATTTAAACCAATTTGATATAAATAACCAGAGACCAATCCTTTTTGTAAACCTTTAATCCCTTCATGTTTGTAAATAACTCCGAAAGCTTGAAATGGATTTTTATAAAGTTTTGGGACATTTTTATCAGCTTTGGTAAGTTCACCTTGAAGTTGCATTCTAGTTTTAATTAACTCGATCGGATTGGTGAAAGTAACAGCACCACATGCTGCCAATGCACCAGCTATAAACCCACCGGTAGTAGAGACTTTTGGAGGTTCAGTTGACATTAACAAAAAAAAAGCTGTGAAATTTTATCTAATGCCTGAACCGGATCTAAACCCAACGGTAATCGGCGCGACATTTTACATCGTTGTTGCCGATAGGTGCCATAGTTAAGGGCCCAATGTCGCAGTGCAATATTACCTCACCAAAATGCGACATTTATTACTCGATGGACATCTACATCATCTCTAAATCTCGCGATTAATCATGCTTAGAGCTTTGAAGTTAAAGAGCCATGATGGGTTCAGAAAGCTGTATAGTACAGCATTTGACCAAGCAAAAGTATTAAGCAAATATCCTATTGGTTTAAATTACCATGGATTCATTATAGAACAAGTACAACCAATTCCAGAATTTTCATTAGCAGCTATTAGATTAAGACACGATAAAACTGGCAGTCAACATTTACATTTAGATGCTCCTCATGATAAAAATAATGTCTTCCTGGTTTCATTTAAAACAAATCCTCCGGATGAAACTGGAGTGCCACATATTTTAGAACATACTACATTATGTGGATCATATAAGTATCCAGTTAGAGACCCATTTTTCAAGATGCTTAATAGATCTTTAAGTAATTTTATGAATGCAATGACAGGTCATGATTATACGTATTTCCCATTTGCAACAACAAATGCAAAAGACTTTGAAAATTTAATGGACGTTTATTTATCATCAGTATTTGAACCTTTATTAACATATGAAGATTTTACTCAAGAAGGTTGGAGATTAGAACAAGAAGATTTACAAGATAAGTCGAGTCCTATTACTTTCAAAGGGGTTGTATATAATGAAATGAAGGGTCAATATTCCAATTCTGCTTATTATTTTTGGATTAAGTTTCAAGAAGCAATCTATAAATCATTAAATAATTCTGGTGGTGATCCAAAGAAAATCACAGATCTTCAATACGAAGATTTGATCGATTTTCATAGTTCATGTTATCATCCATCCAACGCTAAAACCTTTACGTATGGGGATTTACCATTGGTGAACCATTTAAAAAGATTGAATGAAAGCTATGGCCGCTTTGGTGCTAGATCTTCGAAAAATATTATCAAAAAACCAATATTTGATGAAAAATCTGATAGCTTGTTTAAGTCCGTCACGGATGGTCCCATCGATGTTATGCATGGTAAACCTATTGAAGAACAATATAAATCATCTGTAACCTGGTATTTAGGAAACCCATTAGAGGAATCTTCACAATACGAAATATTCAAATGGAAGATTCTTAGTTCATTGTTATGTGATGGTCATAGTGCTCCATTTTACCAAGAGTTAATTGAAAAAGAATATGGTGATGATTTTTCAGTTAATAGTGGATTAGATTCAACTACTTCTTTATTAACATTTACAATTGGTTTAAACAACTTATCCAAAGAAAAATCAGATAACTTACAATTAAAAGTTAAAGAGATTCTTGAAACCATTGTTTTACCAAAATTTCAAAGTAATTCTAATTCTTATAAAGAAAGAGTGGAAGCAATTCTTCATCAAATTGAATTGAATTTCAAGAAACATAAACCTGACTTTGGTCTTGGATTATTAAACTCTGTTGTATCCACCTGGATTAATGATTTAGATCCTATTAAAACTTTACAAGTTGAAAGTATTTTGCAACAATTCAAACAAGATTTTTCCAACAAAGGATTAAATTTATTTGAAGAAATGATTTCAAAAACTTTATTAAATGATTCAACAAAGAAATTTTTATTTACAATGGAACCAAAAGAATCATTTACTGATGATTTAGTAATTGAAGAAAATGAAAGATTAGCTGAAAAAACCAAAAACTTAACTGAAGAAGATAAAGATATTATCTTTGAAAGGTCTAAGAAACTTTTAAATAAACAACAGGAACAAGAAGATGTTTCGGTTTTACCTACTTTAAAGTTATCTGATATTCCAAGAATTGGAGAATTTTATGATTTAGAATATTCAAGTTTTCAAAATACTAAATTACAAAAACGTATTGTAGATACTAATGGGTTAGTTTATGCAGTTGCATCAAAGGATTTTTCATTTATTCCAACTGAATATTACCCATTCATTCCATTATTTATTTCATGTCTTACTAATTTAGCTGGTACCACTGAAACTTCTATTGTTGATTTAGAAACCAAAATTCAAAAATTAACCGGTGGGATTTCATTTTCATTGAATAACAGAACCAACCCATATGATATCTCTGATGTAGGGTTAAAATTTGTCGCTAGCGGAATGGCTTTATCTCAAAACTCTAATCATATTTATGATCTTTGGCATGAAATTATTACCAAGACCAAATTTAATAACGAACCTGAAGTTATTGATAAACTTTATACTCTTATTAAGAATTTAGGTCAAAATCAAATGAATAATATTGCCGAAAGAGGTCATTCTTATTCAAGCTTTTATTCAGGATCTCAATTAACACCATCTAAAAATATTCGTAATATAACTTCAGGTATGGGCCAAGTTGAATTTATCATGAAATTAAATAAAGATTTAGAGACTCATGGTAAACAATATTTAGAAACTGAAATTTTACCAATATTAAAAGATTTACAAATCAAATTAATTGAAGGATTTACTGAAGGAATCGAAAATAATGGATTTGAATATAGATTAGTTGGAGATGCTGCTTCAATTAAAGAAAACGAGAAACTTATTGATAAATTTAATAATTTGATGGTTCCTCAAAAAGGTCAATCTAATAAGCTTATTGATTTCAAAGATGCCTTTAATTCTAATCCAATCACAAGCAGCAAAACATTAATTAATCTTCCATTTCAAATTGGATATTCATCAGTTGGTAGACTTGGTGCTGCATATGCAACAAAAGATGGAGCAGCTTTACAAGTTCTTTCCCAACTTTTATCATTTAAACATTTACATTCAGTAATTAGAGAAGCCAATGGTGCTTATGGAGGAGGTATGAATTATGATGGATTAGGAGGTACTATTAATTTTTACTCTTACAGAGATCCAAATGCTTTAAAATCTGTTGAATCTTTTAAACAATCCTATGCAATTGCATTAGAAAAATTAAATAATTGGGATTCACAAGATTTACAAGAAGCCAAATTAGCCATTTTTCAAAGTGTTGATGCCCCATCAAATATTGCATCTCAAGGATACTCAGAATTTATGGAAGGCATCACCTATGAAATGAGACAAGAAAGAAGAGAAAGATTCTTGGATATCACCAATGAAGATTTAAGAAACGTAGTTGAAAAATATTTAATTAAAGGACCAAAAGAAGCTATCACAGTTATTGGAGATAATTCCAAATTATCTGTAGATAAAGATTGGAATATTAAAACATATAATTAAGCACTTTGTATATAGAGAATTAACATAGAAATTCATAAAAAGTCGTCTATTCGTTTTATATATGTACAGGATCGATTAAACATGTCTTCTCATATAATCTTTAGGAACTACATCAGCAATTCTTCTCTTTCTACTTTCAGTGAAAAGACAATGTCTTTTAGCCACCGGATCATAAAGGATCAAATTTAATTTTCTGGTATGTCTTGGAATATTAAACCATTTTTCGTATCCAGTTTTAGCAGCTGAAACGAGCTTAACCATGGTATGTGTACTCTTTGGCTTAGCCATTATGACAATTTTTGGTACTAAGATAAAATTTTCACTCGATTTTCCGGTAGTTTCGCGACCATTTCCTACCAGTTGTCGACTGCCTATTCCGGAAGGCGCGCCTTGATCCCCGTCGCAAGTCTAAAACTCGAGTCTAAGAATAGGTCAACGCGCACTGAAAAATTTGGACACGCAGATCAGCACTTTTTTCAACATAAATATGAAGACCTTCAATTTCATATGTATTGTTTCGATGATTTTATCCGTTGTTAACGGGTTAAACCTCGACATTTTAGCAAAAGCCAACCCAGAACCCGTCTGTATCAGAGATTTTGTTTCAGAAAATCAATTGGTTGTCATTAATATTAAAACCAATGGTAGAATAGGTGACGGCCAGCAATTAGACGTGGTTGTAGTCGATTCTTTAGGTAATGAACACCGTAGAAAGAAGGACATCGGTAACACTGCCACATTAACCTTCACCAGTCCTCATAGTGTAGCCTTTGATGTTTGTTTCACCAACCATTTACAATCCAAAGCAAGATACTCTCATTTATCAAGAGAAGTTGAATTGGATATAGAAAGTGGAGCTGCAGCAAGAGATTGGAATGCAGTTCAAGCCGCTGAAAAATTAAAGCCAAATGAAGTTGAATTACGTAGAATTGAAGAAATGACTTTGGAAATTGTTCAAGATTTGCAATATTTAAAGAGAAGAGAAGAAAGAATGAGAGATACTAATGAATCAACCAACTCTAGAGTTAAATACTTCTCTATAATAATTATTTCATCTTTGATTGGTTTAGGAGTATGGCAAATCCAATATCTTAGACATTACTTCAAAGTCAAGCATATTATTTAGGTATTATGTTTAAAAATACATATATTTACAGTATTAAACTTTGACAACGAATTCGGGGAATGTGCCTTCAATTTGTTGATCAATGGTGTCAATTTTCTTTTTTATTAGATACGATTCTCTCAAGATTTGGGACCCTATAGTTACCTCTTCTACGATTTCTACTGATTCTGGGGTTCCACCAACCTCAAAACTGGAGTCTTCTATTTCTTCGGTAGTTCTTTGATTGTTCATATATTTATTCCATTGCAATAGCAACAGAGTTGCTGATTGGATCAAGAATCTTAGAATTTCCCATGTTTTAGTGGTGTTGGACTTTAATACTACGATTTCATAATCAGAATCTGAGCTTGTGTCTGGGCTACTTTCTTCGAAACTTTCATAGATACTTTCACTATTTAGTAAGACGAAAAACCTTGAAACAACCTCATCGTAATCTTCTTGAGTATTACAAGCATGCGCCATTTCAAGTAAGTTATATGTAACATGATTAAAAGTTTTTGAATTGGTAAGTTGATCAATGATTAAAAAAATTAATATAATACAAAATTGAATTTGGGATCTTTCAAAGTTTTTAACAGCGTTTTGTACGGAATAATTTACAAATCTATTTATCACTTCAAATGGACATTGACTTAATTTTAGACTCAAACATCTTAATAAGTTACAAAAATCCAAGTGTGAATCTAATACATAATCTACATCCATTGGATCATAATCCTTGGGTAAATGTATAAATGAATTAGAAGAGAATAAAAGTGAAAGTCTATATAGCAGATAAACCCATTTATACCGAATTTCTACTGAATCTATTATAGAAGTTAAATTCAGTTTAGTCTGTGGTTTATAAAGAATACTGCTTTCTCGATTATAAAGATGTAAAGGCTTCGAAGTTTCCGATTCATTTACACTATGGAAAATCGATTTAATGGCACGGTCATACCAATTTACACTTTTATTTGATGTTTGCAGTAGGAATCGTCCTAAAATACACCGATCTTCCTGCAAAACTTTATTATAAAGTTTTGATTTTGTTTTCAATTTATAGAAATGTTCAAAAAATGATTGGGTATCGATATCATCAACCTGTCTAATCTGTTCGGTATAAGAGTTTAAATCTATTTCAATAGCATTTTGCATCCACTGGAAAAAGAGTTTGTAGGTATTATACAACATATCATAAATATCGCCATTTACAGTCACACCACTTGCAACCTTACACGAGTGTTTGCAACAGTAAAAACACCATTCCATCAAACACCATATATTATAATTCTTGTTTTTCAAAGGGTTTAGTTTAAATGTCACCAATTCTTCACCAAACATTTTGAATTGCTTATCTTTAGGATCTGGAGTACCTGAACGAGATGTTGGAAACGATGCTAATTTGGTCAAATTGTCTAAAGATTGCTGCCATTGATTATCTTCATAATCTTCGGAAACTCTTATTCTTTTGTTAGGAATATATCGTTCTAATTCATCTTCAAGAGTCTTGGAGGGAGCAAAAGAGGTCTCTTTTTCAATTTTGGTCTTTTCTAATTTGGGCGACGTCAAAGGAGAATTAGGATCCCATTTCCATTGTGACGATAACTTGGATACTTTATAAGACGGCAGTGGTGTCATTTCTTTAAGGAGGTCTTGTAGTGGGAGATCTAAGGCTCTGGAATCAAATTTGTCAAGATATTTTTCAAGGACTCTCATGGCTCTATTGCTTAAGGAAACTAGATTACTGTAATCAATTTGTCTTTCTTTTGAATTGGAATCAAGGAAATTGGAATTAGAAGGGTCTGTATAATTTATATTGGGGATTCTTGTAGCGATGGTCATTAAAATACATAAAAGGTCTTTAGATAAATTAGGGGATTTGAAGGTTAAGTCTACCAACAAATTCAACTGTCGTATGTTGGAAAGATCATAGTCTTCGTATAGTCCTAGATCACGAATCTCTGGTATTAGGAGCTTGAGGACTTCTGATTCAGTGTCTGCATTGATAGTAACCATGCGCAAAGCTGCAGAAATGCGCTGAGATGTTTCAGTAGCTGAAGACTTGAGGGCCACGATTTCAGCCATTGTTTAGGCTTAAGAGAACAAATTGGAAGAGATGGTCAATGTTGTATGAGGGGATATATACTAATTGTTTATGAAGAAAATGTGTATTAGGTATTTAATGTACAAGGTATGGAGCGCCAATTGGCTGCAAAAACGGTGAAAAAACCCTGCAAAATGCTACAAAAGTGTGAAGATACGACAACAGTTATTCTGGTGGAGTTGTGCTGGCGATATATCAGCCCCAATATTATGGACACCAGTCTTACACGGCCGCTCTAATGCCAAAGGGCTACGATAACTCCCCCAATGCCCCCAATATATATGCAAAATCTTTAATCAGAATAAACAACCCCTGCTCCAGTTTAGTCAAATTAAATGTGTGGATACGATCATTATGATCAGTTTGACAGCAACTCAACATATCTATCAAAACCCCATCACTAAGTGAGTTTTTACCATCACCATCTAGATTTAATGCGGTCTTGATATTCTTTAGATGCTTCAACGTCAAGGTTTTTTCCTCCAATTTCCCACCCTTCTTGCCACTTACATCAACAAACAACTTCCAAGCATCAAGAATGATATCAAACCCATCACGGAACTTTAATAGCTTACTAGTATACGCTATTAGTTTATCTAAGTCAATGATATCTATAATACCTTCGTCCGTCGAAGTCTGGGAAATCGTGAGGACAGAAAGCATCTGAAGGACAATTGCCTTTTTGTGTTGAACTGAATCGTGAACTTTACCATTTAGCTGGTAAAAATAGCTAATACATTGAATTATATCTTGAGTGAAACATGGAGGGATCTCTAATTGGTGGAAAAAGGACTCTAATTGATGAAGATAAAAATCATCTGATTCTCCGATTACTTCTGCATATGTTTGAACTATCTCATCTTCATGTTCAGAAGTAATGGTGTCAAAAAGCGAAGTCTTCTGCTTCCTGGCCATCTTGATTAAAGATAGCTTGACTGCGAAATCATAAGCTACGAGGATCGAGCGGCACACGACCGAGATTATTAATCCGGAAACATTTGAAGTCGATACCGTTAAAGTTTAACATGTTAGAAGAACCATCAGTAAAGACAGAGTTGGTCGAAGTTACGGAGAAATTGGATGTGAAATGTAGAGTTTTTTTCAAAAAGGAGAACCAACAACCAAGTGGCAGTTTTAAGTTAAGAGGAATAGGACATTTGATTCATAAATCAATTATTCAAGCTCAAAAGAATGAAAAATCCATCCATGTCTATTCTTCATCTGGAGGAAATGCTGGCCTTGCTGCTGCTCATGCAAGCAAACACTATGGAGTTCCATGTACTGTTGTGTTGCCAGTGATATCAAAGAGGGCTTCAATTGAAGGCTTGGAATCATACGGCGCTGAAGTCATAGTTAAAGGGAAGCATTGGGGTGAAGCTGATACATATTTAAGAGAAACAATTCTTCCAAATGTAGCAGATTCCGTAGAACCAATCTACTGTCATCCTTTCGATGACCCATTGATTTGGGAAGGTCATAGTGAAATCATTAAAGAAGTAGAATCTCAATTGACCGAGAATGATTTAACAAAGGTAAAAGGTGTCATATGTAGTGTTGGTGGAGGTGGGTTATATAACGGGATAGTCCAAGGACTCGAGGAATCACAAACATTGAAATCAGTACCTGTGATTGCCGTTGAAAGCGAAGAAGTGCCTACGTTGGCTAAAGCCGTCGAGGTGGGTAAACCAGTTCACCTTCAAGATTTCCATACTCTTGCTACTTCATTAGGATCACCTTATATTTCAACAAAGTCTCTCGAAAATTACAATTCACATCCTCTGAAAAGTGTCTTAATCAAAGATATAGACACAGCTTTGGGATCTGTTTTTTACTACGAAAACTTTGGCGAATTGGTTGAACCTGCTTGCGGTGCTGGAATTTCAATAGTGTCTCGGAATAAGCATTTTTTGCAGCAATTAGGTTCATTAGAATCCGACGATATTATAATATTAATTGTTTGTGGCGGTACAGGTACGGTTAAAGAAGATATTGAAAAGTTTAAGTCTCTTGGTTAATTCCAAAATATTTATAGAGTATGAATATATGTGAAGTTTTTAGCTGTCAAGTCTTATCATATGAAAATCGCACCCGCACTAAACCAGCATTCTCCAGATTTGTATCCAATATGTCTTCTTGGTTGTGGTACAATGAACCAATAGAACAACAACAACAAGATTCAGAAAGAGAACAACCTAAAGCCAGTCACAAAGGAAGTATGTCTTCAAATTTCACTTCTGGAAGTTGGTTAAGTTGGAGGAAATTACTGGATGCCAATTTAGAAGATCATGATAATGGAATTGCTCCTGACAATGAGCCTGAAGAAGGCGAGGAAGAGGAAGAAAATGACGAAGATGATGAAGAAGTAGAAGATCATGAGAATAGAGATCGAAAGAAATCGACATCTTCTTGGACTTTTTGGCGTGGTAATGATGAGGGCAGCAATGAACAACTGACCCTGTCCAAGGATAGAGAGAATAAGGACAATAATAAAGACCATAAGGTGAAAAGAGCCATGAACACTTCCAACACTATGCTTAAATCCACTCCATCGTTTCCTACACAACAAGACCTTCAAGATAATAATAGCCAAGATGATGCGGTACTATATAAACCTCATGATAATGCCACCCAATTCAATAAAATTAACACCCATAAGAATGAAAACTTGAGAGAGAATGTCATTGTGCCCGACTGGAATACATGTCTTCCCCACCAAAGTTCGATCTTACAAAGTACGGGGATCTCTTCATTATTTGGTAGTAATAGTACTGCTAATCAGAATAATCAATCTAATAAAATAGATGCCACCAGTTGGAGATCTTTTCTTAATCAATTATCTACTAAATTAGGTTTCAGTTCCCAAACATTAACCAGCGTGATGAATGATGAAGAAACCGAAGAATCACCTGAAAATTCGGGTCCTTCGAAGAGTAATGTTGAAAGAGAATTCAATTTATTATATGAAAGAACATATAAGTTATATGGTAGATCTTTATCAAAATTACCAAACAACAAACGTGCATGTTTACCAAGCTATAACAAATATTATACATCTTCTAAAACCGATGAAAATTATATATATGACCAACAAACTCAATTGGAAGAAGATATGAATGATCCTAATACTATCAGTATAACCAATGATCCAATGGGGAACTTATTAATTAATCATAATAGACCAGCTAAACCTAAAAACCCGCTTATACGTCAAGCTGAAATTATCAGTAAAAGAAGTGGTCCATTAACCAAAATTAAGAAAATATTAATTATTGGAGTTCATGGATTCTTCCCAACTAAAATGATTAGACCTTTAATTGGAGCGCCAAAAGGAACTTCTTTAAAATTTGCTAATGAAGCAGAAAAAGCCATTATTAGATATTGTATTGAAAATCAATTGATAGATAAAGAAAATACTCATGATATTAGTATTCAAAAAATTGCTTTGGAAAAAGAAGGGAAAATTTTTGATAGAGTCGAATTTTTCTTAGAAGTTTTGAAGAAATGGGAAGAAGAATTGAATGCAGCAGATTTTATATTTGTTGCATCACATTCACAAGGGTGTGTAGTATCAATTATCTTATTAGCCAAATTAATTAAAATGGGGATTTTAAGGAATGCTATTTCTAAAAGAATTGGGATTCTTGGAATGGCAGGAATTAATAATGGTCCCTTTTATGGAGCTGATAAATCATTTTTTGTTAAAGCTTATTCAACAATTGAACATGATTCCTTAATGGAATTATTTGAATTAACAAAATTCACCAGCCCACAATCGTTAGTCTATAAAGAATCAATCCAGATTATCATTAATTGTAATATCAAACTATGTTTTATTGGATCAATTAATGATCAATTAGTGCCTTTATATTCTGCTTTAGCATCCCATATTTATCATCCAAATATTTATAGAGCGTGTTATATAGATCATGCCTCTCAAACACCATTATTTATTCAAAAATTGGTTTCATTATGTTGTCATTTACAAAATATTGGATATTTTGATAATAATGTTTTAAAAGAATTAAGTACTGCATTAGCAGGTCCATTAACTGGTGGTGGCCATTCTAAACTTTATAATGATGGTAAGGTTTATGATTTAGGAGTTAAATTTGTTTTAGATACTGATGATATAGTAATCCCTGCAACTACAAGCTCAAAAATGAATTATAATTCAAACCAAGAATCTATTCCAACATCCTCTTCATTTGATATGCTTACCAGTGGGATTGGATCATACGGATCATTAACAGATATAAACGCTCATGAGATTGTTAAAATCCCATTAACTAATCAAGTTTATATTAAAGAATTCAATATTAGTAAAATCGGTACTAATCCATACATTTTACCCTGGTGTTTAAGAGGATTTTTATTTAATATTGAAAAAAATTGGCCAAATAATAATAAATTAATTAGTGTTGATAGTGGTAATGATATTGGTAGATCTGGATATGATGAAATTAATGAACTTTATGAAAACTTTGATTCTTGGAAACCTGAAACTAAGATTTTGAAAGAATTGAAATTTAGACTTAACGGGTTAAGAGCTAGTAAATTATGATAGTTTATAGTTTAATAAAAAATAATCGCCATGGACGGAAAAAGACAACAGAGATGCTCATCGGATGTAGGTGAGACAGGTGTCAAATTCTATGCCTCAAACACAAAGGTGATATTTGACAGAAACCCACAAAACATCAACATAAATTAGCCTAATTTTACCCTACTTTAACAATATCATGTACGATTCATAAAAAATTAACCGGAAATTCAAGGAAAAAAAATTTGTAAATCTTAAAATTATACAGGGAAAAAAATGGCCTATGAATTAACCAAATTGAGAAATTCCCACATTGAAAAATTCCACCGCGACCTTAACGTTATGGTCATACTGGATCAAAGCTTCAATACAAGCAAAATGTATATAAAAACCGAGTCAGACAAAGACGCATACCTAACACCCGACTCCAAGGATTCATGTTCAAGTGATAATGAAGAACAAGAATGGGAACCCACGGAAATAAAGTTACTACATTATTTAATTCATTATGACTTATCATTATCTACAATATTGTTAACTCTTCCCGAAGTTCCCATAGACCAAATCATTCTGAAGGTGTATAGTACCGAAGAAGAGATAGAATGGACTCGGGGTGAAGTCATATATCTATCCAAATGTATTTTAAATTCTATAACTGTGGATCCAGAAGAATTACCTTTCAGAAATACGCGTACAGTAAACTCAAAATTAATTGCAATAACAAAATATATCGAATTGATCAAGGATTTGGATTGGTCTATTGATGAAAAATCAAACTTGATCTATCAACTTGAATATGATCTAACAAGCAGTGGGATTTTTGAAGAATTTCCTGATAGATCACTCGATGAACTTAAAGATATTTTATCCGGTTTAGATTGGTCAAGATACGAATTGAAATATTTACAACATGCAAAAGCAGTTAATATTCCATTTGATACAATCCAGGAAGAGCTTCCTTTTAGAAGAAGAAGGGAAATCATCAAACAATTAAAAGTCACCGATCAATTAAAAATTGAAGTTGATAAAGAATTGGTTGAATTTCTTTGTTCAAAAGGTCCAACAAGACAAGTATTTAAACAAGAATTTCCTGGTGTACCAATTAGAAATATAGTTGAAAATGTGACTAGAGCTTTTAGATTCACTGATGATGAAATTGATATTTTAAATAATTGCATTAATGAAAAGAGGTCAATTCCTTATATTCAATCTTTATTACCAATTAGACATTATAGATCAATTGAAACAAAGATTAAACAATTTTCTAATACTTTAAGAAGAACTAAATTTAGAAATGAACTTGATGAACTTGTATATTTAGGTAAATGGTTTTGCGGTGATGAATTTGGTAGGGGTAAAAGAAGAAGAATTTCTTCAAAAGATTTAGCTGATGTTGAAGAAATGACTCAAAAGGCCATTTCAATACCCCATAAACGTGATTTAACCATTGATCAATATAAAATGATGAAGAAAAACCAACAACAAAAGAAGATTGCTGCTGCAATGAAAAAAGAAGAAAGAAGGCAAGCAAGATTGAAAAGGAAATTAGAAAATGCTAATAGACCTAAAAAACCAAGACCAAAATCTTTAATGAAATCTGGTTTAATTGAACAACTTAAAACCGAAGCTGATTATTTCCAGACTGTTACAGGTGATGGAAGATTAGTTAAAGATAATGAAAAAAGAAAACGTCAACAAACTGCATTCTTTGTTCCACAATTCCAAGATAGAGCAATGTTGAAAAGAATTATGCATAAATCGTCTAAACTGAAACGTTCTAAGAAAAGAGCTAGACGAGGTAAAAATATGGAAGAACTTGTCGATGAGGTAGTCGAAGAAAGTGAAGCAGAAACTGAAGAATTAGATTCTGAAGAAGATGAAAATGAGGAAGAAGATGGCGAAGATGAGGAAGAGGAAGAAGAAACAAATAAAGTAAGTCCCTTTGATCCTTATGATATTACAGTTGACCTGGAATTCCCTCTTGGAGATCGTCAACTTTTCGCTCCTGAAGTTTATACTGATAAACCACATTTTAGTCCTTTAAGATTTGAAAAAGAACAAAGTCTTGATGACGATCCTTTAGAAAACTTAGATGCTTTTAATGAAACTGATACTTTAGCAGCAAGAATTATTGTTGATTATTGTAAAGGTTATAAAGATTATCCAAGTACTTTCCCTCCATTAAAAATAACCAAACCTGATGGATCTCAACAAATAAATCCATTGAATAGAATAAGGATCAGAGGAATTATATATCCTGAAAGATGTGAATTGTTTGTTCTTGCAGAACCTAAACAAAATCAATTAAATCCTTTATTTGAAATTCAAAAGTTTTTCCAAATTCAATATAGTTTATACTTTTCACAATCTGAAAGATTAAGAGAGTATATTTTTGATGAATTTTGTATAAAATTGGAACAAGCTCATCATGAAGATGATTTTGTTAAATTTATGACGATAATTGATAAATGGAATCAATTGATGATTCATCTTACTCCAAGTAATGAATCAAAGCATTTTACTGATTTAAATCCTGAAATTAGATCTTACTTACCAAACAAGCAATATATTGAATACTCACCTCAAGAATTAAATTTAGGATTCTTTTACAATGAAATTATGAGAGATCATAAACCAATTGATGAAGAACCAGAATCACTTTCAAGATCCAATTCTAATTTATCAATGAATTCAATTAGAACTAATTCATCATATAAATCTCATTCAGATTCTTCTTGTAAAGATATGATTTTAGACGTTCCAGAAATTGAGTTTGACTACTCGACTTTTGATAAGAAGGAATATGTCGATAAATTTTATTTTAATTTACAAAATAAGGGTAAATTATCAAGATTTTGCATGCAACAACTTCTTACTAGAGTGTATTCAAGAGTTGTATCCACAAGATCCAGTAAATTAAAACGTTATAAAGCATTTACCGCTGAAGTTTATGGTGAATTATTACCATCATTTGTTAGTGAGGTTTTAACCAAAATTGAATTTAAACCCGGTGAAAATTTCTATGACTTAGGATCAGGTGTTGGAAACACATCATTCCAAGCCGCTTTAGAATTTGGAGCTGGATTTAGTGGTGGTTGTGAATTAATGGAGCATGCATCTTCATTAACAGAGTTGCAAGAAAAAGTACTTCAAAATCATGTTAAAGTATTTGGATTGAAAGAATTGAATATGAAATTTGCATTAAATCAAAGTTTTGTATCAAATGAACAGGTGAGACAAGATGTACTCCGTTGTCAAGTAATTATTGTAAATAATTATTTATTTGATATGAAATTGAATTTTGCTGTTGGAAGGTTATTATATGGATTAAAACCTGGCACAAAAATTATTAGTTTAAGAAATTTCATCACTCCGAGATATAAATCAAATAAAGAAGAAACCATATTTGATTACTTACACGTTGAAAGACATGAAATGAGTGATTTCTTATCAGTCAGTTGGACTGCTAATAAAGTTCCATATTATATTTCAACAGTAATGGAAGAAATTCAATCTCAATATTTGTAATTAATAAATAGTAAATAGTGGAAAAACAGAAAAAGTTTAAATAAAAAAATATGTATTTATATTGTAATATTATACAAATTGTGCCTTTTGCTTTTTACGTATCGTATCTTTATCATCATTAGCTCTCTTAGCTCCATTTATAATCGTTGGTTCAACAGATCCTGGTCTAGTACTACTATTAGAAGAATTAGCCTTTAATCTTCTTTTGTTAACTGTTTCAGCTTCTTTGGATAAGGCTAATAAAAGTGTATTAACTCTTCTACCAATTTCTTGAGTGGTTCTAGATAACATAAACCAATCGAACCTAAATAAATCACTTTCAGCAATTTCTTCTTTTATCTTTTCAGAGAGATTGTCACTAAAGATCCCATATTTATGAACACAATTTAAAATAAACTTGTCCTCTAGTTTTGAATAGATTCTCTTTGAATTATTTGGAGGATATAAGATATTTAAATCAGTTAAAGGATCTTCAAGATCTTGTAATTTTGCATTTAAAATTTCTTGTTGGTTAAGCAATTTTGCTAATTTCTTCTCACTAGAATTAATTTGTTGAATATATTTTTCGTATCCTTCAATTTTTTGATAGTTTTCCCAGAAAACTTTCAGATATTTTTCAACTTCTTCAGGAGTTTTAGTACCAACAGTTTTTGAAATTTCTTTATATGAATTTCTACCATGTTTTGCACATCCATGAATAAAATTTGTAAAGTCTCTACGAGTCCAAGTATGGAAACTTTGTGCTAATAATTCGTCTTTTAATGTCTTTTCTTCATCAGTTAATGGAACTACATTATTTATTTTTTGTTGTTCAACATTTCTTCTTTCTTCTCTCGATACTTCACTCTTGAATTCATCGGCTAAAAATTCTTCATCACTATCACCAAATTCATCTAAAGTATATTTATAACCAACTTCCTTTTTATATTGTAATTGTTCTCTTTCAAGAAGTTCTTTTAAACCCGGTGGAAAGAATTGATGATCTTGAACATTGAAATTTTTTGGAGCTTTTGAACGTAATTGAGAATTTAATGCTTTTGGATTTAATGTAGTTTTTAATACATCTTTATAGTAATTATCGATGGAATATGTTTGCTCTTTTCTTTCTCTTTTTGATGGGTTAATCCAACTTAAACCAACACCATTGGATTCTTTTTTAGTAAAATTTTGACCATTCCATTCATAATTTGAGGCTTCAAATGAAAAGTTTTGTAAGTCATCCAATCCTAATTTATTAAACTTTTGATTTAAAGATGCAGTTTTTTCTGCACCTTTTTGTAAAATTGATTCAATATCATCATCTTTCATCGATGAACCAGTTTTAGATTCTAAAACCTTTTGAGCACCATGTTGAATCATACCAATCAAATCATCCTTATTATTACCAATAGCATTGTTATTTAATTGTCTTCCTTGTTGGATAACTAATTGATCTAAACGAAGTTTTTGTGCAGCTCTATCAAGAACTTTTTCTTCGATTGCATTTTCAGTTACAAACCTATAAACTTTAACTTGTTTTTTCTGACCAATTCTATGAGCTCTATCCATCGCTTGTAAATCGGCTTGTGGATTCCAATCTGAATCATAAAGAATAACTATATCTGCACTAGTCAAATTAATACCTAAACCACCAGCTCTTGTAGTTAATAAAAATAAGAACTTTTTCAGGTCTGGATCATTATAGTCATCAATGGCATCAATTCTATCTTCATGAGATGTTGAACCATCGATTCTACAATATTCATAATCTCTAAGATAACAATAATCTTCTAAAATATCAAGCAATCTTGACATTTGTGAAAAAATTAAAACTCTTGAACCTTCTTTACGAAATTTCTTTAACATTTTATCTAAGATAATCATTTTACCGGAATTATCAACTAAATGTTCATCAGTTGTAAATGGTGGACCAGGTTCTGCACCATCAAATAAATATGGATGATTACAACATTTACGTAATTGCATTACAATATTTAAAAGTCTTGTTTTACCTTCACGTTTACCAACAACCCCATTAACAGCATCAATGTCTTTTTCTAATAATCGTTTATACCATTCAATTTGCATATCTGTCATACCAATATAAACATTAGTTTCAATTTTTGGTAATAAAGATTTTTCAACATCAGCTTTAACTCTTCTTAATAAAAATGGACTCAAGACTTGATGTAATTGTTGAACAACTTTATCTTGTTTTTCTTGTTTTAATTTTTCGTTATCATTATCATCATCATTATCATCATCATTAGAATTCTTATTACCAAACCATTCGTCAAATAATTCGGAATCTCCAAATACATCGGGTATTAAAAAATTTAATAAAGCCCATAATTCATGTAAATTATTTTGTAAAGGAGTCCCCGTTATAAGTAAACGATTTCTTGAATAAAATAATCTAATAATTTGAGATAACGAACTATCTTCATTTTTAATTCTATGAGCTTCATCAACTACAATATATTCCCATCTAAATTTCTTTAATGAAGCTTTTTCTCGTATAACCATTTCAAAAGATGTAATTAAAACATCAAAATCAGCCTTCATTAACCGATTTTGAATTATATTTGATCTATCTTCTTTATTACCTTGTAATACAACTACATTAACATCAGGTGTCCATTTTGCAAATTCTCTTCTCCAATTATCTAAAGTTGATTTCGGTACTATGACAATAAATGGACCATCAATGTTTTTCACATATCTTAAATGACCTAAAAATGAAATTGTTTGTAAAGTTTTACCTAAACCCATTTCATCAGCTAAAATTCCACTTAATCTATTTTCATATAAAGAGATTAACCAATTTAAACCTTGAATTTGATATTCTCTTAATTTCCCTTCTTTAATATAAGAAGGAGATTCAGTTAATAAGAATCTTGGTTGTCCATCAATATCTTCACCGCCATGTTCTTCATCTTCTAACAATTCAGCATCTTCTTCTTTCTCAGTTTTTCTTCTTTTACCTCTTTTTTTCAGTGGAGTAGTCACTTTAAAAGCACTCTGTTTATCGATTTCTTTGATAATTCTTTTGAAATTTGAATCTTTTGAAGCATTTAAATCGATAAAATGTCTAAATAAATCACTTAAACTAAGTAGATATTTAAATCTTTTAGTGGAATCATCAACATCGTTCTTTTTTGCAACCTTTGGATCTACATTAAGTAAAAATCGTTTTTGACGTTGAGCTTTTGTTTCATTTCTAAAACTTGTCATAATAAAATTAATTTTTTATTGAAGTCCCCCTATTAATCTGAAATATGTAATGTGAAATGTGGTTAATTACTGCAAACTAGTGAAAAATTGATCAATCAAATGGAATAGTTTAAAATGGATAATTTTTTTCAAATTAAAACAATTTAAATTTAAATAAATAATAATTCTGAAAGAAATAACTAAAACCTAATTAGAAAATTTTTTCTTCGATTGTATATCAAAGTGTTTTTTTGAGGGTATGCCATCAAGTAACTGATCTTTATCAAGGTTGAAAATCCGGGTAAATTGGCCGCGTTAGGTTAAAAAGAAAATGGATGTCGTGTTAAAACCGGTTGCGTTGTTCGGTTTTCGCCAAAATTTAACGTATAAACACGGGAAATAAAATCGCACAGACCCTTCAGAAAGTGATAAAAAACCGGATAATGGGAAATGGTTGATTTTAAATATTTTTAAATTGGATTTCTTTTATATTAAGATATATAACGATTAAAATGGGTTATAAAACAGAATTCTCTGGTAAAAGCCCCCAATCAATTGGAGTTTCACCTTTTGAATCTAACCATTGATTACACTTTAAAAAGCATTTCAGTGTGAAAAATCCTTTTGCAGCCGAAAATGGTGAGGGATGAAACGTCTTTAAAACTAAAAAATTTTCATTAATACTTTTTGAAAACTTGTCAATGGTATTCTGTGCAGGTTTCCCCCATGCCATGATAACAAAACCCGAATTTTTCTCTCTAACATGGTAATCAATTGCCAGTTGAATTACTTTCTGAGTAAATGTTTCCCATCCTTTATTAGAGTGACTATTAGGTTGATGTGCTTGGACCGTCAAGCATGTATTTAGTAAGAAAACTCCTCTTTTAGCCCATGTAGTTAAATTCCCTCCTCCGGTTGGTGGGGAGGGTATTTTAAAATTGGGATAATCTAACTGTATAGCTTTATATATATTTTTCAACGATGGGGGTGGTTTAGTTGGTTCCAATACTGAAAATGCCAATCCGTGTGCTTGATTATAATTATGATAAGGATCTTGTCCGAGAACTAAACACTTGATTTCGGGCACAGGCGTGTAATGGGACCAGGAATAGATTTGACTTTTAGGTGGAAAAATGGTTTTATGGGCCTGTGATTTGAGGAACTGTTTAAGACTAATAAAGTATGGTTTGGTGAGTTCTTTGTGAAGCATGGCGAGCCATGTGATGTGTAAATTGTCTATTTCAAGTTGGAGAAGGGCTTTTTGTTCTGGAGTAAGTGACTCTATCCATTTTTCTTTATTGAAATTGAATTTGGCGCAGAATTCTTCGGTAGAGATCGAGGTTCTTTTTGTGGAATATGAACCATTTGATGGTTTAGGGTCCGATGAGATATTGGTGGATGTTTTTTGGGGGTTTGGCGTGGATTCTGGGATGGTTGGGGTAGGTTCGGTGGTTAATTTGGTCTCATCTGCTGTTTGGATAACTGTACTGGCAGCAGAAACCACACCGTCTTTTTTCTCTATATTTGCGTTGGATTTAGGTCCGGATTTGGCTCTTACTTGGAAGAAATCGGTGATTTTGGTCCGTTTAATGACCTTTGGGTCTGGTAAAGCACGCTTCATAATGTAGATTAACGCGTTGAGATCGGATAATCGCGATGGTTCTGGTGCGTACACTACACTGGCTGCAAATTGTCAGAAGACTACTCAAGATAGAAAAGGTGAAAGAGTCTTTTTTTGGCTAGGTAAGGGGGTTTAGGTAAGGAAAAATACAAGAACGCCCTAGAATTGCAGAACATGAGACAAAATGAGTCTATGTATTAAAAAATCAGCGGTAAATAGTACGGATACGAGGGATCCTTCACCAAGACTATGCTAGTAAGATAACTATAGGTTATATAAAGTAAAATAGTGAATATAACTATCCACACACTCTTTGAATTTTCATCTAAAACACTTGAAGAGGTAGCTTTATAAGAGCCTAAATAAACCAATATAACCACCCCAAGTCCCAATAACGAATAAGCTATAGTTATTATAATTGATTCAAAACCAAATTGATACCTATCACCTCCACTAATATAAATCAAACCGTTTTCATTTCTACCAAATAATGGCACTTTCTTCATTCTAACAAACATTATACCTGTAGTAAATAATAATACACTTACTATACAAATGATCTTATATACAAATGATTTACCCAAGTTAGTTATAATTTTTGGACCTCTTCTTTTAAATATCATTATCAAAGCAAAAGTTATAAAAAACGTCAAAAAGAAGTTAGTAGCAGGACTTTCATCTCTTAAAATGATCGATTTTTGTAAATTTTCTGATAAGAATTGAGCAAATTGAAACGATTGCTTTTGCAATGAAGTCTTTGGGACTCTGAATATAAAATGTGGTTCTTTTAATATGGAATACTGTTCAAAGTTTTCTTCATTTCTTGGGGGAAATAACCAAATTTGGGGGATAGTTTCCAACCCAATTGAATTAAAAATTGGGAAATTTTGTTGATGTTTTATATCGATTTCTATGAAATATAATAGGTTTAATGGAGTATAATCTTGGTACCATGCTTTAACAACTGGACGGATAATGTTATACAATGACATACACGTTTGACAATTGTGTTCTTCATTAGTAGATGTCAATACCACCAAAGTGAAATAATCTCGAGGTCCAGTTAACATATCTAAATCACCATCGGTTATATGGATAATTGAGTCGGGAGATTGGGAACTTAACTTCCCAAGATGAAGAGCTTCTGCAGAATTCCCACAAACTGTACTAAACAACGAGGCAAGCCATATAAAAATGGTTATTAATGAAGGTATTGTGAACATGGTTCACACGTTTGAAATTTTTCAGATATCGCGAGTTAAATTTAGTACACCCCAAATTGCAAAAAATGAGACTTGCAGAATTGACATAAATTAAACGTGTATCATAATTATAAATATTTAAGTAAAGTCTTCTCTTTCATCACTATTAATGATTAAAAAACCTATAGTAACAACAGAAGCGCCTATAATATATAACCAATTAACCCTGAATTCTTTTAAAAACCAATCTCCAACCATTGCCAAAGGTATGGTCATTGATAATCCAACAGTTACGGTTAAAGGACTCGTCAATATCACCGCTTTGCACCAACAAAAATCACTAATAAATGTAATTAACATATTTACTAATAAAAGGGTTAGTATATGCCCATCACTTGGTAATGCAAACGTTTCTACCTCGGTGAAATGAAGAATTAATATAACTGGCCATAATAAAAATAAACAAAATAGACCAACGAATGCAAAGAATAAATGAGTATTCAATTGCCTTTCAACTGTCGAGTTCTTAATTACAGTTTTAACTTTTAATAGAATCGTATAAAATCCGTAAATGAGAGCTCCAGATAATGCCAAAAGATTACCAAAAAATATAATTAAATTAGAATTGGTAGGATTAGTCGATGATGAGTCGATTTTAGTAACAATTAAAACTCCTATAAAACACAATAAAATCCCATAGATTTTATTTTTATTGATCTTTTCGATTCCATATAAAAATCCAATTAATAACGTGAAAAATGATGATGTGGAACTTAAAATTGTTTGAGATGCAACTGAAGTATATGAAAGGGATGCATTAGTTACTAAATTGGCTGAGAACCATAGTATACAAAATTGAAATGATAAGAAGATTGTTTCCAAAGTTCCAATTTTTTGAATCGACACTTCATTTGATTCTTGTGGTGGTGATAATTCTTGGGATTCAACTAATTCTTGAGACTCTTCAGAACCAGAACCATAAGTAGCAGTCTCAATATCATTAATACGAGAGGATTTAAGTTCTGATTTGATTATGGAGATTAATTGTTTCAACAGAAGGTTTTCGTACTTCAAGTATGGAATCAAATATAAACTAAAACATGCAGTATTGATATAGGTGATCAAAAAAGGTTTCCGATAAAGAGCACTTTCAAATAAGTCACTTACAAGGAATGAAGACATCACCCAAAATATAACCACGGATGCCAAATTTAATAGCCCCACAATCCATTTCTGACTCGAACTTAACTCATGGTCTTTTTTAAAAATAATAGACAGTCGAATCCAATTCTTAACACTCTCCATAATAAAAAACTGTGGTTGAGTCAGATTTCCTAATCTTTTTATCAGCGAATTTTTTTACGTTTTTTTGTGCCGTGCACGGTAGTGGCCCGCCCATTACTCGGAATGGATCTTATCAGTACGAACGCGGATAAATTTCAACGATCGTCCTAATTCAAACATGCCTTCTAATGGAGATGATACAAGCGATGATATCAGCGAGTTCACTCCTTTAAACAGCTATAGAAGACAGTCATTCCTCGATGCTCCAATCGGTTCTTTCAAAGGACCCAATTCCTTACATAACTTTGCTAGCTCTTTCACCAGGGCCCAATCCTATGCTGCTTCAAAGTTAGATAATGAAATCCATAAAAAAAGATCTTTTTTCTTTAAAGATGAGTACGGCGAACAAGAGGAATTGTTTGATCCCGAGTTGATGGTTCCTTCTTCTCATGGTGAAAGATTAAGTACTGTTATTCATGATATCACCAATGCGAGAAACCCAATGTTCAGCTATGATAGTAGTGCATTATCACCCAATAATGATGTGTTTTACCAAGATGATATCATTAACATGTTAAACAGTTCCAGATCAAGAACAAATTCGGTTGTCACATCAAACCAAGGAGCCGGTGCCATTCCAATCCCCAGTAAAAAAGTATACCCAGCACCATCATTTTCAAGTATTAGACTGGCAGTTTCAATGATCACAACTGCTTCACATATGAATTTAAAAGTTATTGAAGATAAAAATGGGAACACTATGACTGTATTGGCAGGTCAATCAACTGCACCTCAAACCATATTCAATTCAATTAATGTTCTTATTGGGGTTGGACTTTTAGCATTACCAGTTGGGTTTTTAAAAGCCGGTTGGGTTATTGGAGTTCCTTTATTATTAGCATGTGGATTTTCAACTTATTGGTCTGCAACATTATTGTCTAAAGCCATGGATACTGATAATACTTTAATGACATACGCCGATTTAGGTTATGCATCATATGGATCAATGGCTAAATTATTAATTTCTTTAATATTTTCTGTCGATTTAATTGGCGCTGGTGTGGCCTTAATCGTATTATTTAGTGACTCTCTTTATGCATTATTAGGTGATGATGAAAATTTGACTAAAACCAAATTTAAAATCATCAGTTTTTTCATTTTAACTCCATTTACATTCATGCCATTACCAATTTTATCTATCTTTTCACTTTTAGGAATTATGTCAACTATTTCAATCACTGGTTTAGTTTTAATTTGCGGGTTATTAAAACATTCATCTCCTGGTTCTCTTATTAATATCATGCCAACTAACTTATGGCCAGAATCTTGGACTAATTTACTTTTAGCGATTGGAATCTTAATGGCTCCATTTGGAGGACATGCAATTTTCCCCAATTTGAAGAGTGATATGAGACATCCATATAAATTCACAAACACTTTAAAAGTTACTTATTCAATTACCTTATTAACTGACTTTTCGATGGGGGTTTTAGGATTTTTAATGTTTGGATTTTATTGTAAAGATGAAATTACCAATAATATTCTTTTCACTTCTGGATACCCAAGTTGGATGTACCCATTAATATCTGGACTTATTTGTCTTATTCCAATTGCCAAAACACCATTAAATGCTAAACCAATCATCACTACTCTTGATTCTCTTTTAGGTACTAATGTAGAATCAGATTATTGGATTGTTAATGGTTTAAATCAAATCGGTAAATTTTTAATCAGAATTGGTGTTAATGCATTGTTTGTCTTTTTAGCAGTCATTTTCCCAGAATTTGATAAAATTATTGGCATGTTAGGTGCTTCAATTTGCTTTTTAGTGTGTGTTATTTTACCATGTATGTTTTATTTAAAACTTTGTGGAAACAAAATCTCGAGTTTCGAGAAATCAGTAGTAATTCTTGCTATCTTAGTTTCTAGCATTTTGGCAGTCATAGCTACTTGGGCAGTCATAGCATATTAATTAATATATAAAGCTTCACCTTTGGCGCTCTTTTTTTTGCAGCCGCTCACATACTTCTTTCCTTATCTGGTCGCACATCAAAATAATAAAAGCAATCCTCACAGTGGAACTCTCATGCGTGTTGGACTTATTAACGTACTAATACTACTATTTTCATATGTTGTACTTGCAGAAGAACATCTAAATGTTGAAATAGCACCAACTTCCACATCTCAAGTAATACAACCCACTCCCTCCACATTAATAGATATATTATCATCAGATGTCCAATTTTCGTATTTCTTAAGATTAATTCAAAGGAAAGGTCTAGTTCCAACTATAAACAAACTTCAAAATGTAACTTTATTTGCTCCAATAAACCTGGCGTTTGTGGATTCAGATTTAGAACATGCAACTTCACAGGAACTTTTAAGATATATTGTAGATCAAAAATTTAGAGTAGGGTATATGTCTCGTAAACCCACGGTTTTGAATACATTATATAAAGCCAATGATAAGCCGTATCCGATAGTAATAACAGCGAACATGAAGACGAAGGAGTTTGTTGTAGATCATAAAGCTGCAATAGTGGAAGCAGACATTTATGCCAAACACCAATGGTCATTTATACAGGCTATAGACGATCAGTTACCCATTAAAAGAACCTTTTGTGAAGAATTATTAAGCAATCCACTTGAACCTATAGGTGGTCACAATGTCGAGTTTGTTAAAAGTCTTTTCCACCTGTTGTTCTTGTTTCTGCCTTCACTGTTGGACGCTGCAGATGATTCAGTTCTCAAGAAACCAATACTACCTTCATCCTGTGAACTGTTCTTGAACGATACAAAAACCTTGTTTGTTCCAAATGATGAACTAATTAACGTTTCATTGTCGCCATTAATTAAAAGATACTATTCTGCTTTATATCATAATTTAAACGATAGGAAGTTTTCCACCACCGATAAAGCAGTGTTGACCATAAAGAAAGATATAATGAATTTATTGAAATCACTTATGTTTGAAGATATAATAAGTCCATCAAATATCACTTCTGGATCGTATAAATCAACGAGTGGGATTAAGTTTCATATTAGCGCCGCAAATGAACTGATTGTGGTAAACGATTTCCAAAGTTCACTTAATGCGTCTAATGTTCCATTCGCTGATGGGGTGATTCAAGTATTTGATAATAGTAAAGAATCTGATTTCTTTACTAATTTAAATATCCCAATAGCTGCCATGACACCAATGAAATCATTATTTGCACTTCATTATTCTAAATTTGTTAAAGAGCTTGAATTTAGAAATCTTGATGACTTGATTGATGGTACAACTTCTGATCAACTGATTTTTGTTAGTATTGCCCAAAGAGACGATATTCTTGAAGAAGTCACCAGCGAATCATTTAGTGCTAAGCAGTCATTTCTTTATCAATTTGCAGATGAACAAATTCATATACCCCTAGAAAACTTTACTTTCTATAAACTTTTAGATTCTAAACTTTGCTCAAAGAAAAGAATTGGAGGTTGTTTTCAATTAAAGGTTTCCTCTTCTCAAAGTGATCAAGGAATAGAAACCCGATTAAATGATGAAATAGTTATATTTGAAGACTCTTATGATGCAGGATTCAATACTACTATTTTCATTGTAGATTCCGAAGTTGAAACTCCAGTGAATTTCAAGCATACATTATCTGACTTAATTTCAAATGGTGATCTTCAAAG
The DNA here is from genome assembly GCA_030571925.1 of Yamadazyma epiphylla. NCBI lineage: Eukaryota > Fungi > Ascomycota > Pichiomycetes > Serinales > Debaryomycetaceae > Yamadazyma > Yamadazyma epiphylla. Next base: position 534,921 of record JAJLZA010000002.1, read on the forward strand.
ACATTTAGAACACACCAAAATTGATCAAACAAGTTGTTTAAAAACCTTTCAATATTTAAAAGACTTCAAATTACTTAATCTTGATGAAAACAATCGGGGTTACTCTATTTTCCTTCCGTGTGGTATTCAAATCGATACTAATGGTAATGAAATAAGCGGATTAGGTAAATGGAATAAGTTAGGTCTTATTCTTGACTACTTAGAGAAAAATCCCAAAGTGTTTAAAAGTATTTTAAAAGGATTATTCATTGAAGACATGGTATATTCTGATTTTGGACTTGAAGATACTTTGCAACTGATTGAAGTCAAGACATTAAGAGGTGATAAACTAAATATCACCAACAGATACTATGATGGTGATTTCAACCATATCATTCTGCTTAATTCAAGCTTTGTTTCATTGCCATTAAACTCAGATGTTTTATTCAACCAAGGTGTAATTCACGTAGTTAATAACTTAATGCTTCCAAATGGGTTTAAATTATCTTTGAAAGATTTAATTAGAGCCACAGAAGATGAAGAGTCTGTTTCATTTATTGATTTAATTGATTCTATACCTCAATTGTCTAAATTACTTGATTTGGAAACAGACAATCTGAAATTTTCTATAATTATACCCACACCTGAAGCCTTGAATAATCACAATGTAACCACTGCGTTTGCTCATTTAGATGAATTTATTCATGCCCATTTAATTCCAAATTCTGAATTATCAAAACTTCATAATTGTATAAATTCTAAACCAAACTCTGTATATAATGAATTAATTAAAACCAACCATACAAATATTGAATTACAATGTAAAAAGAATTCTCGTAATAAAGTATTCTTAGAAGTTTTCAGTGAAGGTGATTCAACAGGACATAAATTAAAAATGATTAAGCATGGATGTACCGATGTAGATTCATTAAATAAAACACCATGTGTATTTTTGATGGAACGTCCAATTAATTTGAAATGGTTAGAAAAAGATGACGGATTTTTGCATATTCATCTTGGATTTGTAAGTGTTGGTATCGGTGTTATATTGGGATTAGTATTTTTTTCAATATTAATATTTCTCGTTATGGTTTGTCTTAGTAAAAATGATGACAAACAAAATGAAAGATTTAGTTTTAAACCAAGTGAACCAAACTATATGGGACTTGGACTTGATGAAGAAGCTGATATTAGTAATACTTGGGATAGAGGCTACGAAACTGATGATGATATGGTTTATGAACGAGATAGACTTTTACCTGATGCCAGTAAACGTCGTAGAAATTACGGAACCCTTTCACCTGGTCAAGCATCTGCCCCTGTTTTCATCAAGGGTAAGTCATCAACCAAAGGTTTAAGTAGAAGTAGAAATTTACCAGAGGTTTAGAATTAGATTAGATTAGATAACATATTCTCCAGTCCACGACCAAATAATATAAAATATAAATAATTAGACCGCGCTATAACTACTAACAATGTCTGAACAAGTTCCAGTAACGCAACAGAACGTACCTGATATGGAGATGGATACTTCAATGACTCCAGCTCCAGATACTCCATTGGAGAATAATCAATTCCAATCTCAAGATCCGCAATATGACCAACAACCACAATCGCTTCCCCCACAATCTGAAACATCAAACCCAAATTTCAATATTGAAGATCCAAAGTTTCTAGAGAAACAAGATATAGATTCTCGATCAGTTTATGTAGGAAATGTTGATTATGAATCCACGGCGCTAGAAATCCAAATGTACTTTGCAGAAGCTGGAGTAGTTAATCGAGTAACCATATTGAAAAATCCTATCACGGGCCAGCCAAAAGGGTTTGCTTATGTCGAGTTTGAAACCAAAGAGGGAGCCCAGAATGCCCTTTCACTCAACGGAACGACATTTAGAGACAGAGAGCTTAAAGTTAATGCCAAAAGAACCAACATCAGAGGCTTTAATGGCCGTGGAAGAGGCAGAGGAGCCTTACGAGGAAGAGGTAGAGGTAGAAGTTTATTCAGAGGTAGAGGAAGAGGAAGAGGTGGTAAGTATAGTCCGTACTAATAATTAGACATACATGTAATATAATAAATAGGGCTGTCCAGGCGTCCATGCGTCTAGGAGTCTAGCCGTGTACAATCTACAATCTTCTCACAGTCTATTCAAGCTTGTGGCTGTTGGTGTCGGTTACAAACTGGGACACTCTGGAGATTTCGTCCTCTTTTAACCCATCGGCCACTCCTTTGATGTCGTGAGGTTTCTTCTCTTGTTCAAACTTGTACTTTCCTTCAATCTTTACGATTTCAATCTCGAGCCCAGTAATGGCTTTTTGCAACAATTTGTAATAGTTTTCAGGTGCTTCATCAACAGTCCACGGCTTGTCACGATGAGCCTCTTGCTCATTGGTCAATGCTTCATGTTGCTTTCTAATAAAATCGTAATCGTCTATAATCTTAGCCTTACCATAGCAGTGAATACTAGCAAAGTCCCAAGTTGGAACCACTTTATGGGTCTCTTGTTTGGTTTTATAGTACGATGGTGTAATATAAGAGCTGTGGGATTGGAAAATCACCAAAACATTATCATTGTCTTTCAATGAAGGAACTTGGTGGTTTACTTTGGCAACATGGGAGTGAAGTAACTTTTTTCCATCTTTTTCAACAAGATTGAATGGGAAATGGTTGGCGATAAGGCCATCTTCCGAGAATGTAACAACAGTTGCTAAGGGATATTCCTTTATAATGGCACTTTGTTGTTCCCAACTGTCGGCAGCGTATTTATTGGGGATGTACATCTGGCGATAAGCTTTCTGAGTGAGTCTGATCTGTGAGGTCTAAAAAGAGATAGTCTAAAGGTATTTCGAGATCTTTTAGAGGATTTTTAAAAACTTCTAAAGGGAATTCGAAACTGTGTGAAGATAATATAAATACCCCTAACAGTAATTAAAGATATGATAGGGAATAAGCTGCTGTTAGGCTCTAGTAAATCGGTAACCGGCGTATCAGGTTCCGCACATTATTCAGCTCTTACTACCTATCTGGGACATACGCATAGCTTATCGCATCAAGCTCCCCTTTGGGGAAGAGCCCGTTCTGGAAAAAAAAATATTTAAATACGGCGTAGGAAACCATGAACGATATCAACAATTAATTAATTATGATATATAGTTATTTATAGTGAAAATCGACGTTAATGCAACGCTAATTGTTTCCGTATGAATAACCGGATACTCACTATAAAATAATGGTCGTGGCACAACCACCCGGACCCATTCTCTGATTATCCGTTCATTGTCCGAGCGGCTGCAAATTACTCGCCAAGGGTCCATACACTTGTATAATTAATTTTTCCTTGGAAACTTGGATCCAATATACTCTAGACCACTTCTGCTTATAGAGCTTATTTACCTCTCGCACTACTCTTTCTTGAGTGACACATTTTGCTTGAGGCATATTTGCATCAAGTGTCAATTACCGCGCGACATCCGGATTACGAGACTTATTGGTGACACATACTCATTGCAGTTGCAGCTAGTCGGAACGGAAACGGACTTAAACGTAGCAATAATCGAGTTTTGGTCTATAAGTGTGTATTAACAAAATATATGATCTACATTGAATACCATTCATCTATCTAATATTGGCTGCAACCTTGCTATATCTCTGCCAAAGTTGCTTCCCGGAGCTAGACCGGCCTAGCCAAATGCGAGCCAGCTAAAATGGCGCTTTACCGTAAAAGGCTGCAAAAAATGGATATGTCTCGGATACTTCGTGTAGACACTTAAATAGCTTCCATGGAAAAGTAAAACTGTATAGATCTCGGAATAATATCCTTAATATCCTTAATATATATAATAACTATAATTTTCTATATTTATCGATTTTCAACATGTATGAAATACTAAGTTGTCTTAAAAAGAATTGCGTTGAATCTACCATAGAAATCTTTGGTGACAAAGTGTTCTATCATTATGGTAAAGAAGTACTAATTTCGGGAATAGTTCATTTAAAAGTTTTAGAACCAATATCAATAAAGCTGGCTCTGTTGACACTTAAAGGAACTAAGAAAGAAATGTACTATCAAACCAACCTGCAAACTCAAGTAATGTGTAGAGACCAAAATATTAGTGGTAAGAGTTATAGAACTGCTGAAGTGTGTGAAGAAGATTTTACTATAGATATCGACACAGGATATTTAGCTCCAGGAAACTTTAGTTATCCATTCGAACTTGTCATTGATGGAAAGCTTCCAGAGTCAATAAACTCTTCTCGTATAAAAGTTGATTATCAAGCATGTTTAAAAATTATCACCAATAAAAAAGTCCATAAAAATTCTCGTCATGTCGACCTAATAAAAATTATAGATTTACCCAACTTGTCAACATTTACAGGAAATTGGAGAAACTCTGTTATATTTCTGTATTTAGTGCCACAGAATCTTTTTTTCAATATGCCAAATCCAGTAAATATACTGTTTACACCAATAATCCAAAACTTTAGAGTCGAACACCTACAAGTAAAACTTGTTCAAATCTTTCAAATGGATTTGAAAACGAATTATATGAAGAACAATCAAGTGTTACAACTTGATGATTATAGAACAACTAATGAAAAGGAAGAATTCATCTTTTATGATGAAACTCAAATTCCTTCCAAAGTAGATATTGCATGTATTATTAAGAATTTAAATAAAAAGAAAAAGATTCATTCCTCCTATATTAGTCAAGGGTTTAAATGTTCCCATCATTTATCTATAAGTTTAACATTAAGAGAACTTCATGAAAAAAATGCCGAACCTACTGATATACCTTCATATGACAGGTTGTTTGATAAGATCGAGGCCGATGGTACTTTCCATATCAATTTATGTCCTAAAGTTCATGTTTACAAGAATGAACAGCTCGAAGCACAGAGCCCACCACCTCAGTACCAGGACTGTAAGATGCCATGGGAACCACCAAGCTATAGATCCAATTATCAGATGGCACATCAGATGACACCATTGTATCAATCACCATTATACGAGAATGTAGCTTATAGAAATGTACCCCGGTACCAAGGAGAGACTAGCATACTGGATCCACAAAGACCTCCATTATATCAGGAGTCTACAGTGGGATCCTCCCTCCAACAAACAGTTTTACACTGAAATTAATGAGTTTATAGAGTAATATATAATGTACATAAATGGCTGCAAAATTAAGAGAAATTGATTATTTTCGATCCAATTAAGTCCAAAATTGACAGGAAAAAAGACACCAGGTATTATAAGATCCTCTAAAAAATACATACAGACCCCCATATTGCCCTAAACGATGGTTTAGCCCTTTCTGCATCACCACTCTATATAGCCTTTACCGTTATCAGTGCGCGTAAAAATTAATGTCATTTGTCAAAGGAACTCTATCAGATGAACAGAGACAACGGATCGTATGTAAACTTCACGAACGTATAAACCACATAACTAACACAAAATAGGAGGCTAATAGAAGAAAAGCACTCGAAAGGCTCCAAAAAAGAGGCCTTCGAGAACCTGTAGTATCAAGAGCAGATCCCACCATTGCCGTAGATTCCAACTCAAAACCAACACATGCTCCCCCACCAGAACAACCATCGATTCTAAAGCGTCCTAAACTCGACTTAACTCCAGAACAAAGACAACGTATAGAAGAAAACCGAAAAAAAGCCCTTGAAATACGGAAAAAGCTAGATGAGAATAACCGTGATGCCTCATCTCATAAGCCAGAGCAAGTCTCCATAACGAAAGAAATGATCGAAAGAGAAAAGAAAACCACAAAGAAAGATCCAAGAGAACCACCATCAATCAGAAAGAAAGACTATATTGAATTTGATTTTTCTACGATGAAAGATACCCATGGAGGGTTCATGGAGCAAGAGCAAGAAGAGGTCAATGAGTCACTAGAAAAGTGGAAAGAAGACCAAAAGAAAGAGCATATAGTTCGAGATTTAGCACCACCGGTGGACATTTCACAGGCGCCAAAGTGTTTTGAATGTAATTCCATAGAAATTGACCCTAATCTATACTCTAACTTCAACAATGTAAGAGTTTGTCGTCGATGTGCTAAAGAAAAGCCTGAAAAATATGCACTTTTGACCAAAACTGAATGTAAAGAAGATTATTTACTAACCGAACCCGAACTAAAAGACGTATCGTTATTACCCAGAATAGAAAAACCCAACCCCCATGGTTATAGCAGGATGCAGCTTTTCCTTAGATTCCAGGTTGAAGAATTTGCAGCCAAAAAGTGGGGGTCGCTTGAGAATTTAGATAAGGAATGGGAAAGACGAGAAGAGATGAGATTGAAAAGAAAGGACAAGAAGTATAAAGACAAGCTTAAAGAGATGAGACGGAAGACAAGGGCTGAAGAATATACTCGAAAATTACGAAATGGACACTCTATTAATGATAAGCATGTGCACGACTGGGCAGAGCCCATTGAGTTCGAGAGAGATGGCATGGACATGAGACGGTTGCGGTGTATTGATTGTGGTATTGAGGCCGAAGAGATGGTCATATAGGCTTTGTTTACGTAGGTGGTGTAGTGAATAGAGAAGAAGACGAGTATAAGATGAATTGGCTTTCAGTGGCTTTTACTAGCCTTCAGTGGCTTCTCTGGCTTCACTGCCACCAGGCATCAAGACCGCCCAGGCCACCGCGGTGCAGTCTCCCGCCAGCATCCCCTGCCTGCGCACCCGAAATTTCTAGTAATACGTGCGCCGCTCATTTGGAAGAAAATGGAAAATTCTCTCGACGTTTTTGCAACCTCTTTTCATCAGTATAAAAAGACCCACCGCACCTTGATAATTTTGGCAAGTTAGATCATCAACAAAAATGTCTTCAAAAGTCGAAACCCATGAATTCACAGCTGAGATCACTCAGTTGATGTCTTTAATTATCAACACTGTTTATTCTAATAAAGAAATTTTCCTTAGAGAATTAATCTCCAACGCTTCTGATGCTCTTGATAAAATCAGATATGAAGGTTTATCTGACCCATCTAAGTTAGAATCTGAACCAGAATTATTCATTAGAATTACTCCAAGACCAGAAGAAAAAGTCTTAGAAATTAGAGATTCTGGTATTGGTTTAACTAAAGCTGATTTAATTAATAATTTAGGTACTATTGCTAAATCTGGTACTAAGGCTTTTATGGAAGCTTTATCAGCAGGTGCTGATGTCACCATGATTGGTCAATTCGGGGTTGGTTTCTACTCTTTATTCTTGGTCGCTGATCACGTCCAAGTTATTTCTAAACATAATGATGATGAACAATATGTTTGGGAATCTAATGCCGGTGGTAAATTCACTGTTACTTTAGATGAAACAAATGAAAGATTATCTAGAGGTACTGTTATTAGATTATTCTTAAAAGAAGATCAATTAGAATATTTGGAAGAAAAGAGAATTAAAGAAGTTGTTAAAAGACATTCTGAATTCGTTTCTTATCCAATTCAATTAGTTGTTACTAAAGAAGTTGAAAAAGAAGTTAAAGATGAAGAAGCTGAAGAAGAAAAGAAAGAAGAAGATGGTGATGATAAAAAACCAAAATTAGAAGAAGTTGAAGATGAAGATGAAAAGAAGGAAGAAAAGAAGAAAACCATTAAAGAACAAGTTACTGAAACTGAAGAATTAAATAAAACTAAACCTTTATGGACTAGAAATCCTTCTGAAGTTACTCAAGATGAATATAATGCTTTCTATAAATCTATTTCAACTGATTGGGAAGATCCATTAGCTGTTAAACACTTTTCTGTTGAAGGTCAATTAGAATTTAAAGCTATTTTATTCATTCCAAAAAGACCTCCATTTGATGCTTTTGAATCTAAAAAGAAGAAAAATAACATCAAATTATATGTTAGAAGAGTTTTCATTACTGATGATGCTGAAGATTTAATTCCAGAATGGTTAAGTTTTGTTAAAGGGGTTGTTGATTCTGAAGATTTACCATTAAACTTATCAAGAGAAGTTTTACAACAAAATAAAATCTTAAAAGTTATTAAGAAAAATATTGTTAAAAAATTAATTGAAACTTTCAATGAAATTGCTGAAGATGAAGAACAATTTGAAAAATTCTACAGTGCTTTCTCTAAGAATATTAAATTAGGTATTCATGAAGATCAACAAAATAGACCAGCTTTATCTAAATTATTAAGATTTAACTCAACTAAATCTACTGATGAATTGACTTCATTAACTGATTATGTTACTCGTATGCCAGAACATCAAAAGAATATTTATTATATTACTGGTGAAACTATTAAAGCTGTTGAAAAATCTCCATTTTTAGATGCTTTAAAAGCTAAAGATTTCGAAGTTTTATTCTTAGTTGATCCAATTGATGAATATGCTATGACTCAATTAAAAGAATTTGAAGATAAAAAATTAGTTGATATTACTAAAGATTTCGAATTAGAAGAAACTGAAGAAGAAAAAGAAACTAGAGAAAGAGAAGTTAAAGAATTTGAACCATTAACTAAAGCCTTAAAAGATATTTTAGGTGAACAAGTTGAAAAAGTTGTTGTTTCTCATAAATTAGTTGATGCTCCAGCTGCTATTAGAACTGGTCAATTTGGTTGGTCTGCTAATATGGAAAGAATTATGAAAGCTCAAGCTTTAAGAGATACTTCAATGTCTTCTTATATGTCATCAAAGAAAACTTTTGAAATTTCTCCAAGATCTCCAATTATTAGAGAATTAAAGAAAAAAGTTGAAAATGATGGAGCTGATGATAAAGCTGTTAAAGATTTAACTACTTTATTATATGAAACTGCTTTATTAACTTCCGGTTTCTCATTAGATGAACCAAGTTCTTTCGCTTCAAGACTTCATAAATTAATTTCTTTAGGTTTAAATATTGATGAAGAAGAAGAAGTTGAAGCTGAAGTTGGTACTTCTACTGCTTCTACTGCTGATGAACCTGTTGAATCTGCTATGGAAGAAGTTGATTAATTTTGTTAATATATAATGAGTGTATTTAGTAATTATAATATATAAGAATATATTTACATGGTTTTATATTTTATTCCTCTTGATATGCCAATTTAATTAATTCTTGGATATCATCAAGTACTTTTTGAGCTTGTTCTCTTGTAAGTAAATCAATATCTGTATCAGTTATATATGTCAATGTATCATATACTTTTTGTCTATAATCTTGTGGAAATGGTACATCTGAAGTTTCTGAAGTTCCAAGAATCAAATCATGAATCAAAACTACAGCTGCTCTTCTCATAATAGAACTATCTTCCGATTTTTCTAATTGCAAAATACCAATGGCACAATCCAAAGAATCTTCAAGAAATCCTATCATACCAAGTGGATTAACTTTACAACACATACCCAATATAGACATAGAAGACATTCTTAAACGATTATCTTGATTGTTTTCCTCGTCAGCATATCTTCTGATCATTGCAATAGTAGAAGAGACAATTAATTCAGATGGTTTCCCAACGAATAACTCATTAGATTTTTGAACGTACCGTAATAAAACTTCACCAACTTTCAACCTTTCATCTAATTCATGTGTCCCCTCTGTATTGACATATATTTTAGTTAATACTTCAAGTACGGGTACAGGACTTAAATCAATTAGACTTTCGAGTCCTTTAATAACATTCAAATATATAAATGGCTCAGGGTCTTTCAATTGGACTAAATGCAATTCAATTACAAAATCAATAGATATCACATCACTGTTACATTCTATTAATTGTCTTAAAAGATATAAACCATGGGCTCTAATTGGGACCAAAGGATCATTAAGACTAGAAATAGCTCTAGTTAATGTTTTCGTATGCAATTCTTTTTCTGAAGTGGTCACTACATCACCAGATAATATATGTTGTATTCTTGAACCTAATGATTCTATAGCTTTTATATTTTGAATGATATGTGGCGAATCCTTCTTTGACAACGATTTAAGACGTTTACAAATGACCTCTAATAGTTCCCTACATGTAATTGAAATAGTTGATTCCGAAACTTCGGTTACAACAGCAGACAAGAGTTCAAATAGAACTGGGATTGCTTCTGAGTTGACATTTTGAGTAAATTCCTCTTCATCATCAGAATCATCATCAGAATCTGCTTCAACCTTGACAGTAACAGTTTTAAGTTCAGCATCTAAAAAGTCTACGACTATTTCAAGCATATCTTCTGGAGTCTTAGCAATATCTTCTTTAAATTCAGATGCCATCGATTCAATCAACCTTAAATCGATCAACACCAAGAATGGATCTTCAGAATCTTCACCAATAGTTTCAGCTTGCCCTAAATTAAGCCATCTACTTAATAACTGTTTAAATTCTTTTAGAATATAGAATTCATCCAAATTCTTCAAAAGATCAATGAATGCTTTACAAGCTATATCCAAGTTATTTAAGTATCTATTAATTCTTTGATCTTTATCTTCACCAATAGATATTGAAGAACGTGAAATCTGGGGTAATTCATTGGGCCCCAATACAAATTCCCATCCATCTCCAGTAAAAAGGAGATTCTTGGCAATAGTATCTAAACCGAACAAAGTGTCAATACCAACGTTATCAGAATCCTCTTTTACAGCAACAAAATAACCAGCAAGGATATTCAGCAAAACCTCTCTAGGCTTTTCGTTTTTACTCAAAAATATAAAGTATGCCCAAAGAGGTAATATCAATGGTTCGAATAAGTACAAATTGAAAGTAGGTGAAAGTCCCTTTTTGGTTAATGAGATTAATACGTTTATGGCATTATTAAAGTCCTTTTCATCTATAAGCACATCCAGAGATGTTGAAGAGGGAACTAGATTACTCCATAACTTTTTGGCAAAAAAATCTCTTACAATCAACCTATTATGATTCAATAATCGTTCTAGAACATGTGCCACACAACTAGTGACATAAGGTCTATTGATATTGATTAATAATTCGTAAGCTTGATCACCTATACTAGTAAAATACTCAACACTAGGTATATCTTTAGGTTTCAGTACCACCACATTAGCTACATGTTCATATTTTTCAATATTTATTTCTTCATTGTCTCTCAAACCTAAAACAAATTCAATAAGTGTAAGAAGACCATCACCTCTAGGTGCTTTTACATGTAAGGATTGAAGATTTTTTAAGACAAATTGCTTAAAGAACCCCGGAGACTGAGATTTTAATAAAAGAGAGTAGGTCTGGAAAAGTTCATAAGTACCTGGGAGTTTAACAACAAACAGATTAAATTCTTCAAGATAGATGGATTTTTTTTCTGTAGTGAAATATGGACAAGAGATTAAAGTCATTGAAATAGTCAAAAAATCAGAGTACCCAGTACCTTTGATTAATAGATATTTGACGTCAGACTCCGTTTCAAAGACTGTTTTCAACTTAGAATAGATCAATGTCAACATCGATTCTTCGGCTTTAAACCGTTCTGTATAACTTTTTGCACTTGTGTTCTTTGGTAGAGTATCTGGTATTATAGGCTTCAAAGATTTTGAGAACTCTTTTAATCTTCTTTGGGCCAATGGGATTCCAATGTGGAAGGTATTAAGTGCTGGATAAACCCCATGGATGATTATGCAATTGACCAACTTCGAAAAGGTTTTGATATCATGAAGAGAGATCGATATCAAGTTCTTATCTGCATGCTTTTCTTGTAGAGATAACCTCAGGATCTCAAGTAAGTCGTCTAGTAGTCTCTCTATCACGCTGTATCTTATGTCAAAATCCTTCGAATTAGCGGAAGCTTCATCTATGCTTGTAAATTTCATCTTTTGTGCAAGAACATCCAAGGATAATTGGTCAATTGTGCCCTCTAACTCTAGTTCAAGCTTGGAAAATAGAGTATCTAATGGAGAACCCCTAGAGAAATCAGGTTTGTTCAACCCTTTACGTACACCATTTTCACCATAGACCTCCTTGGGATCCCTTCGTATGGTTTTCTTCTTTTCCTTAGGTGCAAAAGGATTTTTCTTCGGAGGATCAATCACTTCTATCTTTGGTGCCATATTACAAATATTCTCATCGCGCATCGGAAACTGTTAGCACTGAAAAAAAAAAATTATCATGTCTGGTAAAGAAGTCAGAGAACTTACACAAGATGAAATGGATGATATCATCTACGACGCTAGGGTTGGAGATTTAGACCAGTTGAAGGAATTTTTCAACAAAGTTTCTCCAAGTTTGTTAGTCAACATCAAAGACGACATCACTTTAAGTACCCCATTCCACACAGCAGCTGCAAATGGCCATGTAGAAGTATTGGAATACTTATTATCGATTATCCCTAAAGAAGACGCTAAGAAGTTGGTCAATTCCAAAAACGATAGCGGTAATACACCATTACATTGGGCTGCCTATAATGGACATCTTGCAGTAATTGAACTTTTAACTTCCCAATATGATGCAGATGTATTCATTAAGAACGAACAAGGTCACGATGTAATGTTTGAAGCTGAAAATAACAACCAACAAGAAATCGAGCAATGGTTCCTTAAGAAATATTCAGTTGAAGAAGACTTTAAGATTGAAGAAAATGATGATGAATCTAAGATTACTTACCAACCAGGTAATGAAACAAGACAAATTGACGAAGAAGTTAAAAACATCCAACAAGACACCAAAGAAATAGAGGAGAAAACCAAGGATATGAGTCTTTAATTGCATTTAGAATCACATTTGTAAAATAGTTAATAGATATATAAGTAAAATCTTTTAAAGCAGCCTAATATAGAAACCAGGTCGCGCGCGTACCAAAGTGAAATTTTTTTAAACCGTGAGCGAGGCATGAAAAAAATCTACTCATTGAAACTATAATGTCAGACTTAGGATTTGATCCCAGTATAAAGAAGAAGAAGAAAGTCAAGAAGCCAGAAGATGCCAGTGCATCCACCGAAGGCTCCCCAGCACCTTCCGGCGAATTGGACGATATGTTTGCCGGCTTAAAAAAGAAAAAGAAATCCAAGAAGCCAGTTGAGGACAGTGCCGAGTCATCTCCAGCTGCTGAAGATTTAACTGATGCATTAGGTGAACTTTCTTTAAAGAAAAAGAAGAAGAAGGCCACCAAGCCAGCAGATGTCCTTGATTTCGAACAAGAATTAGAAAAAGCAGGACTTGAAAATGCCATTCCAGCAACTAAAGAAGAAGAACCAACTGTATCCGCTCAAGAACAAAGTGGATTACCTTATAAAGATTTATTATCAAGATTCTTCAATATATTAAAAGAAAACAACCCTGAATTAGCAGGAGCAAGAACAGGATCTAAATTTAGAATCCCACCACCAATATGTCAAAGAGAAGGATCTAAAAAGACTCTTTTCGCCAATGTTCAAGAAATTGCAACCGTTTTACAAAGAAATCCAGAACATTTAATACAATACTTATTTGCTGAATTAGGTACCTCAGGTTCCATTGATGGTGAAAAGAGATTAGTTTTAAGAGGGAAATTTCAACCTAAACAAATGGAATCAATTTTAAGAAGATATATTATTGAATATGTTACTTGTAAAACTTGTAAATCTATGAATACTGTATTAAAGAGAGAATCTGCAAACAGATTACATTTCTTAAGTTGTAATGCATGTGGATCCACTAGATCTGTATCTTCTATCAAGACTGGGTTCCAAGCCCAAATTGGTAAAAGAAAGAAAATGTAATGTCATTTGTATAATAAACATGGGACTATCTATAGACAAACTTTCTTCTCTATTCTGTGGCTCGTTATTTACTCGTTATAGACTCTACTAATTTCTTTAATGGTACACACCAACTACTAACTCCATCATTAGTCATCATATAGTTAATTATATTTGTTTTAATTTCTTGTTTATCAACATTTTGTTGAATTTGAGTATAAACTTGACCAATAAATCCATTATGACCAGATGTTATCACTTCTTCATTGGCCAATAATTTCTTTTGAATTTGGTTAAGTATTGCAGGTGATAATGAGGTGGAAGTTTGACACATGGTATCAACCATTTCAGAAAATGAGGGTATTTCTAAGGAATTTGATGATGAGGGTTTGGAAATATCTGTCTTACCTTTAAGCATGAGCGGTGGACAATCATTCCACCCTTCCATTGGATCTCCTCGTTGGTATTTGGTAAGTGTCATTACGTGGCAGATGAATTTTTTGTGCGGTCTCACCAGCGCGACTATACCCTACGAGACATCTCTAATGCTTCATCCAACAACTCATCTACTGAAGGTCTTTCTTCACTTTCAAGCGATAAACACTTTTGTATCAACAGTATCAATTCCGTAGAGTATTCATGATTTGGAATTTGATATCTACCACTTGAAATAGCCACCGTCAAATTAGCACCTTGTTCAATCTCTAATTTTTCAAATGGTGATAACCCGAAACAACAGCAATACACCAAACATCCAAGCGACCAAATATCTGTTTTCTCTGTGATTTCACAATTGGTCTTGACGTCCAAAAGCTCTGGTGCCCTGTAAGGTAAAGTACAATGTTCCAGGGCAAAATCTGTCAACGTTAATGCCTGTTGTCTATTCTTTATCAGTAACCGGGCTCTACTACACGATCCAAGGTCCACCAATACCGGTAACCCTTCAGCTGAAAGCATCACGTTTGCAGGCTTGATATCACGATGAGCAAAAGGAACCAATTGCAGCATTTCAAGCCCATTGTGGTCCTGTTGGTCCTGTGGAAGCTCTTCATCACTATCTGCTGGTAGTAATAAGTCTGCTTCTTCTTCCAGTTCATTAGCAATAGTAGGCTCAGCACCACCGACTTTTTTATATCGATGAATAACTTGAAGACCTCTACAAATCCCAATAAAGATTCTCAAGATCTCTTGTTCCTCCATTTTCTGGTTGTTGATGACATTATAGTTTATTATGTCTTGAAGGGATTTTTCAAAGTAGGGCATTAGGATACACACAGTCCGGGAACCGTCCTGTTCTTGAACCACCAGCTCTTCAATGGATTGAACAATGTATGGAGTCTTGGAATTACTGAACCGATGGTAATTTTTGATCTCTTTAACCGCATTTTTAAACGCTTCATCACTGGATCCAAATGGACATCTGATACGCTTCAATGCGTACAATGCCTTGGTGGTAGTATGAGATACAAGGTACACATACGAAAACCCACCTTCACCCAACAACTTGACTATCTGATACTTGTTATCATTGATCCGAATATAAGGAGAACTAGAGATACATGGTAGACATGCTCCTAAGCATGATATAAGGTCCATTATTGCGCGCAGGTGGTGGAAAAAAATCACCAATATGTCTGAGGACCCAATACCACGCCTTCGTCTGCAAGAGATAATGCCCGAGCTTTTTGGAATTTTGCATGATTTGCAATCGGAAAAGGTTCTGGCTAAAGATTTTGATAATAAAATGGGGAGTATACGGCTTAAATTGGATAATATCAAGCAGAGTTTGAGAGAGATACCAGACATTACTGAGACCATTGAGGTGAGGGAAGAGAGAATCAAGACGCTTGAGATCAATAACGAGAAGAAGAGACAGTTTCTCGAGGAGTTCAAGAGCCGTGTTGAATAGGGGTCCACGAGTCGTGTTGAATAGGTGCTAGACGTCGTGGTTGTTGAAACACAACTACCGAAACTGGGACGAAAAATACATCACGTGACAAATACCGCGACCTTAAGTTTCGCCCATCGCATTTTGATTGTTTATGTCGTTTGATCCTGCTGCTTTTGTCAAGTCCATCAAGCTTAGTGACTATTCCGCTCTTAGTGTAGGGCTCGTTCCGTTTTCATTGTTTCTCCTTATTGTTGATGCCATTTCCGGCGATGCTTTGAGTAACATGTTTTCCCTTTATCCGTTGGCTCCTTTCAAATTGGATTTGAACCGTGTTTCCTTTTACATTCTTTTCCATATCAACCTTTTCCATTGGTTGTTGAATATTTGTACATTATTCGCCCCATTGAATGTTTATGAAAAATCCCACGGTACAGTTTACACCGGAGTCACTCTTAATTTATTGGCTGTAACTGCTGCTTTACAGTATTCTATCGTAGGTCTTGTCTTTTATAGACATGTACATGTTATTGGGTTAAGTGGAGTGGCATTTTCATTTTTAACTTTCTATGCAATTGAAGAACACAAGTATAAGCCAGTGTTATTCACGTTCTCAGTTGGTGGCCATGTAGTCCGTTTCCCAACCCAATATGCCACTTTCCTTAGTTTAGTTGTAATCAAGATTGTAATTCCATCTTCGTCTTTTTGGGGCCATCTTGCTGGGATTTCATCGGGATTCTTATTAGCTCACGGTAAATTAAACATTTTGTATCCTCCACTGAAGGTGATTTTATGGATTGAAAACAAATTACAGAAACCAATCTCTCTTTTACATGGATTGGTCGACTATATCAAAGAAGAAGACGCCATTAACATCAGATCTGTAGCCTATAAACCGGTTTTTTCACAAGATGTAGAGTCTTCAGGTACCACCACCACCAATATTGATAGAGAAGTTCGTGTTTTAGGTACATAAGTGTGAAATATCTCGTTGTCAACAATACAACACATTAGTAGTTAATATAATGGTAATAGACATTAAACATTTAAGCTCTTACTCTTCATGTTGTGCGGCTTTTTCATAGGCTAACTTTAAACCTGCCCCGCGAATTTTTGATAAACAGGTCCATGTCTGATAAACAGGTTCCGAGTCATCAAGAAACTCGTAAGAACATAAAGAAACGGAAGAAGCGATATAAGAAGAAGAAACCCGACAATGAAATGGTAGAATCTCAAAATAATTCAACCCCAGCGGGTCCTCCTCCCAATACTTCCTCACATCAACAATTACAATCTTCACAGTCAACAAGAACTCTTGATCCACCATATGAAAATAAACCAAAAGAAGATAAACCAAAAGAAGATAAACCAAAAGAAAAGAAACCAAAAGAGCCAATCCGTCCTTCACCTTCAATCGGATCTCAAACGTCGGTTCCGTCCCCAAAAGAGTTTGGTTCTCCAGATATACCCACCAGACCATTCAATTCAAATGTTAGTCCCGGTGTACTTAGTCCTCGGAAACAGGCCATTATGAGATACAAAAAGAGTGATGATCTGATTAATAACGGCTCATTCATCAATGAAGCCAAAGGAAACTTGAAGTCCAAGACTCCAGAACAAATCATCGAAACAGATAACATCAGAAAGACTTTCCATGTGGATGAAAAAATATCATTATACAAATACAAGAGCTCTAAAATCTTAGTTTTTGACGAACAAGTTGGAGAACTGAACCAACAATCGTCATCTGGAAGATTATTGGGACATGGAGAGTTTGAAATCTTTCAATTACATAATGGTGATGTAACATATTTATCATGTGGTACTTCCTTTATATATCCACTTTTACCCAAATTAAAGATATTACGAGTTGATTTCAATCAATTTGTGCTACCATTGGTGAACCCCGAACGATATTGGAGGATATTCATTAATAGTGAAGAAGAAAAAACCATTAGTTCTTTGGAAAAAGTATTGGAGAAGATCATCCAGTATAGAAACCTTGCCATTGGTGCAAAACCTCCTACAAACACCATTAAAGAAACCAAACCAACAACTCCAGATCAACCACAATTCATGGGATTTAATTTACCTGCATTGGCAACAGAGATTCCTGATTCTCCACCCTCTGCACCTCTTTCACCACATCAAAATAATGGTGGAATTATAAGTACATTCCAATTGGGATCTCCTCTTAATGATAACTTTCAAGAACCACTTCCTGCACCAAAAGTCCCATTTGCTTCATTACAAAGGGATTCTTCTAATAAATCTATTACCAGTGCATTAGCTAGTCTTGATATTACCAAACCTTCCTCTAAGCCTACTACAAAATTTAGGCCAACTAATGCCAAAGCTCACGATACAAAATCAGATTCCTCATTGGATTCTTTACTTGACGAATATGAAGAATCGCTTTCAAAATCTTTTACTTTTACTCGATCAAGAGCTCCATCTCAACCAATGTCTCGATCTTCATCATTTTTGCAACCATTAAATTATACCCCAGCTTGGAATCAAGTAGAGGAACAAGATGATGATTTCCCATCTGCTTCTCTTTCGGAATATAACCGTATGCATAGATCTCGTAGATCATCACGAAGCGAATTATATACCTCTGAATCTAATTGGATGGAACCAAATGTTGCAGCCCAAAAATTACATTATTCAAGATCAACTTATAGTGTTTCAAGTGGTCATGATTTAAAGACTTCAGATTTGAATAATACATATAGACAGATCTACAAATCAATAACCCAAAGAAACCTCCACTCTATAGTTAATGATGACACCAGATCGGTCAGATCGAACCGATCTCAACGTCTTCCAACAATAACACAATCAAAACCACTAACGAATCATCGACATCCATTAGAAAGACCTAAAGAACCCAAACCTGAAGGTCGTCATGAATATAGGAAATCACGAACCACATCAGCATTAGATTCTGACCAGGTGTACAATCTTTTGCAACCAAGCAATCGAATGAGTAAATTAGATGGGGTTATAAGTAGTAATGTCTATAAACAAAAAATTGAACCTAAAAAGGGAATAACGTCGAGATTATTTGGATGGTAAAAGATTTAGAATAACTATTTATTTATATACGTTTATTTGAACTCTACTTTAACAAATACATGTATTAAATATATACATTTTAGTAAAACTAAACTTGAGGAGCACCAGACATTGGGTTACCATTTTGGTCAATTAATCCTTGTTGCATCATCATTACTTGTTCATTACCAGCGGATTCAAGTTGTAAACCAACTCCTAATCTTGAATTGTTTTTAGCATGATCAATTTCACCAGAGAATAAAATTGAAACGGTTGGTAAAACTCTCTTTTCTAAAAATACTCCAATTTTACCAGTTGAATCTACTTGACCTCTGTAAATAGCAGATCTATATTCAAATTTAGCACCAACAGTGGTTTGACCTTCAACAACTGGTTCGTAACCAATTGGAGCACCCATTAAAGAGTCAGTAATTGGTTTCATACCAACAGCAATTTGAGTTTCAACACCAGCTTCAACTTTATCAGTAACTTTTCTCCAGAATGAAGCAATTAAAGCACCTTGAGCTAATAATTGACCAGAGAAAATCCAGTTACCGGCATTATATCTAGTATACCAAGAAATAGCACTTTCAGGAATTGGACTACCTGGTTGTTGAGAATAACTAGCTTCAATACCAACAGATAAATTTTTAGATAATGATTGTAATAAAGAAGCAACAGCTAAACCACTAAATCCATTGTTTAAGAAGGAAGGATTTAAAGTTTTAAAATTAATAGAGAAATCATTAGCTTGATAATCTTGTTCTAATTGAACCATGGCTGGTTGACTATCAGCTAATTGTAAAGTTAATTTGGAGATGTTATGACTATCCCAACCGTAATTAACTCTTCCACTGAATGATAAATTATTGTCAATATTACCTTGAACAAAACATTTTTCACTCACGTATAAAGCAGCAAAAGAGTATGGTGGTAAAACATTTGATCCCATAGATAAGGAATGAGAGGTTTGGAAAGCTGGGGAAAAGGAGAATGCCTTGTTGAAATCAGCTCTTAAACCGGTGAAGAAGTATTGGTTTAAAAAGACTTCACGACTAACTTCTCTATTAATATTTTCAATAGTACCTGGATTGACTAAATCGAAATTTTTACGATGTTCAGAAATGGTGGTATAAACATCATTAATGTATTGAAAGAATGGATGTGATTTTGGTGGTGGGGTGGATGCACTGGGTAAGGTTGGCACACTTAATTTTGAAATTTCTCCTAATGGAACTTCTGACATTGTATTTACAAGTATTGGTTTAGCAAATGGAAGAAGTGAAAAATTTTTGAGGGCGCGGGATGCAACGGGGATTGGACGATCGGTGTGGGGGAAGACAGGTCGAGCGCGGTACCAGCGATGGTGGTAATGGTTCCGCGAATGGTTCAGCAAGAAAATGATGTAATTCGAGTGAAAATCGGAATCTGAAATTTTGGGGCCTTGAGCGTAAATCTCATACTGGATTAGGTCAACTTTTAAAGCCTGTTTAAAAGAAGGATAAATTGGATATATTGAATGGATCGATAAGACATGTTTGATGATATGGTGGTCAAGATTAATATTGTCAAATTAGAACACATTTTACCTACTTGAAACCAAAGAAAAACCGACCCAGTTTCGCAGCTTATATCTGCTCATCACATTCATAAGTCCGGCCCCAGCAATAACCACCTTCGCACCAGCCCGCACCACACCACGCCCCATCATACCACGAAGCCCGCACGTGAGACCCTCCCATCATCATCTGATCGCACTGCTGTGTTCCGCATATTTAACTAAATCATTCCATTGGAAATCTTCTACAATGACTGTTCCTTTGATTAATGGTGCTTCTACCTTGTGTATTTACGCCCCAAATAAAGAATTACTCAACCAATGCCATGATTTTTATACAAATTTCGTCGGTTTACAATACCATTCCCAAAAAGATGGAGTCCATTATCTCGTAGTTCCGAGCGGGAAACTTTCAATTAAGCTTAGTATCGATAAAGAATTAGCACCATCCGAAGACCAAGTTAAAAAGTCCATTACAAACTTAAGTTCTCAATTAGGCAATTCCGATTTAAGATCTTTACAAGCCCATTTTGTCCTTAAATGTGTCAACTTAAATGA
This sequence comes from Yamadazyma epiphylla, assembly GCA_030571925.1. NCBI lineage: Eukaryota > Fungi > Ascomycota > Pichiomycetes > Serinales > Debaryomycetaceae > Yamadazyma > Yamadazyma epiphylla. The sequence continues at coordinate 555,575 of JAJLZA010000002.1, forward strand.
TGTAATTGTTAACTTAAAGTCCCATGATAAACCGGTTCAAATCTCTCCTAATGAACTATTCCCAAACGAAGCTTATACCATCGACCCTTTAGGTCAATTAATCGGGTTCACCACAAACACAAATCCTTTAACTGTGGTACCTCCAGTAACTAAATTACCACCATCTAAGAGTATGGAAATGTCAATCTCTTCCTCTACCAATAAAACTGGAGGTAACTTTGGTTATGTTAATAAGAGAAGAAACGTTGCTGTGATGACATCTGGTGGAGATGCACCAGGAATGAATGCCTGTGTACGTGCCATTGTTCGTGCTGCTATTTACAGAGGTTGTAAGCCATTTGCTATTATGGAAGGGTATGAAGGGTTAGTTAAAGGAGGCCCTGATTACATTAAAGAAATGTCTTGGGAAGGTGTTAGAGGATTCTTGAGTGATGGTGGTACCAACATTGGAACTGCCCGTTGTAAAGAATTTAGAGAACGTAAAGGTAGATTAATCGCATGCAAAAATATGATTGAAGCAGGTATTGATGCTTTAATTGTTTGTGGGGGTGATGGTTCATTAACTGGAGCTGATTTGTTCCGTAGTGAATGGCCTTCATTAATTAAAGAATTAAAAGATTCCAATGAAGTTACTGTGGAACAATACAATACTTATAAACATTTAAATATTTGTGGGACTGTTGGTAGTATAGATAATGATATGGCTACTACCGATGCAACCATTGGAGCATACTCTTCATTAGCTCGTATTTGTCAAGCTATTGATTATATTGATGCTACTGCTAATTCCCATTCAAGAGCGTTTGTAATTGAAGTTATGGGTAGACATTGTGGTTGGTTAGCTTTAATGGCTGGTATTGCTACATCTGCTGATTATATTTTAATTCCTGAAAAACCTGCATCTTCACAAGATTGGAAAAGCCAAATGTGTAAGATTGTTGGAACCCATAGACAAAAGGGTAAACGGAAAACTATTGTAATTGTTGCTGAAGGTGCCATTACTATTGATTTGAAACCAATTTCTTGTACTGAAGTGAAAGATGTATTGGTTAATGAATTAGGCCTCGATACCAGAGTTACCACTTTAGGCCATGTTCAAAGAGGTGGTACTGCCGTTGCATATGATCGTATTTTAGCTACTTTACAAGGGGTTGAAGCTGTTGAAGCCGTTTTAGATTGTACTCCTGAAACTCCTTCACCTTTAATTGCCATTGATGAAAATAAGGTTGTTAGAAAGCCATTAGTTGATGCGGTTAAAATTACAAAATCTGTTGCTGAAGCAATTGAAGAAAAAGACTTTAATAAAGCAATGGCATTAAGAGATTCAGAATTTGTAGAACATTTACATAATTTTATGGCCATGAATTCTGCTAATCATAATGAACCAAACTTACCATCTGAAAAGCATAAAAAAATTGCTATAATTAATGTTGGTGCACCAGCTGGTGGTATGAATAGTGCAGTTTATGCAATGGCTACATATTGTATGTATCAAGGTCATACACCTTATGCTATTCATAACGGGTTTTCTGGATTAGCAAGACATGAATCAGTTAGACTGATTGATTGGTTACAAATTGAAGGATGGAATTCCATTGGTGGTTCAGAAATTGGTACCAATAGAACTACTCCACAAGAGGCTGATTTAGGAATGATTGCATATTATTTCGAAAAATACCAATTTGATGGATTAATTTTAGTTGGTGGGTTTGAAGCTTTTGAATCTTTAAATGAATTAGAAAAAGCAAGAATTTCATATCCAGCATTTAGAATTCCAATGGTATTGATTCCTGCAACCATTTCAAATAATGTTCCAGGAACTGAATATTCATTAGGTGCAGACACTTGTTTAAATTCATTAACTGAATATTGTGATGTTGTTAAACAATCTGCTTCTGCCACTAGAGATAGAGCTTTTGTAATTGAAGTTCAAGGTGGTAATTCTGGTTATATTGCAACTTATGCATCTTTAACCACAGGAGCCCAAGCTTCTTATGTACCAGAAGAAGGTATTGATTTAGGTCAATTAGAAAGAGATATTGAACTTTTAAAAGATGCTTTCCAAAAACAAAAAGGTTTAGCTAAATCAGGTAAACTTGTATTGAAGAGTAGTAATGCATCCAAAGTTTTAACCACCGATGTCTTGGCTAAGATAATTAATGAAGAAGCTGGTGGTGAATTTGATGTTAAAACCGCAGTACCAGGACATGTTCAACAAGGTGGATTACCTTCACCAATTGATAGAACTAGAGCTGCTAGACTCGCTATTAGAGCAGTTCAATTTATCGAAGAAAATGTCGAAAATATTCAACCATCTAAATACAAACTAGATTTTGAATATGACAATAAAAAGGTTTCCCAAACTGCTTCAGTTTTAGGTGTTAAAGCTTCACATATTAAATTTACTTCCGTAAGGTATCTTTATGATTTTGAAACTGAATTAGGTAGAAGAATGCCAAAGAAGATCTCTTGGAACAAGACAAGAGAAATCGCCGACCAATTAGTAGGAAGAACTCGTATTCCTGATGTATAGACAATTGACAATATTTTAGCAGTTTTGCAGCCATCTCTTGCATTTATCTCGCGCGCCAACGGTTTTTTTAGTGATGGAGACTCTTGACAAAGTACAACGTATGTAGCCATTGTGCCATTTGAAGATCATTATAATACTAACCAGGTCTAGAACTTGAAGAAGGTGTTTTAAATGCCAAAACTGTGGAAAAAATCCACGATATACATCACCAAGCCAACGAAATCAACCACCTCCTTCAACAATATCATGATTCCCTAACCAATTACCAAAAGCAGAAAGCAATACAACGCATGGAAAAACTATATAAAATAATAGAGATCAAGAAAAATTCCTTTAATGTACCCCTGTTCAAGTTTAAGGGGGCACCGATACGGCAAAATAGTCCGACCACGTTACCTCAAATCACCAGTATACCAGTAGAAGTGTTTACAAAAGAAACTAAACGCCAGATGATACGCCCAGGCACAAACGTGGCGTATATGTATCTTAAAGGCTTATACGAAAGTATTGTTGTCAACCACAATAAAAGCGCATCTGTTAACATCGAACAAGGCGCCAATTGCATCATTGACATCAACATAGAAGGTACAGTATTACTATCTAATCTAAACAATTGTATTCTTATTATTAATTGTCATCAACTCCGACTCCATGATCTTAAAAATTGTGTAATTATAACCCATATAACCACCAATATCATCATCGAAAATTGTGAACAATTGAAATTTTCCAAAGGAAACCAAGTTGATGATTTTAATTTTGGGTTCAAAAGCTCAATCAACTATACGTTTGTAGATACTGATCTAGATGTTTCATGGGTAGGAAGCATTGATCCTGGAACGCTTACAGACAACGCATTGACAAGCCTTCGTGGCCAGCTTGCAAGAATATGCTAGTTATAATAATAGTAACATGTAAAACCTTGCCTCTCTAATTCACTAAGAAATTTCGGAAAAGTACAAGGCGTTGGAATCTATTGTTTCCCTATCAAAGCCTGGCGTTGTAGGCGGTTCATTACTTGATTGCTTTTGATGTGAAAATTTTTCCTGCAGCTAGTTGCCTGAGTTTTAGATTTTATCTCGGTAATTGAGGGTTAGCAGATTTTGTAGATGCCGTAAAAATCCGATTCCCGTGTATAAGCGATGTGGTTGTAAGCCTATAAATACTAGTAGTTTTGGTGCAATTTTATTAAAATAATGACCGTATTACCACAAAATATACCTTTAGGTGAATATATTTTCTTAAGAATAATCCAAGCCAACCCAAAATTAAAATCAATCTTTGGAGTTCCTGGTGATTATAATCTTAATTTAATGGAATATTTATATACCGATGCGGTATTGGAACACGACATCAAATTTGTTGGTAATTGTAATGAATTGAATGGTGCTTATTCTGCTGATGGGTACGCTAAAATGATTGGTACTTTCTCCGTCTTGATTACTACTTTAGGTGTTGGTGAATTATCCGCTATGAATGGGATTTCTAGTGCATTTTCGGAGTATTCCCCTGTTTTACATATCGTTGGTGGGATTGCAACTGCTAAAGAAAAATATAATGAAAATGCCTCTGATGATTCTTTCCAAAACTGGCATCATTTGGTTCAATCAAAAGATCCTTTAACTAAACCAGATTGTCATGTATTTGAAAAAATGGTTGAACCAATTTCAATTTGTAATGAAACTTTAACCGCTGAAGGACTTTTCAATGGTGAAAACTTTGATAAAATTGATAACATTATCAAACAAATCTTAAAGGAATCAAGACCAGGATGTTTATTCATTCCTTGTGATTTACCAGATATTAAAGTACCTTCTTCAAGATTAATTGAACAACCATTTAAATTTGAAGAATTTGATCAATCCAATCAAGAAGCTGTTGATAAATTAAATGAAGTTACCAACAAAATTTTGCATGAATTATATGCATCTAAATCACCATCAATTTTAGGTGATGATTTGGTTCAAAAATTTCATGCTTATGAAACCTTTAATCAATTTATTGATAAAATTGCTAATAATAAATCAGTTAAATTATTTTCTTCAAGAATTGCAAAAATGATTGATGAAACTTTAGATAATTTTATCGGTGTTTATCCTTCTCCAAACCCAGAAATCAATGAAATTTTCCGTAATCAAACTGATTTCCTTTTGGTTTTAGGATTTACAAATTTTGAGACAAAAGGTATGTATAGTAAAGCTGATCATTATGATAATATCGAAAATGTAATTCTTGTAAACCCAGATTATATTAAAATCAACAAAGAGTACATTCATATTAAAAATAATAAAACCGGTGAAAGATATTTTTCACTTAAAGATTTAATTTCTAATATTTCTGAAAATTTTGATATTAATAAACTTAATAAGAATGATAATATCTTAAATTATGAAAAGAAATCAATAATTACCGCTGATGACACTGAAGATGAAAATGATAGATTAAGTCAAAGAGGTTTACTTAACTTTGTTAATAATCATATCAGACCAAATGATATTATCTTAACTGAAATCTCATCATTTTCCTTCGGAGTACCAGAATTAGCATTCAAGAAAAATGTTAGGGCCGTATATAATTCATATTATGCCTCTATTGGATATGCATTGGCTGCTTGTTTAGGAGTTTCATTGGCATTAAAAGATATGAATATTAATAGAAGAGTATTACTTTTTGAAGGTGATGGTAGTGCTCAAATGAGTGTTCAAGAATTATCAACCTTTTTAAGACATAAGGTTACAATTCCACAAATCTTCCTTATGAATAATGAAGGTTATACTATTGAAAGAGCTATTAAAGGTGAACAAAGATTTTATAATGATATCCAATTATGGAATTGGGAATACGCTATGAAATTCTTTGGTGATGTTAATGAAGATTATCATCAATATCATAAATTTGAAACTAAAAAACAATTTTTACAACATTTTGAAAATGATTCAAATTCAAATAAACTTCAAATTTATGATATCTATATGCATAAAACCGATTATTCACAAGGTTTAAAGTTTTTATTAAGTAATATTAAGTAAGTTAAACCTTGATTTCGGTGAAATAAAATTGCGTCCTAACAAATGTCGTAAACCTGTCAAGCGGGTATGCGCTCATTCAATATAGTTAATAATTACTACTTTCTACGTTAAATGCTTATATGGTTAAATATATATTAATAATTAATGGCGTTATCGGTCCTCCAACCCCTCCAGGTTTCCTGATTCAAATAAAATATCGGGGAAATGTCTCGGTTAACTAAAACGTACCCCGGATGTCGTGCGCAACCACTCCCCACTATTTGAACAACGGGAATTCCCACATATTTCTCTCAACACTACTCTCCTGCTGTATAACGATGCTTGCACCTGTAGATTCTCTTTATGTGTTAGAAAACCCTGAAAACATCCCCACTTTAGATCTTTACAAAAAGTTCCTTCCATTAGGCACCGACGCTTTCAATGCTGTTCCCATCCATGGTACGGAGGACGGTACTCTTTCCACCATTTATCGGAACAAGGCATTCCCAACCCGTTTAAAAAAGTTTATTTTAAAAGGTTTAGAGACTAACCATGCTATTTTCGAAGATGTAGTCCAACAAAGACTCGAATCACCATGTTTTAAGTACAGACCTTATGACTACAAGTCCGGGACCTCGGCCGAATTTTATGAGACATTCAGCTACCAACAGGTCCATGAAATGAAAAATGCCTTTGGTGCAGGGATTTTGTATCAATTGACAAACAATCCTTTCAAAGAACTGTCTATTGCAAGCCACCAAAAGATCGATGAACATGTTTCAAAGTATCAAACTTTCACTCCGAAGGACCCTTCATTCATTCTTACTATCTACTCTAGTAATCGTTGGGAATGGCAATTGACTGATCTTGCATGTTCTAGTTATTCTATCACCAACACTGCTCTTTATGATACTTTAGGTCCTGGTACTTCGAAATTTATCTTGAATGATACCGAATCACCAGTAGTAGTTTGTTCAAAACAGCATATTAAGTCTTTAATTGATTTGAAAACTGCCAATCCTGAAGAACTTAAATCGTTAATTACAATTGTATCAATGGATCCATTGTTTAATTATGATGCTTCATTAATTAAATTAGCTAACAAAGCTCGTATTAAATTATTGGATTTTGACCAAGTTCTTGGTTTAGGTAGAATCTTCCCCCAAGAGAATTTACCTCCTACCGCCGACACTCTTTACACCATTAGTTATACTTCAGGAACAACTGGAGCTAATCCAAAAGGTGTTAGTCTTACACATACTGCTTCTGCCTCTTGTTTAGTATTCTTATTGGCCCAAATTAATATTACCAAAGATGCTTTTTCCTTTTTACCATATGCCCATATCTTTGAAAGGGAAACAGCTATTATTACACTCGCTACTGGTGGGTGTCTTATTTTACCTCAATTGAATTACTCTCCTTTAACTTTAATTGAAGATTTGAAATTATCCAAACCAACTAGAGTTTCTTTAGTCCCAAGAGTTTATAATAAATTTGAGGCTGCTATTAAAAATGCCACCATTAATAACCCTGCTAACAGTGAATTTAAGAAAAACATTTTTCGTAAGGTTTTCGATGCAAAGATCCGTGATCAAGGTGATTATGATGGTAGTACAGGTGAAAATTTGATTTTTGATAAATTAATTGTTAATAAAATTAAATCAAATTTTGGTTTTGATAATTTAATCTTTTGTATTACTGGATCAGCTCCAATTGATCCTGCTACTGTTAGATTCTTAAAGGGTTCATTACAAATTGGAATCTCTCAAGGGTATGGATTAACTGAAACTTTTGCAGGGTTTGCTCTTTCTCAACCTTTTGAAGCCAATCCTGGTAGTTCTGGAGCTCCAGCCATTAACACCGAAGTTAGGGTAAGAGCAATTCCTGAAATGAACTATACTTTGAACGATGCTGGAGGTCCAAGGGGTGAACTTTTGATTAGAGGATCTCAAAATTTCCTTGAATATTATAAGAATCCTGAAGAAACAGCTAAAGCTATTGATAGTGAAGGTTGGTTCCATTCTGGTGATATTGCTCAGATTTCAAGTGAAACTGGTAGAATTTATATCATTGATAGAGTTAAAAACTTCTTCAAATTAGCTCAAGGTGAATATATTGCACCTGAAAGCATTGAAAATAATTACCTTTCAAATAATTCTGTTTTAACTCAAATCTTTGTTCATGGTGATTCTTTAAAGAATTATTTGGTTGGAATTTTAGGTATTGACAAGGATAATTTGGTTAATTTCTTAGTTAAACATTGTCAAATTTCAAATGATACTTTATCTTCGCTTGCTGATGACAAACTTCTTGAGCTCATCAACTCAAAAGACAATAAAAGAATTTTAATTGAATATTTGAACCAGAATTCTTCCCAATTAAAGGGATTCCAAAAAATTAAGAATGCCTATATTGAATTTGAACCATTAACTTTAGAAAGAAATGTGGTTACACCAACTATGAAATTGAAAAGATTAATTGCCAAGAAGTACTTTGAAGCTACCCTTGCTGATTTATATGAAGAAGGTGTTATTTTATCTCGTGAAAAATTATAGATTATAAAGGTAGTTGTTTTAATATACAATTTTATATACTTTAGATGGGTGTGGTGTGCACACGACTCTGTTATATCGCGATAATTTTTCATTGAAAAAACCATCAACGGCAAGATGGTATGTTTCCCATTGAACGAGTACGGGACGGTATGAAGGCACTAATGGTGTAATATTGAACAACATCTGATCTGGAAATCGTGTTGTTGTCTAATCATCATTACTACCCCTTCAATCACGTTGTGTTCCCACCACACGTCCCCCTCAGTCGTCAACACCTAGATTTTTCATACTAACATCTATAGACAACAATTTCAACCAACGTTGAATCCAAAGACTTAAATGGAGTTTCATTAATTGCAGCCCATTCACATATCACCGGATTAGGTTTAGATGAAAACTTAAAACCTAAGGAAACCGGCCAAGGTATGGTTGGACAATTAAAGGCTAGAAAAGCAGCAGGAGTTATTTTAAAGATGATTCAAGCTGGTAAAATCGCCGGTAGAGCTGTTTTAATCGCCGGTCCTCCATCAACAGGTAAAACTGCCATTGCCACCGGTTTAGCTCAAAGTTTAGGTGATGAAGTTCCATTCACTGCCATTGCAGGATCTGAAATTTTTTCTTTAGATTTATCCAAAACTGAATCATTAACTCAAGCATTCCGTAAATCCATTGGTATTAGAATCAAAGAAGAAACCGAAATCATTGAAGGGGAAGTTGTTGAAATCCAAATTGACAGATCTATAACTGGAGGTCATAAACAAGGTAAATTAACCATTAAAACCACCGATATGGAAACCATTTATGAATTGGGTAATAAAATGATTGAAAGTTTAACAAAGGAAAAGATTTTAGCAGGAGATATTGTTTCTATTGATAAAGCTTCAGGTAAAATCACCAAATTAGGTAAATCATTTACTAGAGCAAGAGATTATGATGCTATGGGACCAGAAACTAAATTTGTTCAATGTCCAGAAGGTGAATTACAAAAGAGAAAAGAAGTAGTTCATACTGTTAGTTTACATGAAATTGATGTAATTAATTCAAGACAACAAGGATTTTTAGCATTATTTTCTGGTGACACTGGAGAAATTAGATCTGAAATTAGAGATCAAATTAATACTAAAGTTGCTGAATGGAAAGAAGAAGGTAAAGCTGAAATTGTTCCAGGAGTTTTATTTATTGATGAAGTTCATATGTTAGATATAGAATGTTTTTCATTTATAAATAGAGCTTTAGAAGATGATTTTGCTCCAATTGTTATAATGGCAACCAATAGAGGTATTAGTACTACCAGAGGTACTAATTATAAAAGTCCTCATGGATTACCAATTGATTTATTAGATAGATCAATTATAATTCATACTACTAACTATAATGCCGAAGAGATTAAATCGATTTTATCAATTAGATCTCAAGAAGAAGAAATTGAATTAACTGGTGATGCTTTAGCTTTATTAACAAAAATTGGTCAAGAAACTAGTTTAAGATATGCTTCAAATTTATTATCAGTTTCTCAACAAATTTCTCTTAAAAGAAGAGGTAATGTAGTTGAATTAGGTGATATTAAAAGAGCTTATATGTTATTTTTAGATTCTGATAGATCAGTTCAATATTTAGAAGAACACAAAAGTAAGTATATTGATAATGAAGGTAATGTTGTTCTTGGTACTGATAATGCAAATGCGATGGAAACTGATTAATTAAAAGTTTATAAGATGTAGATTGAAAATGTACAATTAAGGTTTAAGAGTTTAGTACTGAGATATAAATCATATGTCATAGTTGATATTGCTTACAATATTTGTATGGTCTAGATGTTAGATAAGACGGTGTGATGTAAGACATGAGGTCTTCCGGCTAATAATAGCAATTGTGGTTGCAAAAAAAATTATCCGCGTTATATAACGGACCGAGAAATTATCGGAGTAATTTTTTTACTAATGAGTTGATGCTGGAGGAACTCATGGTCTTACAATCTATTTTTATTACCTTTTCTAGGTGATTTATAGATTAGGTAATGATATTCAGTATATTAGTTTTATTCTCTAAAATTTTACTGCATTTAATGCCGTAGATGCGAGTATCCGACAGTGTCTCACATTTCCTATAGCAATGCACCTCTACCAAATTGTCTTGGACTCTTCAATTTCATATTTCCAGTACCCAACTTCTTACCCCTAAGTCAAGTGGAGATCAATTCTTCACCAAGGCTATTCTCCGCTAATTCAATTTTGTGGACTGACATCCCCGTCGTTACTAACCCCAACTCCAATATTCCCTCATCTAGACCAAAAGGGTAATTACTAATTGCTGCGTCATGAATGGATAGCAATCTTTAATTTTTTATTACTAAATTGGAAAATCTAGCCACTTAAGCTCTTGTAGTATAAATACTTCGTTATTGCTTATAATTTATTAACATTTAACTGTAGAAATAAAAAATTTAAAAATGGCTCCAGTTTATACTAACTCAAATGGGTGTCCAATCCCCGAACCTTTTGCTACTCAAAGAATTGGTAAACATGGTCCTTTGTTATTACAAGACTTTAACTTGATTGACTCTTTAGCTCACTTCGATAGAGAAAGAATTCCTGAAAGAGTTGTTCATGCTAAAGGATCTGGTGCTTATGGTTACTTTGAAGTCACTGACGACATTACCGACATTTGTGCTGCAAAATTCTTAGACACTGTCGGAAAAAAGACTAAAGTATTTACTAGATTCTCTACCGTTGGTGGTGAATCAGGTTCTGCAGATTCTGCCAGAGATCCAAGAGGGTTTGCTACCAAGCTTTATACTGAAGATGGTAACTTAGATTTGGTTTATAATAATACTCCAGTTTTTTTCATTAGAGATCCTTCTAAATTCCCACACTTTATTCATACTCAAAAGAGAAACCCAGAAACTCATTTGAAAGATGCCAACATGTTTTGGGATTATTTGGTTTCAAATCCTGAAAGTGCCCATCAAGTTGCTATTTTATTCTCTGATCGTGGTACTCCTGCTAGTTACAGAGAAATGAATGGTTATTCTGGACACACTTACAAATGGTCTAATAAAAAAGGTGAGTGGCACTATGTTCAAGTCCACTTTATTGCTGATCAAGGAAGAAAAACTTTGACCAATGAAGAAGCTGGACAATTGGCCGGATCAAATCCAGACTTTGCTCAAGAAGATTTGTTTAAGAATATTCAAGCTGGTAATTATCCATCTTGGACTTGTTATATTCAAACAATGACTCAAGAACAAGCTAAAAAGGCACCATTTTCAGTTTTTGATTTAACTAAAGTTTGGCCACATAAAGATTATCCATTGAGAAGATTTGGTAAGTTGGTTTTAAACGAAAATCCAAAGAATTACTTTGCAGACGTCGAGCAAGCAGCATTTGCACCATCTCATACTGTTCCATATATGGAGCCTAGTGCTGATCCAGTCTTACAACTGAGATTATTTTCTTATAATGATACTCATAGACATAGATTAGGTACTAACTATACTCAAATTCCTGTAAATTGTCCAATTACAGGAGCAGTATTTAATCCACATATGAGAGATGGAGCAATGACTGTAAATGGTAACTTAGGTAGTGTTCAAAATTACGTTGGAGAAGTTGATACTTTTGATCTTAAACAATTTAGCATTCAAGAAGATCAAGAAGTTTGGGAAGGTGCAGCATGCCCATTCCATTGGAAAGCTACTGATGCCGAATTTGAACAACCAAGAAAGTTATATGAAGTTTTGGCAAGATATCCTAATCAACAAGAACATTTAGCACATAATGTTGCTGTTCATGTTTCAGCTGCCGATGCTCCTATCCAAGATCGTGTATTTGAATACTTTAGTAAAATTCATCCAGACTTGGGAGCTGCTATCAAGAAGGAAACCTTAGAGCTTGCACCACGTAAGTAGTTTAGTAGTTACGGTATTTATATGAATCTACGATGTTTAAAGATTAATCTCGAGTTAATTTCAACGCATATTCAGAGACGTACAATGTATATAGTACAGTAATGTATATTCTATGCTACCAGTAGGAAAAATCCTACGCTACCAGTAGGAAAAATCCCTGGTTATCTCTTATATGCCATCTAGGCACCTTTAGTATTTAAAATTAAGGCGATAATCAACCCATATAACCCTAAAACTTCGGCAAAAATCAAAATTAAAACAATTCCAACAAATAAACGAGGTTGATGCATAAATTGTCTAACCCCTTCATCACCAACTATACCAATTGAATAACCAGATGCGAGACATGCAAATCCAACAGATATACCACAAGCTAAATGCATAAACCCATTAAATAAAGTGTATTCTTGAGTTGGTGATAACCCACCAGCAATTAAAACAGCGACAACCAAACCATAAACGGCTAAGATACCCGACATAACCACTGGAATTAAAGATCTCATTATTAACTCTGGCTTAAAAGTACCAATACCGGAGATACCTATACCGGATTTTGCAGTTCCAATCGCAGCACCTGTACATGACAAGATCATTGCAGCAGCACAACCTGCAAACCCTAAGAAAGGTGCAAAAGCAGGGACATATTCATCACCAAATTCAGACATTGGAAAAATTGCTCGACAGTGCGCAGGGAGATAATTTGAGGATTGGAACTGCGACATCGCGAACGACGACGTCTGCGCGACATCTCCAACCAAGCGTCTGCGCGACATCCACAGCATCGCGATGTTTAATGCATAAACATGAATCCCTCCACCAACCATGAGAAGCTCAAACTAACCAATGAGGACTTGAAATACGTCTACAATAGCATCATATCATCCGCCATGAACAAACTCGACCTCCATCTCCCCAACGCCAACAACGACCCCTACAAGAATAAAGTCACCATCCTCCTCCACGAATACTTCAAAGATATATTCGATATGGCCAAACACGCAATGATTGTCGATGGCATAGATCTCAGTGATAAAGACTTGAACAGCGTGCTTTCATTGAAGTTGAAAGAGAAAACAGAGCCCTTTAACTCCGACATCAACGCCGAATTACGTAGTGTGCTTGAACAGCTAGAACAAGAAACCATAGACGTCACAGAGCTACGTAAGAAAGTACCGGCTCAAATCCAACAAAAGTATCAACAAATCACATCTGAAACAGATGAACATGTATCGTCGATCCTAGCGGAACTTGAGAACAAAAAAGAGCCTGTTGAAGAAGACGCTCTGTTAAACATAGAAGCCATACTAAAAGACTATGAGGACCATTTGGTGCAGCTCCAGGGCCTTAAGTCGACGATACCCGAGCAGAAATCGGAGCTTGACCAGCTCACGGAGATCATAGAGTTTTTAGAACGCAAGCAAGCGAATGTATAGTAGTGTAATATAGGCATTGTAGTGCTTTGGAGAGGTGTTTAAGGTGTATGGCTTCTGATCTCTATCTGTCTATCTCTGGCCCTGGCCCTGGCCCTGCTGCCGCGCGCTCCCACCGCACGCCCACACGCCCATCGCATCTCTCCGCCGCAGTTGCAAATGTAAACATCGCGCTCTGTTTATACTATTCCTATTTAGTCAAGCCCTAAATATAAGCGATAATTGTGCGCACAATTAATCTTAAACATAGATGACTTCCCCTACCAAAGCAAACATAGCGTTAAGGTATTTGGACAGTATCAATGATGAATCGCCTTCCAAGCTTTCCTTCCAATCAAAACTCCCTTTGCAGCCTTCCTCGAGGTTCAATACCAAATCCCCGGTGAAAAATTCAAATATTGAAGAAGATCTTGATAAATTAGCCATGCAATTAGATGTAGATCCCATTTCAACTCCCACTAAAACCGCCGCTTTACTTAGGACCAAGTTTGAAACCCCTTCCGTCACTGTATCTTCATTTAAAACCCCAAACATCTCAAATTCATCCAATAATTCTAGTAAATCTGGCTCTCCAATTAAGCAAAAGATGCCTTCTTTGAAGAACGACCTCCTCAATAAACCTTACTTATCGTCACCAAGTAATAGCACCTCCAAGGATTCTCCTGGATACGAATATTTATGTAGAATAGCTGCCATTAAAGTATGGCTTGAACATGTTTTAGGTGAAAAAATCGATAAATCTCCAGCTGAATTAATATCTGATATTCGTAATGGTATTCTACTTGCAAAATTAGCAAACGTATTATTACCAAATAAGAAAACTGTATTTATGGGATCAAATTTACAATTCAGACATACTGAAAATATCAATAGATTCTTTAAATTAATGGAATTTATGAATGTACCTGACTTATTCACTTTTGAATTAACTGATTTATATGATGCCAAAAATGTTCCAAAAGTTTGGTTTTGTCTTCATGCCATGAGCTATATGTTAAATAAATCCAATTCTGAATACCCCAAAATTGAAAGTTTGGTTGATAAATGTGAATTTTCTGCTGAAGATATTAGAATTGCAAATAGATCTTTAGTTGGAACTGGATTACCAAATTTTTCAAATGCTGATAATGATTCTGGTGTTAATGAAAGTATTTATATGAATAGAGCTATTAATAGTTCTCCTATTAAAAGTACTAACATTCAACCAAAGATTAGTTCTCCATTGAAATCTAATTCATGGAAAAACAATTCTCCAACTAAATTCTCCAATGATGATCCATTCAGAGATTCAGTTAAATTAACAAAAATTGATTTAAAAACTCCCAAAAAATTAATTGAATCGTCATTTTATACCCCAAAAGCTCAAATTGTAACTAGACCTTCTCATTTGGAACATGAGATTGATACTAAAAATCAATATTATAAACCTGAATTACAAAATCATATTGATAATATCATCAAGCTTCAAGCATTAAGTCGTGGTGCTGTATTTAGATATAAGATGTTTGTAGATAAAATCATGTTAAGATCTTATAGTGATGAAATTAATCAATTTATTTCAATCATTAGAGGTAACAATTCAAGATTGAAAACTGTTCATAGACATAGAGATGAAATCTTGTTATTTAAACATGAGATTATTGAATTACAAGCAATTGCTAAACAAAAATTACTCAAATTAAGATTAAAATCTTTTAAATTAGATGATTCTGATGATAAAATTTGTAAATTTCAAGCTGTTATTAGAGGTAACATTCAAAGATTAAAATTTAATTATTTGAAATATCAATTAAGTAAATGTGAATCTTCGATTATTGAATTACAAGCACAACTGAAAATGCATTTAATTTATCCAAAAGTAATGACAATTCTTGTTCATAAAGATGATATGGAAGATTCAATATTGAATTTCCAATCAATATGTCGTAGAGTATTATATGAAAGAAATAAAATTAACAATATTATTACTGGATTAGATAATTGTGGAGGTTTAATTGATTTACAAGCATTAATTAGAGGTAAATCAATTAGACGTGAATACTTTAGAAAACAATATTATTTACAGAAATCTCAAAGAAGAATTATTGCCTTACAAAGTCTTGCCAGAGGTGGGGTTGCCCGTACCAGACTTTGTAATAATGTTTTAATTACTTTAATGAATGAAGATTTAAGAATGAACGAATTGTTCGGTAAAGTCAGAGGGAATCTTGTTAGAAGAGAAATCAACTTTAAACATCATTTCCTTCATAAATATTCTGATGAAATCATTGATATACAGTCTTTATTTAGAGGTGTTTATTGTAGATTTGTCAAGTCTATTACTTTAGAAGATTGTTATGAAAATATTGAAGAAATTATTGATTTACAATCTATTGTGAGAGGTAAAAAGATCAGATCAAAACTTAATTCAATTGATAGCTATTATTACAAAAATATTGGTAGCTTAATTAAAGTTCAATCATACATTAAGAGTAATTTCACTAAAAGAGCTTATCAACAATTAATAACTATGAAATGTCCACCATTATCAGTTATTAAAAGATTTGCTTATTTATTAAGTGATAATGATATGGATTTTGAACAAGAAATGGAATTAGCTGAATTAAAAGATAGAATTATTGAAAAGTCTAAACAAAATGAAGAGTTGGAGACTTTAATTGAAAATTTGGATATTAAATTAAGTTTACTTGATAAAAATAAAATTTCAATTGAAGATTTTATTAAGAATAAATTTAAAAATCCAAATAATCAAATTTCTGAAGAAATTAATTCTAAAAATCTTGAAAAATTAAATAAATCTTCAAGAGAAAGAATTGAAAAATATCAATCATTCTTTTATTTCCTTCAAACCAAACCAATCTATCTTGTTAGATTACATGAAAATGTTGATTTGAAGACAAAAGAATCCAAAGAATTTAAGAACTTACAAAGTTATATTATGTTATTATTCCCAATTAAAGATAGTTCTATTAAGTACCATTCTAGAGAAGAATTCTTTTTGGTTAAATTTATAATATCTTTGATGGAAAGTGACATGCAACATAATTGTAAAAACTTAACTGATATAACTAAATCAAATGTTTGCTTCTGGATTGATTATTTGTTAAGATTTAATAATATGACTTATCAAAGAATCCACTTGAAGAACTTAATTGGTAAATTTGTTTTATCAATTATTGATGATGATGATTTAGATTTTGAAAGTGATCCATCAATTATTAATAAGAATTTAGTTGATAGAGATATGAGAATTAATGGATTTAGTGATAGAGACGTCAGTGCATTACCACAAGTTGCCATTAAAGATCCAGAAGTATCATCTAAATTCGTTAATAATTTAATGCATTTAAGAGATTTTACTACTGAATTATTAAATAAATTAGATTTAATAGTTGATATGATCCCACTTCATGTTAAATTAATCTGTTCAAATGCTTATAATTTATCTAAATTACAGTATCCTGATAGATCGGAAAGTCAACATTTAAGTGTTGCTGGTGTAATTTTCATTAAACATTATATTGGTTCAATTTTACAATGTCCTGAAAATTTTGGATTAATTGCAAATGAACAATTTAAATCAAAATTCATCAATGAAAGAATCAAAAATAACTTGAAACAATTACAAAAAGTTTTAATTCAAGTATTTGCTCTTAAACCATTTAGTGATAATTTCTTGAAACCATTAAATGAATATATCGAAAATTCAATTGATTTGGTGAAATCAATAATTTGTAGATTAGTTGATGTCCCAAACATCGAATCAAGTTATAACTTGAATGATTATGATGATATTGTTACACATGATAGACCAAAATTAACTATGAAATCAAGTGATATGGTTCAAATTGAGAAAATTATTCAACAAAATCTTGATTCCATTGCCCCAAGTGCCGATGATCAACTTTACATGATTGCAACTCAATTGTACGACACTGTTTACTCAACTGATGATTTAGTTGCTGTTTCTGAATTAGGGTTATTAACCTTGAATTTAAACCCAACTACAAAAGAAGAATCAATTGCTGATTCTAAAGGTAATGCATTATTCACTCAAGTTAAAAGATCAGTTTTATATATCATTAGAGTCCAGGATGAAGCTGATGATTTACTTGAGTTACTCGTAGCTGGTATTAAACCAAGTTATGAACAAAAATTCAAAGAAATTACTAATGAAGAAACTCACATAACCAATGAAAAGAGAAAGGCTTATTATAAAACATCATTAGGTGATTTGACTGCAATTACTTATCACGAATTAAAGAAAAAAGCTCTTGAAACTATTCTTCAATTGGAATTCATGGGATTAGTATCAAGAAAAGATTCTTATCAAGCTATTCTCAATCAAATTGCTTTAGATATTAAAACAAAGCATCAACAAAGATTTACAAGAAAATCACAATTAGAAATTGCCATTAAGACTGAAAAGAAATTAATTGAAAAGGCAAGTTTCTTGAAAAAACAACATGAAGATTATAATTCTCATATTGATACCATCTTATCAGAATTACAACTGAAACCAAAAGATAAAAAATTATTTAATGTTATACCAATTTTTAGTAAACAATATTTCTATCATAGAGAATTAAAGAAATCAAACAGATTACCAAAATTTGGATCTTATAAATATTCTTCTAAAAAGCTTTTAGAGCAAAAAATCATTCTTGATTTTGGAGGAGTATTACATTCAAGTTACAATTCATCTTCAAAACTTGATTTCATGTTTAGTTGTCATCAAGCCGGTAAGTTCATAATTGAAGCCGCTAATGGTTCAGTTAGTATTCCTGGTGCTTATGCAACTATAACTTTAGATGAACTTTTGAACTTGCAATATGAAAATGAACCAACTTTTGAAACATTCGATGGTATGGTTAAATTTGATTCTCAAAACTTTACTTCATTTATATTTAAAAAATTTTATGATTTAAAGAAAGATTAAATAGACAGTGATAAAAATAAACGTTCGTTTCTATATTTTACTATATTTACTTTTGTAACAATTCATCAATCTTTTTCTCTAAAGAAGCTAATTTCTCATCCTTTTCAAGTCCTGCAGCTGTAAGCTTTGTAACTTGAGCTTCTAAATTATCTACAATTGATGCAAGTTTATCAATAGTTGCTTTAAGAGTTGGTGCTTTGGTTGCAGTTGTAGTAGATTCAGAAGTTTTTGAAGCAGAAGTTTCAGATGTTACAGATTCCTTAGATGAGTCTGTTTTAGCTTCTGATTTTGGTGTGATAGATTTAGGGGTTGGTGCTGGTGTACCAACAGAAGATGGTTCTTCCTTGGTTTCTTCTATCAAAGTGGATGCACTTGGTTTGACTTCTGGTTCCTTTATTAGTGGAGCTTTTGGTTCTGGCTCTTTCTTTGATACGGGTTCCTTCTTTGGTTCAGCTGATTTTTTGGTTTCTGGTTCTGGTTTCTTAACTTCTTCCCATTCATCATCTTTAACACCGCTACTAACTTCTTCCTCTTCAATGTCACTGGCATTATTGACCTTGTCAAGAAGACTATTAACTTCACTAGAAGCCTTTAAAGTTTCATCAACTCCTTTTGGTTCTGGAGTAGATGCTTTTGGTGGTGGTACATCTTTTTTAACTTCTTTGGCGGCAACTTTTGCTTCTTTAACTTTTTCTTCTTCCTTTTTAGCTTCAGCTTTAAGATCATTGATTTTAACTGAAGGTTTAGATTCAGTGATTTGAGGTTCGGTACCTTCATATAAAGCTTCCATACTCATTAATAAAGGACCATTACATTCTTTACCATCAAACCATTCACTTGCAGATAAAGCAGGTTTATCGCTTGGACAATCAGGGAAAATATCACCTTGAAATAACTCGGATCTTCTTGGAACAATAAAAGATAAAGGTTCAATTGAATGATCATTAACAGTTTTATAACATTTCATAATTTCATTTTCCTTAACATTACAAGCTCTCTTTGGAGCAGCTGCAAAACCTCTTTGAGGATCAACTGAAGGATATTGAGATAAATCATGTAAATAATCATTTTCATACTCATAATAACGAATATTACCATCACCTTTACCTGCTAAGTATAAAATATTGGTTGCAGAATCAAAAATTGGAATTAAAACTCCAGATGATTGATCAATAACTAAAAATCCATCAATTGGACCTTTTTCAATGTTATTAACATCCCATACACCAACTTGACGGTCTGATAATCTTGAAAACCCAGTAGTAATTATTCTATCGGTGTTTCCAACCCAAGTAACTCTAGCTGGTTTAGCACCTGTATGACCAGGACCTTCAGAGATAACTTTACCACTTCTAATATCCCAAATTCTTAACTTCTTATCTCTTGAGGTGGTGGCTAATAATGAACCATTATAATTAAAAGCAAAAGATGTAACTAAATCTTTATGTTGTAAAGTAATTTCATCCTTACCAGTTTCAATATTCCAAATCTTAACAGTATAATCCAAAGATGATGAAGCTAAAACATTCTCTACACAAGGATGGAATTCAATCTTACCAACTTTTCTGGTGTGTCCTGATAACACCTTAATTGGCTCAGTGATATCTTTAATATCATCATTTTCATCAAGATATTTATGGAATGAATAATCTTCTGGAATTTCCCATAAAAAGATCTTACCATCATCTGCACAACTAGCAACTTGTTGTTCATTAAATGGATTGAAGGAGGTGTCTAAAATAGGTCCTTTATGGCCTCTGAATAAGGAAACCTTATCTGGTGCTTTTCCAACCTCTTCAACTGGAATAACAGCAAATGCACCACCACCAGAAGAGTCCCAATTTAAGGAGATATATTTACCATTAGCTTGAATAATATCTGAATCCCAAGCATTCTTTGTAACTTTTAAGTTTTCGTAACTAAGTTCTTTTTTGTGTTGTTGTCCAAAAACATGACGGAATTTGGATGCTCTAACGAATTTCCCACTATGAAAAGTTAGTAATTGTTAAAACTATTTACGTTAGGTAAACATACCTCATGTTGATAAATGGAATTTGGTGTCCGTTTGAGTCGCGACAATGAAATATGGCGCGACAGGGTTTAATGTCGTGGGAACGTTGAAAAGTCTGGTGAGCTTAAAAGATGGAGAAACCGGTGAATAACCAGAACAACACTACTAATGTTGGTGGCGATGATGTTTCTGGGGTTTCTGTTGCTGAGGTTATTAATGAGGCTGAAAATATGGTTGCTGGAGATGATCTGGATACCGAATCCAGTGTGTATCTTGATATAAATGTCGCATCTGGACTTAATCTCCAAGATAAAAGGTGTAAGTACTGTAATCAACAATTCCAGCAATCTGGATCTCTTGGTAGACATCTTGACCGTAAAAAGGGTGACAATTTACATCCTTTGGAGGAAATCAATCGTTTACGTGGGAATACCAAAAGAAAGACCCAGCGTAATATTACCCCAGATCCAGAGATCAAAAGATTGAAACGTCAAGAATCCTCTAAGCGGTATAATTCCAAAGATGAAATTAAAGAGAAGAACAAAATACGAAGAAGGCTTCGTGATAAGAAAATAAAAACCAATTTATATGCTCTTGATGATTATTTGGGCCGTTTTGGGAATCCAAGACCCATAATGAACTTTGCTGATTATACTTGTATGTTCATACCTGTATCTGAATGGCCAAAGAAAGTACCTGACAAGCATACTCTCGATACAATCTTGTATAATGCTCTGTCACGGGACGTTTTACTGGATTCGTTGAGGTTATCTATTGAAGAATCATTTCTTAGTTGGCAGAAATTGAATGAGAGTTTTCAACAAAGTGTTTGGACTCAAGAGAAAGAGCTGGCTTTGGATAAAGTGTTAGGAGGTGCATTGCTATATGAGATTCGTAATCGGCATCAACTTGTTCGAGATCAGGAGATGAGCTATATGCGAGAACTTTGTGATGAACAAGAGTTTAGCTTATATGTTCAAGAGGGTAGTAATCAAGACATTCAAGAATAAAGATTAAGAGGTTTTAACGACCAATAACTGGCATATTCTGTATCTACATTAAACAATTCTGATCTAACATTAAGAAATAAAGTTACTTTTTATCTCTTTTCTCTGTTTTCAATTAAAGGGCTTGTTGTTGAAAGTCATGGCCGTCAGCATCTGTTGCCTGAATATCTTACCTAAATATCAAACCCGTCAACTATTTCCTTCAATCCACTGATATATCTATCAGGAATATCGTCATCGCCAGAAGCTACTTTCAAAATTAATTCATTCAATTCTGCAGAACCTAAGATATCAACATGTTCAGCAGTTTTAGCACCTCCACGGATATCAAATCTATCAGGTTCGTGTTTTATTTCAACAATAGTAACAGCAACATTACCGGGGTTGAATCTGGTTGCATTTCCCCTTTGCCAGATATGACAAGCAGAGTGTGTCAAAAGACTCACAGTACCATCACCGTCACCAAAGTGAACTGGGTCATCAGCTTCTGAATCAATGGTAACCGTTAAGTTGGAACCTGGTTCACCTTCTTGGTAGTTATAAGCTCTTTCAGTTGGATTACCAACCCCATAGAAACAGTAATATTTCATATCTGGAGCATTTGGTAATGCAGCTTCTAAAGGATTAGTCCATTTTGAATGATCATGATTATTTTTCTTGATTTCTTCTTCAGTTTTAGCAATTCCAAATGAATATTGTTCTCTAACTCTATTAGAGAACCAATCTGGAGATTCATCAAGTAAATAATCAATACTTTGATCTAAAGTTAAATTTCTAATACCATTTTTAGATTTAAGTTTAATAAATTTACCAAAAGTTTCAGATTTAGTCCCTTCTAAGGAATCACTATCATTCATAGCTTTGTTATCTGTAACTAAAGTGTTAGTTGGATCATCGGGTGCATGGGTTAAATTACCCCAAATTAAATCACCACCTTTAGGTATCATACTTGGAACCCCTCCAAATGTACGAATCATATCTCTTCTTTCTTTTCTACTGAAGAATTTCTCTAATCCATAAACGGCTAAAGCATTTAATTGGACAGTATCTTTCATTTCACCAGATAAAAGAGCAGTGATTGTTTTAGGGGTACCTAAAGAAGATCCACTAATATCAATTACTGATGAGATATAAGTATTACACCAACTTGGACCTCCATTACCGTAATATTCACCGGTAGCTTCAGCCCATTTTAAGAAATAAAAGATAACTTGAGACCCCATAGAATGACCAATTAAAGTGGTTTTTTCCCCATTTAATTGATAATTTAATTCAATTTGAGCCTTTAATTTCAGGAAATATCCATCTCTTTTTTCTAAATCTAAATAAGCCAATCTCCAATCATAAGCAGCAGAAATCATATTATTTGGATTATAACCAATAACAGATAAGTTTTGAAGAATCTTATTCCAAATCCAGTATCCAGCAATGAAAAAATCAGCAGCTTCAAAGCCTTGAGCAGCTCTAAGTTTGATATTTGGTGGATCCAAACCGGTTTCTGGGTCTAATTGAATATGTTTTAACCAACAAGCTTTATCTAAAACCATAGTACGTAACATATAGAAGGACCCCCATAATCTTTTACGGAAATGGTTAATTGAAGGACAATCACCATCGGTTGAAACCCCCCAACTTTCAATACCAGTAGATATAACACCTGGAACCATAACAACATTATGTTTTGCGGTTAAGTTTCTACTAGTAGCCATTCTTTTACCGACGGAAAATGATTCAGCAGATCCATGTAGCTGTTCTTTTTCATCGGGATTGAAATCTGATAACATTCCATGGATTGAAGTAGGGAACATATCTTTCCAGTCACCAAACACATCACCAAATGAATCGAAATTGACAAGGTTTTCCAAATCTTGGGAGAGAATTGATTCAGAAGAAGTGGAAAAAAATACAGCTGCACATAAACCAAGAACTGCACCTAAAATGAATATAACTCTTCTTGATTGATGTAATTTTTTCTTTAAAACTTTACTTTCTTGATGAGTTTTATGTCTCTTGTGATGAGAATGGGAGGCTGTGATCTCCTCCACAGGGATTTCCTTAACGGAATCTTCAGGTTGATCTTTCTGAACTGACTTAGCCATGAAAATTTCAGACGCGAGTGAGATTTGAGACATTTCAAGATTGCGAGCCGAGCCGATGAGATGGTTATCGATGTGTCAATATTGCGTCAAATATTTGTTTAATGGCAGCGGTTTACAAGTTAAGATGATGGTTATAGAGTAGGAAAGATTATAGTAATTATAAGCGAACACAAGGACGAAAAAATCATGTTAACATTACATACTACAGGACCCTGGGTGGCTTTATGCAAGGGCCCATTCTAGTGCACCTCCATGCTATATATCTACACCATAACACCCATCTACTTCATCTAAACATCTACACCAATCATACCCATCTACAACACCTCCATGGTATAATCATACTCGATGCCCGGAGTCACACTAGATATGAACTTTAAGAATATAATCAAATATTGGTCTACTCTTATCTCACCTTCCTTACTTTGAGCATGTTTCATGAATACTCTCATCACTGATGAATGCTTACAGGGATGGATTGAAACACTGGTGGTGTTAAAACTCACCGGCAAGTTTTCAATGGTGGCCGTCTTATCTCTATAATCTCCAGATATATCTTCAAACATCTGTTTTGGTAAGAGAGGGATCCCATTATCATTAAACCCTACCAAGTATATTTTGGGGACTCTATAACTGGTAGAATAAACGATATACAAGTCGTATTTTCTCAAATCTGATTGGGCTTTTGATAAATCTTCGAATTCTTCATCTTCATCTTCATTATCAAGAGTTAATTCGGCGGTTTCATCAATTAATTCACTCAATTCATTGGATTCTTTATTGGATAATTTATGACTTTTAACCCAACCGTCTTCTAATTCTTCTTCCTCTTCATTCAATTCTGTGTTGGCACCTAAATAGCTTTGAGCTCTTTGGTAACTTGGAACATGTTTTGTGACTAGGAATTGCTTATCAGGGGGTAAAAAGTCTTTCTGTAATTTTGGTGGGGCAGATTTCCATTCCCAAGTAGGGAACTTATAGACCAAATAATCTCCAGCAAGAACGAATTCTTCAGGGGAGATTTCACCGGTTGAAGCGAAGTTTGAATTGTGGTTAATAGGAGTAAGGTATTCCCTTAATTGGGAGAATTTAGATCTTATCAGTGACATGTAAGGATGCGCGAAGTTGCGATGAGAATGAGGAATGGTGATCATGTGGCGCGCGGAAGCTGGGGCGAGCTGTGGGGCGAGAGGGTGCGCGAGGGTGCGGCCTGGGGCCGAGGGCAAGCTGGGGCTGAGGGCAAGTTGGGCAGAGACGGTCGAAAACGCCCATTGGCGAATTGGTGAATGTGGCCATGGTCATGTGATCAGGGTCATGTGGTTGTGCGGTTAACTCGGTGATACAATGAACACGATATTGATATTATCGTGTCCATAGCCCATTCCTCGTATGCTTAGAAAGAGTCTCCAAGATGCGCGGTGCTGCAAAGGGTGCGAGCTCAAAAATCATAGGCAACACCGCGGTAATCAGCGCTATCCCACCGCGACAACCACAACACACCGCAGCACATCGGAACAGGCCTCACCGCCAAAATAGCGACATGCGTCAACGCGGTCCAATGGCTGCAAATAATAACACAGCCAAATAAACACTGGGGGTACAACACCTACTGGCCCATAAAGGTGCCAACGGTTAATCAGGGTGCTGCACCTCCTATAATCACAGTATATCTACCCCATCCCTTGCTCCTGCCCCCTAAGCCTACACTCTACTCAGCTCCTACTAGCTCCTGGCCAACTTCTGCTCAAGCGCGTTCGCGGCAGCCCGCGGTCTTCACTAATGGCTTCGCTCCTCGCTCCCTCCTCGCTCCGCTAAACTTCTCCGGCCAAACTAACGGCCAAACTAACGGCCAAGAACATCCCACAATCTCTACTTAACCTACCCTTACAAACTTTAAACCAAGGTCCCAGACCTCAGTCCCATTGTTTGCCAACACCCCGTCCCGCCTCTACGCCCAACACTTCCGCTTTCATTTCCAAACTCGGCCCCTTTATAAACTTCCCATTCATAAATACACATTTAAATCGCCTTACGTCTCATAACCTCCATTCCATTATACGATGTTTTTAACGGCGCGCGGTACCATTGTTTACATAACAAACGGGTAAATGTTTATATTTTTCGCACATTTGGCTATTACTCCAATAAGCATAGGCACAAAATATTTAGCAGATCAAAGTCGTGTTTTAAACACGTCCTTAATTTGGTAATAGTTTGAAGTCTAAATATTTACTTTTCATTACGCGATTTTTCATCATCATTTATATATCTTCTAAACTCCAACAAAACATCGGCTCTCCAACAAAACATTGGTCTCAGAATGTCAATGTTAACTGATAGATTAAATGATAGAATAGCATTAAGTTCCTTAGATGAAAATTCTTTGAACTCTTATAATAAATATCATAAGAAACCTTACTTTGACCTGGTTCCTTTATTACCCAAATCTTCTTCCACTATAGGAATCACTTTACAGCATTATAGTCATAAATCTTCATCTTCCATTTCAAATATTTCCAATTGTAATGATATCGATGCTTATGCCAACAAATTGAAATTCAAATTGAAATTGGCCATCTATAAATTAAACCAAAAAAACTCCATCAAATCAAACAAAGTAGTTAAAATTAGTTCTCCATCAAATTCTTCAACTAAATTAATTATAAATAATATAAAGACAATTAATGATATGCATAATGGCTCACCAGTTAGAGTTGAAAAGAAGTTAAAGTTGAAAACCAATTTTAATAATTCTGTTAATGTTAATTTAACTAAAAAATCTCCAACATTAAATTCATTTTTACTTCAAAATAATAAAGAAGGTCAAAGTGTTAAATTATTTTCAATTAAAAAGAATTCTCCATTTTATAATAATCAAAAAATCCCATTAACAAAACCAAATTTAAATAAAGAATCATCTACAACTTCTTTACCACCAATAAATAAGATATTGAAGACTCCATTAAAATTGACCTTATCGAATGTCGATCAAGATCAAACGATAGATGAGGTATCAATAGATGAAACCAGAAGAGTTCCTTCGAACCAATTCACACCTAATTCATTTTCAGTTGCAAAATCGTTGTTGCAATTGGGTTCGGGGTATTATAATTAGCATGTATAGTAATGTAAAGTAACGTGTAGTTTATTGATGTTTACCTTGATTATATGTTCTGGTGCTTATATCGTCTCTGGTGCTTTGGAGCTCTGGTTCTTATATGTGCTCTGGCCAGACTCTGATATCTGATCTACCGGACCAACTACGTCTGCACCGTCAGAAGACCACAAAGTGTGCTAGCTGTTCAAGAGTTGTTGCACCCGTACACCAAAATAACAATTCCAATATATTTTTGGTGGTTTATGGTTTGTAATGTTCAAAGGAATATGGTACATTGGTTGTAGGTTTATAACTCGGTACTATAGCTATTCTCCATTGAAAGTTATTTTCTAAACTTAAAATTATTTTCCCAACTAGTCTGACCCAAAAATAAATAGTTAATAAGGTCCTAAAAAATAATTATTATAATTAAACATTAAAGTATGCACTTTGATCAACGGTTATCTCGTTGGTTTCGTATATATGAATTATAACTATTTATTTAATCTAACTCTATGTCATTTTATTTATATATTTATCAATCACATTTTTATTTATTTTCCAACTTACGAATTTCACTTTTTCTGAAACTTGATGCTGTCATTTTCAGATTTAGTATGTATACAATGCATTTAATTACTATATACTACACACAGTAATTAAGTCAAATTTCCATTAATAGTTTTGATCTTATGTCTTATCACTGTTCATAGGTTGAAACGTAAATGGTCCACCTAAATATTTAATATTAGCGGCTCATATTTTTAAATTCCATGGGAAACGTCTTAGGAATTAAAATAAATTTATTTGAATTAAACTCAACCTAATGCAACTAAATTCAACTCGATTACGTCGTTCACACTTAGCTCAGGCAGATCCAAACATTTTGATCTGGACCTAAATCACCAACCTTGGTTCCACCTAAAAGATAAGCAGATTCAAATGAATTGATAAAGCTATGATTGTTTCGCTTGAATCTATAGACTGAAACTTAATGAACTTACTAAATACATGAACTTATACTATGCGCTAATGCATCCACCCTCTGAAACACTTGTTTCTTTGGATCTAACTTCTCTTCGTCTCCAAATATAATCACCTGTTGAGGTTGATCAATTAGAGTACCCACAGGAAGGTTTTTCTTCACAATCATGTTACTTACAACATTCTCTGATACCTCTATTCCAAGGATTTCGCTTAGTTTGCTGATGTATATGGACTTATAGTATTTAACAATCACCAATAAGTTGTTTTCGATATAGAAATCAGTTAATTTATTCTTATCCAAGAGGCTGATATATCTTGTAGTACATTGCTCAAGGTATTGTGAAAACACATTGTAAGGGACAATACGCTTGTGAGAATACAGATCAAATACTAATTTCGTTATTTCATTAAGCTTAATATCACTAAAAGTTTCAAAAAGGTCTTGTTTTCTGAAATCATAGTTCGATACAAGAAGATAATCTACAGACTTGTGGTTTAATTCATCTATAACAAACTCAAATTGAGGTTTATGTTGTAAATTATTAATAAAGGTGAGTTTCTTATTGACTAATTCGATGAACTTATAGTTATGGGTAATGGTTTTGAATAAATATTGGTAATCAGTAAGTACATCATTGAATTTGATTTTGGTAATTAGCGTGATGTCATCATCTGTAGGCGATATGTTTTTGTTAAACAGAGCAGCTGAGGTGATTTTGGAGAAGATTGACAGGATAGTTTGGTGATCAATGGGGGAATGCATGAGGGATTCTATCGTGATTAGATCGATTATGGGGGACCATTGAGGGCCATTTAAGCCTAAGTTTTTGGCGATTTCATTGATTTCTGAGGGAGAAGGATGTAAATTGTTGATGTTTTGTTTTAGCAAAGCGTACTGTTGCACTGGGGTTGTCATCGTTGGTGAGAGTATTATCTACTAGTGGTGCGACAGCTGCCAGAGGAGCCAGACGGAGCCAGACGGAGCCAGTGCGAGAGTGGCCAGTGCGACACCTACCAGGCCAGAGGGTGCGATCTTGGCGGGCTGTTTGGTGCGCATACTATCCATTACCCCAATGAGTTGCCCCGTGAGATCGGTGCGAATCTCTTCAAGCCTGCTCGTATACCTCGCATTCCTCGCATAGTCGCTCTATAAAGTTCCATCGTATAGTCGTTCATTTTTTCTTTTCCATATACTCTTTATCATGAAGTTACTTTATTTCATTGCCATTCCAACTATCATTTACGCCATCCTCAACCATCTTTTCTACACTTGGTTGCCTTCAAGATACATCTTCGACCATAAAGATCTCATTAAAATAGTCAATGAGACTCTCGATCAAAACCCAAATGGTAACATCACCACCATCGTTGCTGACTTAGTTCCAAGACTTCAAGCTGAATACGGTGATGCTATCAACGACTTGAACTACGACGAATGGGTCTTTAACAACGCCGGTGGATCAATGGGTACTATGTTTATCCTCCATGCTTCTATTACCGAATACTTAATCATCTTTGGTACCGCTACTGGACTTGCAGGTCATAGTGGTGTCCATTTTGCTGATGATTATTTCACCATCTTGACTGGACAACAAAAAGCTGCTTTTGATAACCAATTAGTTGCTGATACTTATTTACCAGGACAATGTAACCACTTGCCAAAGGCTAGAGTTAGACAATTTAAAATGGACGAAGGCTCTTATGCATTAGAATTAGCTCAAGGTTGGATTCCTGCTATGTTGCCATTTGGATTTGTTGAAGTTATTTCATCTACTTTAGATTTCGAAACTTTCTATAGAACTGTAGTTTACACTGGTCGTGATATGATTAAAAACTTACTTAGAGGTAAATTTTAGATTAATATACACTCAAAAACCATGCGGCTTACACTCTCACTCTAAGCAGCTGTTCACTCTAGCAGCTGCTCACACCAGCAGCGGCCCATTCCCAGCAAGCAACTGCTCACACTCTCCAGCAGCGGCTCACCGAACCGTTAGCGGCCCACTCACACCAGCAGTGGCCCACACCAAGCAACTGCTCAGCTGCTCACACCAGCAGCTGCTCACCGAGCCGTTAGCGGCTGCGTCAGATCTCGCTCCCCCACGCCGTTTTAGGCAGGC
This sequence comes from Yamadazyma epiphylla, assembly GCA_030571925.1. Taxonomy (NCBI): domain Eukaryota; kingdom Fungi; phylum Ascomycota; class Pichiomycetes; order Serinales; family Debaryomycetaceae; genus Yamadazyma; species Yamadazyma epiphylla. Next base: position 585,268 of record JAJLZA010000002.1, read on the forward strand.
AAATCCGCCTGATTAGAGCGCGTGTCGATTCCTCATCCCCATCCCGCCTTAATAACCGTTAAATCACTCAAACAGACTAATGTCAAGAGTCCCAGATGAGAATACTCCTTTCTTAAATCCCAACGATAACGATAATGACAACCAAATTCATCAATTTACTTATACGAGAGATTATTCAAGAGTCCCAGAAGAAAATAGCCATTTCTTAGATATCGATGAGAATGAAGTTGTCTCCTATGTTCAACAACGTCGTGCTTCCATTGCTTCTGTTGGTGCAACAGAAATCCCTCCTATTTTATCATTATCAACTAAAACCTCTAGAACAGCTTTAGATTCAGACCGGTTGGTTCTGATTCGTTCCAATAGTAGTTTAGATGTTCAAGATATTTTAAGTCATAACAGACTATTGGAAGAACCCGAAACAACTTATGCAACAGAATTTAAGGTGTTGGCCAAATATTCAATTCCGTTGATTATTACATTTTTATTACAATATTCATTGACTGTTGCATCGGTTTTTTCCGTTGGTAGATTAGGTTCCAATGAATTAGCCGCTGTTAGTTTATCGTCAATGACTGCAAGTATTTCGGGTTATGCAATTATTCAAGGGGTTTCAACTTGTTTGGATACTTTGTGTGCTCAAAGTTTTGGTAGGAAAGATTTTAATAGTGTAGGATTACATTTTATGAGATGTAATTATCTCTTACTTTTATGTTTTATACCTATTTTTATTTTATGGGTCTTTTTAAGTAGACCAATTTTAATTCTTTTAATTGGTGAAGATAAGAAAGATCTTTGTTTATTAGCATCAAGATATTTACAAATTTTAGCATTTGGTTTACCAGGATTCATTTTATTTGAAAATGGTAAACATTTTTTACAGAGTCAAGGGATTTTTCATGCTTCAACTTATGTTTTAGCAGTTTGTGCCCCATTAAATATGTTTTTAAATTATTTATTAGTTTGGGATAAAAGAGTTGGTTTAGGATTTAGTGGTGCTCCTTTATCAGTTGTAATTACCAATTGGTTAATGTGTATTTCTCTTTATTTCTATGTTTTCTTAGTAAATGGTTATCAATGTTGGCCAAAATATTCTTTAATTAATAAAAAATATTTTAGAAATTGGAAAAGAATGATTAATTTATCAATTCCAGGAGTTTTAATGGTTGAAGCTGAATGGTTAGCATTTGAAATCATTACATTTACTGCTTCTACTTTTGGTACAACTGTATTGGCAGCTCAATCAATTGTTTCAACTACTTGTGTTTTATTATATCAAATTCCTTTTGCAGTTTCAATTGCATCTTCAACTAGAGTTGCTTGGTATATTGGAGCAGCTGCAAAAAAATCGGCAAAGATTTCAACCAATGCTACAATTATAACTGGATTTATAATGGGATCAATAACTGGGATTTTATTAGCAGTTTTTAGAGAACAATTAGCTTCATTATATACAAAAGAAGTTGAAGTTATTAAATTAGCTAAAAAAGTCTTAATAATTGGTGCTATTAATCAAGTTAACGATGCCGTTAGTTGTTTGACTTCAGGTATTTTAAGAGGTCAAGGTAGACAAAAAATTGGTGGGATTTTAAATTTAGTTAGTTATTATTGTATTGCATTACCAATTGCATTCTTTTGTGCATTTCATTATGATTTAGAATTATTTGGTTTATGGTTAGGTATGTTAATTGCCTTATTTTGTGTAACAATTTTCCAAATGTATTTTGTTATTACAAGTGATTGGGATGAGATTATTAATGAATGTATCAATGAAAGTATCTTAGATGATGGATCGATTCATATTGATGCACATTCATTAGTTCCCTCGATGAGCAGTGGTCTTATTGTTTAGAGGTTAGATGCTGTACCAGAGTATAAGGCCCAGATGATACGGATATTGAAAAGTATTATAGAGATAAGAGACTATTAGAATGAGTCAGGTGATGCTATTAGTTTCATAAGTGGTCTAATTAAGCTCTGAGTCACAGATCTATATTTAGTCATATGACTCTTTATTGTATAGAAATTAAATAAACGGACATTGACATGTCAAATTATGCATAATCTCAGATGATTTCTATAGTAATATAAACATAAACATAGTTAATTATAGAATCACCAAGAAAAACCATCTAGGAACTATATGTAAAATGAAATAAAAAGAAACCCGGAGTTGCTGTCTGGGGCCTATATACAGTCCCTGTTTCTTATAGCGATGACAATTTTTAGGAAACTAGAGCTATATACAGGAGATGTTACATTTTGTGCCACCGAGGCTGAGTGTTTGTGCAGGAACTCATCGCATGACCCATTAATCATGTTAGGAGACTATAGCATCTGGGAAAAGAATATCAAGTTTTAAAAGCTATCTGCTGAAAATTAAATAACAATTGAATCCAATAATATGCATAATACATCAATTGATGCAAAGTTAACCCTTGTCCCTGAACATTTTTTTAGCGAACCGTCGCTCGCTCTTATCTATAAAATTCATCCGCTCCATTCGGCAATTCTATTTCCAAATGCGGTATATTAATTAAAATTTTTATAAAAAAGCAATTGAAATGAATATAAAAGAACCCTTCCTCCCCCCTAAAATTTCATTACTACAAACAAATTAAAATGCAATTCTCAGTTTTATCATTCGCTACTTTATTATCCGTTGCTTTTGCTGCTAACATCACCACCGAAATTGACTCAACCTTAGTCACTATCACTTCTTGTGAAGGTGGTTGTTCAACTGCTGCTCCAGCTAACATTTCTTCTTATGAAGCTGCTGCTAACAGACAACAATATGCTGCTGGTGCCGCTGCTTTAGCTGCCGGTGCTTTATTAGCTTTATAATTGTTTTTTATGTAATTTATTTTCATCAAATTAATTAATTTATTTTCTATGTAACATTAATATACTTAAAATTTAGATAATATCGTGCTTAATCTCCTAAATCTGATAGCAAATTATTACAGATCATTTTAACTGATGTTTCATTGGTTGTGGTTTTGATAAGTTTAAGCTTTGAAATGATATTTTTATTATCATTTTGTCTCTTTTGCTTTATCAGTTTATACTTTTGAAATAATTTGATATAATTCTCATAAAATTTTTGATAATTAACTAGCTCTTCAAGATATTGTTTCCGTAAGTTTTGATACTCCTCGTGAGTATTTAAAGTGATTGACTTATCATTATTGATATCTGATAAAGTATTTAATTGCTGAAGAGTTTGGTTATTATTACGTATTCTATCAGTTAGATTTTTAAGCTGCTCATGATTATGCTTACTATGTGAGAGGGTTTCATTAAATTTAGTATTCAATTTTGTAGCGGATTCTCTAGAGATTTCCCTTTCAAGCGTCTTGATTTGTCTATCTATTGTATCATCTCTCATGTAATCATTTTTGAAGGGTTCAGGCCTTGAAAGTTCTTCAGTAGGCCTTATTCTCGAATAGTTTCGTATGGGTTTCTCATCTTCATAAATATCAATCGGTTTGGGATCCTTGAATGAGTATCTAGGGAATGTTTCTGTGTCAGGGTACGATTTTTGGGATCGTATTGGCGGTTTAGAGGCATAAGAAGGGTCATTGGAGGCATATGGAGGATTGCTGGAGCCGTACTGAGGACGAGCTGGGCCATAAGATGGGTCTGGGTTTCCATAAGGAGGGTCATTGGCGCCATATTGGGGACGAACGGAATCGCTGGCGTCATTGAATCGTGATCGGGAAAACCCACTGAACGGCTTTCTTTCAGGAATATACGGTTCGTACTTGCCTATTGCATCATAATCAAAATTGGACTTTTTATATGGCTGTTGGTCACGTGAACCGTAGGATAAAGGGTCGTCTTTGTAATTGAATTTTTGTGTGTATGGATCTCTTAATGATGATGAAAGTCTTGTGCTATTCTCGGAGAATTGGTCGTATATTCTGTTCATATCTCTATTCAATTCATCATCTGAATCATCCTCTACTCTGCCTATGGGGGAGACAGGACGGATATATTGCAGATTTAACGAGTGGATTGTGTTATTATAATCGATTGTTGGCTCGTTTGTTAATGGAGAAGGAGGCCCAAAGAGCCCATGAACGGCCTTGGAGAAGATGTTTTTTGCATCCATGGTATATACAAACGCGAAATTGGCTCGCGTTGAGGTTGATGAGACGTGCTTGAGAGTGGGCGCGCAGCGGCGGCAGCTGGTGCGGTGGACGGGCCGCTGGTGCGGTGGGCAGCGACAGAGCGAGAGCGGTGCCAAAGGTGGGCGGTACGGAGTTGCCAGATAACTGGGCAAATAGAGTACAAGATAATATAAGAGGATATGCGGTGTGGCACCAAAATATGAAATCTATTCACCATTAAGCCCATATACGCCTACCTTGCCATGCATCCGGTAAGACACTACTGTCCTCTCGATGCCCAAGTCCTCGGCGACCAATTGAAAAGTCGTGCGGCTCATATGAGAGAGTCATCGGCTCATAAGACTTATTTATCGGCCCATAAGACCTTAAACTGACAAATCGCCCGAGGATATAAGAGATATAAACTTGTTTTGATTATAAACGCTCGATTGACCCCATCAGTAACTATTACCCCCCACCAGTAACTCTTATCTCTCCAATCTAGAATGCCGTCTCTACTGCGCCAGAGATAGTTAGGCATTTGAATCAGAAAATAACAATATGCACATATGATGTCAGATGGCGAAGAAAGGAGGTTTCAATATGACTTTCTCCTAATGCCTCCAATAATTAGGGGAAAACTCCGTGCCATCTAGAAGCTGCACCTTCTAATTTAGGTTATATTATAATGCACCTTGGTGCAAAAACTTATGTGAGGCGTTATTGGTACAGGATGTAAAATGGCCGTACGAAAAAAAAATGTACAATAGGTTTGACTTATCAATGTCTAAGGCATATTCAAAGCCAACGTTTGTATGATAATAGATAAGCCTTATCTCTCATGAAACAAAATAAATTTTGCCCTTTAAATAGTCACTGTGAATTTTCATCTCATATCACCTTCACAACCTTATTTCACCAAGACCCCAAATTCTTCTTCCTAACCTTAAATTAGGTTAGGAAGATCTGAACTTACAATAGAAAATGCTACTAATGAATATTAGACCCTTACATAGCCATCCGTACACCTATCGGATTAATTAATCATTAAATATAAAAACCCTTTAACATCAAAACCCTAATAAAACCGCTGACATTCTCCAGCTATATCATTCTCTAACTTAATCTAAAAATTGGTAATGTTACATTTTATTAGCCTAGAATGAGGCGATGTGGGCCTGATTCCAGACTGTTTACAATACAAAGTATAATTCCGTAAAGGCGAGCTATAGAGGAATGAGAATGTAACAGTTTAAAATTTATGCCTTAAAATAGTTAAAAACACCAAAGCCAATACTTTTTCAATGTCTTGGGTTTGTACTTTTGTTTATTGTTTTGGAAAGCATTTATTAGCCTAAATATTGGGAGGGGGTTAATACTGAACAATAAATTAATTTCCCAGGCTATTAACTAAGCGAATTTAAAAATTGGCGGGTAGTAAAATTCAATATGTAACGTTATTTTTTTTTACTGACGATAAACAAAATGATGTTTACTTCTAACCTAATTACGTTTTGTACATATAAATATATCAAGCATCGGCAAGCATTAGGGAAACAACAATACAATTACTAAATAAACACTAATGTATAGTCTAATATATAAATAAATTACTAAATTAGGTACACCTGGGGATTCCGGTCGTCAAATTTGTGCAGTTTTCATTATAAAAGTTTAGACGAACATAAATTTATGGCTGCAAAATTTAAAAAAAAAAATCTCCTGATTAAATGTAGGCCCATAGTTTAAATGATTATAGGTTCCTGGCTATTAACCTTCTCGTAATACAATGAACCTTAACAGGCTCAAGAGATGTTACTGATTCAAGTTAATATTTTAATTTTACTGATATAAACCCGTAAACGGTAAATTCTCTCACTTACGCTTATTCAATTATTACCTCCATTGTTAAAGACCAGTTTAAGTTGAAGAGTAATAATAATAAAAGTTAACCAGCTTTTACATTACTTATAAAATGAACCCCATTAGCTATAAATAGCCAAGGTTGATGTCTCCGAGCAATCTCTAACACCTTATGCAAGTTGATTTAATTACACATAGTGGTGTGCCATGCTTAAAATACAAAATTTAACGCCGTTTGCATAACTTTTTGAGGTTACGTGTAGATTGACGGGAATACTCTCCAATTGTCCCCGCTACCATTCGCTTACGACGGTATTTCGAATGTTACGATATCAATTGATTCAATATGAACTGGTAAATATTTGATTGCAAAAAACTATTTTTAAATTAGGTTATATATAAAATGAACCTTTAGAGTTTTAAGGCATTTAAACATCAATCAAAAAGTTAAAATGGTTAAGTTGAACCGAGAGTTTTTAAATATCTATCTCTTCAAATGCCTTAAAAATTTTCAACGGTTTTTCAACAATAGAAAAATGCCGACACGATTTTAACTTACGGCTGGCGTACATGCACAGCCAAAGGAGCTTCCAAAATGGTTAAACTTTTGCGCTATTTTATTAGATAGGGGTACAGGTTCTATAATTAATATGGCTTATAGCTTAAATCAAAGATTTAGAAAAAAATTAATGATACTTTAAAAGATGACATTAAGCATTGATATCAAATAACCGCTTAAGTTTATTGAATAGCCAATTATAATCGCATTCCCAGTATTAAAAGCACTGGAGTTCTTGCATGGACGTTGTCTCAAAACGGTAGTCGAAAGTGAAAAATTTTCTCACTAACAATAAGGTACCAAATTATCAGGCCGAAAAAGGGAAAAACCGGGATGTGAACAATGAATAAAACGGTTTTTTTAAAGATTGGTGCTTGGAGTATTTGCCTTGAATGATGCCATTGTTAAATATCGTCACCCTATTAATTACTATAAAACATTTACTTTCGCGATTTTGTGTAACTTTAGCCTTCATTTGAACTGGCGGTTTTTTATTCCAAATAGGAATAATTCGAAGGAGTTTTTTTACAAAATAAGGGGGGGGGGGTAGTAATAAGTAAGAAATCAAGAGAATATACGTTAGGTACGATGTAGTCATGCTTTTAAAACTCTAGAATTGATAACCTTGAATCAGAACAAAATGTTGTTAAAATCGGCTAATAAAATAATCTTTAGGCTCTCACATGGAAATATTTTCAATGAGTTTGAGGTTTATATGTAGGCTTGAAAATGTTTGATAAGCCTATTTAAAGATTACATAACTTGCGTTCGCCTTAATACTCCTTTTGTTTTTCTGAAAAAAAAAAAAATTAAAATTAAAATATTAAAAAAAAAAAAAATCATATTGTCAAACTTTAAATTTAGACGAAGGATAATCCACATATAGGTATTTAAAAAAATTTGTTTTTAATTATAAAGTTTAAGGCAATTCCTCCTTAAAATAATTATACACAATACGTTACAACTTGCTCAGATAAGTTTTTGATCTAAAAGCACAATTGATATAATAAGGTGCATATCAGGTATAATTTTCATAATTTTCATAATTTTCAAATAAAATTTTCAGTTCATTTATTTAATTCATTCTTTTTTTTCAATTGAGTTTATTCATTGAGTCCATTCCTTAATAGTCATATTACATTCCTTTAACTACTACTTTAACTAAAAATTTCATTCATTTCAAATCATTTCTAAATAATAATGTCAACTTATATACCGAAAATAGTCCAATCATCAAATGATTTAAAATTTAGTCAATTTGAATACCCACAAAAATTATATAAAAATGAAAATAAACTTCATAAAGAAGCAATTGAAGAATATCAATCAGATATTTATAAAACAATGATAAAGTCATTAACATTAGCTAAACCAAATTTAGAATTATATCAACAACAACCATACTTAACATTTTCAATTAGATTAAAATTAATTGACTTTTTATTAAAAATGTCAATTAGATTAAAAATAATTTCATTTGTCTTTTTCAGAGCTGTTAAAATATTTGATAGATATTGTTCAAAAAGAGTTATATTATTGGATCAAGCCCAATTAATTATAACAACTTGTTTATGGATTTCTTCCAAAATCCAAGGTGGTAATAATCACTTCATAAATTTACATAATTTAGAAAAATTAGATGATATTAAAACAATTAATGATTTAGGTTATGGAAGTGGTGGTAAATATTTAGGACCAACTGAAAGATTCAGATTACCTAAATTACACGAATTAGTCAAATTATGTGGTGCTAAATGTAAATATGATCAAAGTATGTTTAAACAAATGGAATTACATGTTTTACAAACTTTAGACTGGTCTTTTAATGATCCAAGCATCGAAGAATTTTTAGTTAAATCTGAGGATTTTAATACTTTAAATGTTAACGAATTTTATAAAGTAAAAGAATATTTAAGTTATATTTCTTTATACTCAAGTGAATTAATTGATATTGACTTAATTGATTTAAGTAAAGTAATTGTGGATTTAATTAATGAAGTATTTAATCTTAATAGTAATGATTATGATTTCCAAAGTTTAAATAATGTTTTTGAAGATAACAATTTGGAAATTAATGACGATGATGATGAATTTTTCATTGAAGGTGAACCAATAAAGAAATCATTTAAAATTGATTATAATAAGTATAAATTCATTAAGAAGAATTTAATTAAATCAATTTTAAAATCTTCTGATTTCATGCTCAAGCTCTTCAACTCAAAAGGCCCACAATATCTTTACAATCAAATCTTAATGACTTACAAAGATCCATTTAAATCAGTTGGTATTCCAATTACTCCAACCACAATGATTCCTCCACCTCACAGTATTTCATCACCATCTTCAATTCCTTCTTCACCAATTTCACCAATGTCTTCAGGATCAATTTCTGGACAAACCAGCTCAAGTTCAACTTCAAGTTCTGGTTCAATACCAAATTCAATATCTCATATATATAAACCAATACCCATTTCAACAAATAATTCAACCTTGTTAAAGAAGTTTAATACGTTGTATGATCATGCATTACCAAAAATATCAACAAATGCTTCTCATCAACATAATTATAGTCAAGCAAGTTTGAATTCTGCCGCTTCAAGAGAGACTGATATTCAATCAGTTTTTGATTTAGATTCAAGAAGATTATATACTCCGGTTAGTGATGAAGAGTCACCGGTATTCACACATATAAAAAATTTCGAACCTTACAAGGTTTAAGCACCATTGGGTTGCATTTGCATGTTAATAAAAGTTCTTATGTTGTAAAAATCTCTGTCTCTAGAGCGATGAGTTATAAATAGTACTTGGGGTGTCAGGGTGTTGATGGATATGGAACAGAAATGTCGCGCGACATCGCTTAGGGGTCTGTTTTTTTGCGTTCCAGGGCATATCCGGCGGCTCAAAGGGGGTCTATATGTTGGCTGATATGTAGGGAATACGCCTTGGTATTTTTAAGAAAGATTGGGACTTAAACAGGGTGCTGGAATTAAAGTGTGGTTCCGAATGTCGTACACATTGAAGATGGTTTCTCGCACCGCAGTCTTGGGCCACTTGGCGCGGAGCTCGGGCCACTTGGCACCACCAACCGTCCCCTTGGCACCATATCGACGCTCCACCAATGTGTCCTCTATAGCCATAAAAAAAACCATATATTATAAACCTTTAACAGATTCTGAAACATAAACCCTCTCTCCAATATCTCCTCGAACTCCAGCCCAAAACTTCCCTCCAACCATCGATATAAAATTTGAAACCCATCGCATTCCTCTGTTCCTTCCTCGCGTTATGAGATTTCAGCACTGCCATTCGCGTTGAAAAATTGTTTATTTGCTCATTACCAAATGATAGTTCCTTTCTTCATACTAACATTATTGTTCCGTTTGGTTGTATCTGAACCAAGCACAAAGGAACTTGTTGGTACGTGGACTTCAAAATCAAACACAGTTTTCACCGGTCCCGGTTTTTATGATCCAGTTGATGAACTTTTAATCGAACCTGATTTACCAGGTATTTCCTATTCTTTTACTGAAGATGGCCATTACGAAGAAGCTTTATATCGTGTCACAGCAAATGCTATCAACCATTCATGTCCAATGGCCACTTTACAATTTCAACACGGAACTTATGAATTATTAGATAACGGATCAGTAGTATTAAGTCCAATTGCAGTTGATGGTAGACAATTATTAAGTGATCCTTGTGGTACTAGTGGAGTTCCAAATAAAGATAAATCTACATCCATATATTCAAGATACGTACAACCAACATTTTTCAAGACATTCCAAGTATCGGTTGACCCATATCATGGTAGATATAAGCTTCAGATTTTCCAATTTGATGGTTCATTAATGCAACCACTTTATTTGGCTTACAGACCACCTTTGATGTTACCAACAACTGCATTGAATCCTACTGATAAGGCCAGTGAGACAAAGACCAGTTTAAGAAAAAGATTAAAGAGATCATTAGAGAATAGTTATAGAACTACTGCGATTAAAGAGTTTGACACTACCAAATTTGATTTTTACTGGTACTTATCTGCCGGGTTATTAGGAGTTGGTGCTATGGCTGCATACTTTCATTAATAGGTGGAATTTATATTGTTATTTGGTTTGTTGAGGTGGATTACCTTGGTTGGCTTACCTTGGTGTTCATGGTGTTCATGGTCACCTTGACTGTACCTTGGCTGTGCCTTGACGGTCTTCATGGTCACCTTCATGGTCTTCACTGCCTTACCACCCCGCCGTCTCTCACCGTCTCTCCTCCTCTCTTCGTCTCACCGTCTCACCTCCCGTCTCACCTTCTCCCACCGTCTCACCGTCTCACATCCCGCTCACCTCCTCCCACCGTCTCACCTCCCAGCCTCATCATTTTTCCTATCTGATCATCCGCGCCATCTTTCCCTGCCCCCATGTCCTGGTTCTCTTCTTCCACCCCCAACACTCAGGAACTAGACCTGAAAATAGAACAGGCGACTTCAGAATCAATCCCCAATGGTGAATTGGATATAGCAACCGCTTTTGAAATCACAGATATCATTAGAAGTAAAAAAATCCCTGCAAAATTATGTATGAGATCGTTAAAGAAACGGTTAACAAATACTTATCAAAACCCAAATTTGATCACTTCAACGTTGAAATTGATCGATATTTGTGTCAAAAATGGTGGCTATCATTTCCTTATTGATATTAGTTCCAAAGAATTCGTTGATTATTTAATAGACTTTATCTTTAAGACCAACTATAACGTTCAAGAACTTCCCAAATCAAACACCGCCAAAATTGCTGTTGGAGAATTGATTTTAACTTTGATCAAGAATTGGTCGATTTATTTCAAAAATCAAATGCAATTAAATTACGTTGAAAAATGTTATCATGATCTCGTTAAGAAAGGGTATAAGTTTCCTGATTCTGACACATCCGAGTATTCAAATGGGGTATTTGTTGATGCCGAAGCTCCTGCTGATTGGATTGATAATGACGAATGTATGATTTGTTACAATGCATTTTCAATGTTGAATAGAAAACATCATTGTAGAAGTTGTGGTGGAGTTTTCTGTCAAGACCATTCATCTCATTCTGCTCCTGTACCATCTCTTGGAATCACCGAATCGGTTAGACTCTGTGATAATTGTTATCATAAGATGAGAGCAAGAGGAACTTCCACCTCCATTAAATCAAGTGAGCCTGTTGCTAATGGAGATGATGAAGATGAAGATTTCAAACGGGCCATAGAATTAAGTTTAAGAGAGAATGGTGGTGCACCAGTTAAACCATATGAACCACCACAACAACCTCCACCACAACCGAAACCAGATGCTGAAGAAGAGGAGGATGAAGAAATGAAAGCAGCAATTGCTGCTAGTTTAAGAGAATTTGAACAACAAGAAGCATTGTATAAACAATCCAAACCACATAATCCGTTTGAAGACGTTAAAGAGCCCGAGCCCTCTGAATTTTATAATAATATTTTACCTTTTGATGCACAGAATAAGTTTCAAGCACAGGGTCAACCTCAGGGTCAACCTCAGGGACAGTACCCACCTCAAGGCCAATACACCCAAGGCCAATATACTCAAGGACACGGCCATCCACAGGCCCCAATGTCTCCAACACAACACATGGAATTACATAGGAAGAGAGAAGATTTGAGCCAACAAGATGAAGAAGCTATTAATCTTTATCTCACCTTGATGAATGCCGTCAAGAATGATCAAAATAGACAATTAAATATTGTTCATGATCAGAAATTAAACGAATTACATATAAAAGTAGTTAAATTAAAACCTAAATTGAATAAAGCACTCAGAGACTCAATTGAAAGATACGAATCATTTGTTGAGTTAAACAACAAATTTTCAACGATTTCTCGTCTTTATGATCAATTTTTAGAGTCTAAGCTTAGTCAAGTGTACGGGAATCATAATATAGGTGGCTATGGGCCTTATGGAGCTGTTGAACAGCAACAAGGCTATAGTTCTGGTTATCCTGATGGTGCCTATAGTCAGAGTGCCCAAGGAACTGGCCAATCCCAAGGTATACCACCTCAAGGAACTGGTGTACCTCAAGGAACAGGAATTCCAGCCCAAGGTACCGGAATACCATCCCAAGGCACTGGATACGGCCAACCTCCCGTCACCACCTTTGGCCAGCAATCACAACCTCATAGTGTCCTGAACCAAGGTACTGGATACAGCCAACAGTATTCACAAGAGTCACAATTTGGATATGGCTCTGAACCTCAGTATAGTCCTCCTAAAATGGCACCTTCGCAGCCATCTTTTGCACCTTCAGAACCCAATTTTGGGCCTTCAGAGCCCGAATTGACCCCATCAGAACCAAATTTGGCCCCATCAGAGCCCGAATTGGCCGGTAAAGTGAATAAATTAGAGCCTCAATTGACTAATGTCTCTTACTATCCACCAATATCACAGTTGGATGCAAACTACAGTCAACAAGATGGTAAATATGAGCAAAACTATGAACAAGATGGTAAGTATGAACAAAGTTATCAACAAGATCAATATCAACAGGGCCAATCTGAACCAGGTTATCCTAAACAAGATCTTACAGGTAGCTCATTAGAATCAACTAGATCAAGGTACCCACCAATTGATGAGGTTCAAAGTAGTTTCAAAGATTTACCACAGATGCCAAACTTACCAGCGCCAGAAAAGAAATCAGAAACCAAAGAAGAACCACTAATTGAACTCTAGCACCATATATATAGTTAATTTACATCCACTATTGAATAGGGTCTACTCTATATTAAAATCGCTCATCACGTGCAGCGCAATTTTCCCTAATTGGAACATTGCTAGCGCTATGTCTAAGAATTTTTTGAAAAAAAATTTTTCAGATTTAAATACTTAAATCCTTCCCGTTTTATACTTCTTTACGTACGAGAGCTGCCGCTTGAAGTCTTATAGTGATATTTGCTCGCCTATTTGTGTGAGCTTGAATTAGAACGTGAAGTACTGCCCTTATTGTATATTAAGTGATAGAGTAATCGAGATAAAAATCGAAATAGTTAAAGTAACACCCCAGTTATGGCACCATCTTTAATTGAAACCGAAATTAATTATGATTTCAACCCCAAGAAAGGGGAATCTGCTGAATTAATTAAAAAAGCATTATACCAAAGAATTGAATCTATTGATGAAGAAAATTGTCAGCCTGGTGAAGAAGATCCATTTTATGTCTTAGATTTGGGTGAGATTAAGAGATCCGTTGATTTATGGAGATTGAAATTACCTTATGTTCAACCTTTCTATGCTGTCAAATGTAACAATAATATCAATGTTGTTAAGCAATTGGTTGATCTTGGAGTCAATTTTGACTGTGCATCAAAATCGGAGATTGAATACGTCTTGAAATTTGGTGTCTCACCTGATAGAATTGTCTATGCTAATCCATGCAAGAATAATTCATATATTAGATATTCCAAAGATGTTGGAGTCAATTTAACAACCGTTGATAACATCGATGAATTATACAAGTTAAAGAAATATCATCCAAATTGTGGGATTTTAATCAGAATTGCAACCGATGATTCTTCAGCTCAATGTAGATTATCAACTAAATTTGGATGTACAATGGAATCAGCAATGGATGAACTTTTACCATTAGCTAAAGAGTTGGGCTTAAATGTTGTTGGAGTTGCGTTTCATGTTGGATCAGGAGCAAAAGATTTTGATTCTATCTATACAGCGATCAGAGACTCTAAAATGATATTTGAAAATGGTATTAAATTAGGATTTAAAATGAATATTTTAGATATTGGTGGAGGATTTGAACGGGACACCTTTGAAAAATCTTCAAATATGGTTAATTACTCAATTCAAAAATACTTTCCAAATGAATTTGTTAATGAAAATCAAATCAAATTCATTGCTGAACCTGGTAGATTTATTGTTGCAAATGCCTTTACATTGGCAGCGCACGTGATCGCCAAAAGAGTTTTACCACCATCGAATGAACTTGATTTAAATGCCATGATTTATATCAATGATGGGGTTTATGGAAATTTGAATTGTATTTTATACGACCATCAACATCCTCAACCTTATTTATTTAGAAAAAACAGGGGATTTAAATATATTGATACCGATGAAAAGGGCAGGTATCAATATTCAATCTGGGGACCAACATGCGATGGCTTAGATTGTATTACTACAAACGGCCACTTTGGTGATGAAAT